>CM060912.1:34628992-34958992 GCA_030737875.1 Allium sativum
AAATGCCTGATTGTTTCGAGAACACGACAAAATAGAACGCATACAGAAGAACATTTCATTGTTAATTACAACAGTTCCATCAGATACAAGAATATACAGAGCATAAATGAATAAAATACATTCGATAAATATCAGAGATTACAATACATTACATAGCAGCGGAAAATAATACAATACACAACTAGGAGTACTACGCGGATACAAAGCTTTTCGAGTATCATTCCAGCTGTAAATCAGGATCCTGTGAATATAAATCTGCAAAACCAAAACTACTAGCTGCCCGTGTCAAAAATAAGGGCACCCAGAGTTTAGGTTAAAACAATAAACCCCAGGTCAGTCATGTGACTGGTGTGAGAACAAAAACAGTTATTTAAAACTTTACTTTAAATCAGATATATCAAGGGACCACGCCGTATAACACGGAACGGGTTTCCTCCCAAGAATACCAGTGCATATAACAAAACAACGCAATGCTTTTTGGAAAAATGAAGCTATTATAAGACCCAGGTCCTATCACACAATGCAACGCAAGCCGGGGGATAGGGTTTTCCCTTATAATAGCCAAACATGCTTAGTACGTTTAAAACAAATCGTTTGATACTATTATAAGTGCACAGTGTATAAAACAACTTCAAATCATAAATATTAATCATAGACGGCATGGGTACCATATATCATGTCGTCATACTAGTTCTACAATTAAAACCGCAAAATCACGTATTTGGAAATTGGATTTCCATCTGTGAACCGAGGCAAAAGATAGTCCTCACTGACTTCGAGACTCTCTAGCCCGAACCTCAGGGTCAGAGCGCATCGACCCTTGGATCGTCAGGGCCGGTCCACCGATGTGGATTAAAATCCCTGAACACTATGTTTCCCCGCCCTTTGGGGCGTAAATGAGTCAACAAATGACTCCATCGGCTTCACATAGTCACCGATATATCTGAGGCGCCTCGCAACAACAACAACCACATAAGTCAAACTCGTCAGGGCGTGTAAAACCACTGACGCTACTTCTAACTAGAAAGAAACGCATGTCCCCCCTGAGGTCCTCTCCCGTTTTTGGTTCACAACCGGGGTGTGAGGCTCGCGAATCCACGCTACACAAAGCTATGCCACACAGGCCGTGCTTTGATCATCAACCACAAGACTTTGCTTTTCAACAGAAGCCTTGATCATTCGCCACTTAGGCATGCCACACAGGCAATTCACTCCATGCGTTTGATATCCATCAATATATAACCCCTGAGTTCATACGTCTCAGAGAAGGGCGTTAAGCAAGAGAATAAATTCTCCGCCGCCAAACAGATATATATTTAATAGAAATCAATCACACAGACTAAAATCTAATGTCAGACACACAGTCCATTTACAAGTTCGTTCTGGGTCTGAACGAAACCGGAGGCACCTAGTACCCCGCATATCCATCGATATCCAAGTACGTCTGGACGATCACAAACTGATTCCCTCCTCTTGGGTGTACGGCCCAATCAAGGTCATCAGTAATTATCCAAACGACGTGAAGACCTCCGGTCTTCAACTACCGTCTTCATCTTCGACACCACGTCGAATCAGTTATTCAGAATGGGATAAACCCGGTCTTCCTGAATAACTCGCGTATATAATAAACAAGTGTAACACAAACACAACATACGCCTCATTCCAATTCATCAGCCACTAACCGTAAATTAATCAAGAGAATAATTCCCCAAATATTAACCCCGAAGGCCGAAACCAACATCAGATCAATACCCAGGAAACCATTCTTCTCAGCAAACCGACAGTTAGTTTCTAAATTTCACATTCTTAGGGAAAGGTTCCCATTAATTTTATCAAAGATAAATCCCTTTAAATTTATTCTTTAATCTACTTTTGAATATCAATTCAAACTAGTCGGGATTAACGAACCTTACCGAAGTAATCGTTTGTTTTAATTTCCCAATCCCAACCTATTCATCCCATGAAGTAAAACTGGTCTTACTTCATATCTAACACCATGGTGTTATCGGTAAATTCAATTACCATTTCACGTTTAAATCTAATTAAAGATTTAACTATCGCCTGGAGAAAAAACTGGTGATACTCCATTCTCGATCTTTTCAATTTAATTAAAGATTCATTAAAACCCCACTTTGTTTTAATGTTTGACTGGGTTAAAGAATCAGTGTCATTTAAAACACTGTTCACGATAAACCCAAAAATCAATACCAATCCAATTCCAATTAAATATCATTTAAATGGTACACTTCATTAAATCTAAACAAAAAGATTTAATCTTTTTCTCAACTGGGCTTAAGAACAGTGTTATTGAAGACACCATTCACGACAAACCCAAATCATATTTGATATTAAATACAAGGCTCTGAATAGAAAATATATCGGCTTATATTCAATATCAAATTCTACGACCAACAAATATCGTATTGGAAATAACGATATATATATATATATATATATATATATATATATATATATATATATATATATCTTTCAAATTTCCATAACAACATCTGTATCATCACGAAACCCAACATTGAACTATTCCGAAGATGATTTCGATTCAAACCCCTTCCAATTCAATCATTGGAAATCCTGGTTACTTTCAAAACCATTTCAAATCTAATTTATTTATTTTAAAAATAAACAAATTATTATTCTAGTTCAAAACTAGTTCATTTCGATAAAAATATATTTTTATCCTTTCAAATATGGAGTTTTTCATCCCAATTCTTCACAAATCATTTCTTATGATTTTAAACAAATTATTGATATTTTTAACAATTTTATCAAGGCCCGTACAGTCGATTTCCACCAACGGCCATCGAACTGCACTTACAGCGACCTTTTCCAAATTTGATTTGGACATAATTCCAAATCCAACCGTTAGATTTCTAATTTCTAAAATTCGTTAGAAAGCTCTTTTCGATACGAACCCAACGATTCCGATTTTAGGAGAATCCGACGGTCGGATCTCCCGTAATATCCATTCGAAGTCAATGGTCGAAATTCGCGAACTGCCGCGGCGCGGCGCATTCTATTCAGGCCATTATATTATATATATATAATATATATAATATATACTTTGTCGATTTCCTTTTAAAACGTATTTTATAAATCGTTTTGAATTCGTTTTCGAAACGATTTCAACTTCATTTCAAATTCAAATCAAAATTGAATTTTTCCTTATAGATTCGTTTTAGATTCATTTCAAATTGATTTCAATTCATATCGATTTTCAGTTCAATTTTAATACGTTTTAAATTCAATTAAAAATGATTTCAATTCTATTTCAATCTAATTCGAATTTCAATTCTTTTCAATTTAATTCGAATTTCAATTCATTACAATTTAATTCGAATTTCAATTCTTTTCAATTTAAATTCGAATTTCAATTCATTACAAAATATCAGATTTTGAAATCGCTTTCGATGTTCATTATAAAATGAATAAAATTGATATAAATATCATTCACGTCAAAATGGCGTAAATCTAATCAACACGGCTTCATATATTTCTATTTTCAAATATTTCTATTTCAAATATTTCTATTTCAAATATTTCTATTCAAATATTCTATTTCAAAACTGGAATGAGGCCCAATCAATTACCATATAATATTAATTATATGGATTTTCTACAACACATGTATAAAATAACAACGATAAATAATCAACCATCATCCAGAGTGCGTTCTACACCGTATAAGCATCAAATATAAATATTTAACGCTTATAACAGCTTGTCAATCAATCGATCGTCATACATCTAATTATTGGGACTAGCGTATGTCATATATCATCCCAATACCCATGTGGGGTTTCAAACAATCAAACACAGATTTTATTTGTGCAGTTGGGCGATGTGTAAAATTTATCATCCCAATCAATATCAATCAAATGTGTGTGTATAAACAGATCGTCTGATTTGTTTATATTAGTTTATTTCATTTCATATACACGTTAAAAATTCTATTTTTAACTATAAAATATTTTTAACTATATAAATATCTTATTTCCTTTCACACCACATCACATAATCAACTACACATCAAAATCAAACAAACAAGCGAACAAGCCGTCCAAGGTCTGTGGATGACGGGTGTCGGGTGCTACTAAACACCGTCTACATCCTAGTATATATTTTTAACTAGAAATTTAAATTAAAGGTGAGAAGTTCTCACCGACTAGCTAAACCAATTCACCGCGACTCTTCATATGTAGGAAATCTTCGCCGTTTCTTCTTTTCTCACTTTCGTCGTCTGTATTCACTACATATATAAAAATCACATTTTTATATTCTCTATCATATAAAAATCATATTTTTATGCCACTACTATATTTATAAAAATTCTATTTTTAAATTGCTATTCAATATATAAAAATCGAGTTTTTACTTTGCTATTCAATATATAAAAATTGAATTTTTTATTCAAAACATTATATGTAAAAATCGCATTTTTATACCACTAATTCATATATGAAAACTCGATTTTTAACTCTATATATTGATTTTGAACGCATATTTCGATTTACTGGGGTCACATACTAACTCGAAAAATTCCAGAAAATATTTTCTAGCTTCGTATTGACGATACGGTCCTAACAAAACTAATTTCGTCGAATTCTGAGACCGTTTGAAAAATGACCATTTTCCAGTCAATTAAAATCAACTGAAACTGGTCAAACGCGTTTTCCTTTGCCACGCTCACATATTGATTCGAAAAATTACAAATTTTGAAACCTAGCAATAACTTGACATCACGGATCCAACAAAAGTGGTTTCGTCGAAAACCGAGGTCGTTTGCAAAATGGCTATTTTTAATGGCCGAAATTCCATAGCGACTATTCTGAAATTTCAACTAGACATATCTTTTTATCCCCGCTTTGAAATTTCAATTTTTCGGATTCGTTGGAAAGATATTATCAATTAGATTCTATTATTTTTGGTTTCACTAAAATCCGGTTTATTTTGAATCCTGTACATTCATTTGAACTTTGAAATCGAATTATTGAACTACCGCGCCATTTTCAATTCCTTTTATATATATAAATAATTATTTATATTCTAACGACGATCTATATAATATATACGTTCGAATTCTATTCAAAATAATTTTTTTGTCGATATTATTTAAAATATTTCATTTTAAATATTCAAAATTCACTAAAATTGCCAAAATAAAATTTTTAAATTGGCTCGGATTTCCGGGTTAATACAATTTCCCCCACTAAAAACTTTTCGTCCCCGAAAAGGAACGAAGCCGAAAGTTGTTTAACAAATCAACTCAACTTTCATCATTTTATTTACGGCTTAAGTTCTTCAACTTTTCAGTTTCTAAGAACTTTTCAAATTTTTCAAAAATTTGGCTAACACCCTAAATTTTCGAAAAATTTCGCCATAACCTCCCCTGCACCGGGGACTCCGAGATATTTCATATAGCCTCCCATGGCCTTCTTCAATCCAAAAGAAAAAGAAAAAGACAACCGGCTCATAAAATCATCATCACCCAAACAAAACAGTAAATTATGGTAAACATGTACCTATTTGTCGGGCAAACAATTTTATTCTTCTGCTCTAGCCTCCTTGCTATGGTATGTTCAATGTAAGTACATGTATAGGCATGCAAATGCGACAAATTTCCAATACAACTCACTATTTGATTAATCTGGCTAAAGGTTCAACTTTTAATTAATCAACCAATAATTAAACAACACAACCATCAATCAATTAGTTGATTAGCTTTTCAAATTCCTAATTTTGATATATATAGTCAAAAATTAGATTTTTGGTGCCAAATCACAACAATAAGCCCTATCTAGTTTTGGTTCTCACACCAGTCTAATGGAAATATATAGAGATCCCACCTTCGAAACTCGAACATAAATACTGATGATGTCATGACAATCATCAGTACCATCTCCGGGCGACTAGAGTGTAATTCTATATCTATCCAGTATATTAAAACTTCAAATACACGTGGATCAGACGTATACGCAAAGTCTATATATATGGACTGTCCAAATCAATAAAATAAATATTCAAATGCGTATAAAATGATTTAAATTTTCAAAACAAAAATTGTTTTCAATTTAAAAATATACTATTCACACTAGTTCTTGGATACTACTGATCCTATCTCTAACGAGTCATTCCCATTGGATATTACTAATCCAATTTCTGATGAATTCTTTCGTATGGTTCTAATGTGTCTTGTTCTCTGAGCTTTGTAAACCAAAGCTCTGATACCAAATGTAACGACAAGGAATTTCGCTCGATCCGAATCAGTCGCTAAACCGATCAAGACCGTTCGAAATGCCTGATTGTTTCGAGAACACGACAAAATAGAACGCATACAGAAGAACATTTCACTGTTAATTACAACAGTTCCATCAGATACAAGAATATACAGAGCATAAATGAATAAAATACATTCGATAAATATCAGAGATTACAATACATTACATAGCAGCGGAAAATAATACAATACACAACTAGGAGTACTACGCGGATACAAAGCTTTTCGAGTATCATTCCGGCTGTAAATCAGGATCCTGTGAATATAAATCTGCAAAACCAAACCTACTAGCTGCCCGTGTCAAAAATAAGGGCACCCAGAGTTTAGGTTAAAACAATAAACCCCAGGTCAGTCATGTGACTGGTGTGAGAACAAAAACAGTTATTTAAAACTTTACTTTAAATCAGATATATCAAGGGACCACGCCGTATAACACGGAACGGGTTTCCTCCCAAGAATACCAGTGCATATAACAAAACAACGCAATGCTTTTTGGAAAAATGAAGCTATTATAAGACCCAGGTCCTATCACACAATGCAACGCAAGCCGGGGGATAGGGTTTTCCCTTATAATAGCCAAACATGCTTAGTACGTTCAAAACAAATCGTTTGATACTATTATAAGTGCACAGTGTATAAAACAACTTCAAATCATAAATATTAATCATAGACGGCATGGGTACCATATATCATGTCGTCATACTAGTTCTACAATTAAAACCGCAAAATCACGTATTTGGAAATTGGATTTCCATCTGTGAACCGAGGCAAAAGATAGTCCTCACTGACTTCGAGACTCTCTAGCCCGAACCTCAGGGTCAGAGCGCATCGACCCTTGGATCGTCAGGGCCGGTCCACCGATGTGGATTAAAATTCCTGAACACTATGTTTCCCCGCCCTTTGGGGCGTAAATGAGTCAACAAATGACTCCATTTGCTTCACATAGTCACCGATATATCCGACGCGCCTCGCAACAGCAACAACCACATAAGTCAAACTCGTCAGGGCGTGTAAAACCACTGACGCCACTTCTAACTAGAAAGAAACGCATGTCCCCCCTGAGGTCCTCTCCCGTTTTTGGTTCACAACCGGGGTGTGAGGCTCGCGAATCCACGCTACACAAAGCTATGCCACACAGGCCGTGCTTTGATCATCAACCACAAGACTTTGCTTTTCAACAGAAGCCTTGATCATTCGCCACTTAGGCATGCCACACAGGCAATTCACTCCATGCGTTTGATATCCATCAATATATAACCCCTGAGTTCGTACGTCTCAGAGAAGGGCGTTAAGCAAGAGAATAAATTCTCCGCCACCAAACAGATATATATTTAATAGAAATCAATCACACAGACTAAAATCTAATGTCAGACACACAGTCCATTTACAAGTTCGTTCTGGGTCTGAACGAAACCGGAGGCACCTAGTACCCCGCATATCCATCGATATCCAAGTACGTCTGGACGATCACAAACTGATTCCCTCCTCTTGGGTGTACGGCCCAATCAAGGTCATCAGTAATTATCCAAACGACGTGAAGACCTCCGGTCTTCAACTACCGTCTTCATCTTCGACACCACGTCGAATCAGTTATTCAGAATGGGATAAACCCGGTCTTCCTGAATAACTCGCGTATATAATAAACAAGTGTTACACAAACACAACATACGCCTCATTCCAATTCATCAGCCACTAACCGTAAATTAATCAAGAGAATAATTCCCCAAATATTAACCCGGAAGGCCGAAACCAACATCAGATCAATACCCAGGAAACCATTCTTCTCAGCAAACCGACAGTTAGTTTCTAAATTTCACATTCTTAGGGAAAGGTTCCCATTAATTTTATCAAAGATAAATCCCTTTAAATTTATTCTTTAATCTACTTTTGAATATCAATTCAAACTAGTCGGGATTAACGAACCTTACCGAAGTAATCGTTTGTTTTAATTTCCCAATCCCAACCTATTCATCCCATGAAGTAAAACTGGTCTTACTTCATATCTAACACCATGGTGTTATCGGTAAATTCAATTACCATTTCACGTTTAAATCTAATTAAAGATTTAACTATCGCCTGGAGAAAAAACTGGTGATACTCCATTCTCGATCTTTTCAATTTAATTAAAGATTCATTAAAACCCCACTTTGTTTTAATGTTTGACTGGGTTAAAGAATCAGTGTCATTTAAAACACTGTTCACGATAAACCCAAAAATCAATACCAATTCAATTCCAATTAAATATCATTTAAATGGTACACTTCATTAAATCTAAACAAAAAGATTTAATCTTTTTCTCAACTGGGCTTAAGAACAGTGTTATTGAAGACACCATTCACGACAAACCCAAATCATATTTGATATTAAATACAAGGCTCTGAATAGAAAATATATCGGCTTATATTCAATATCAAATTCTACGACCAACAAATATCGTATTGGAAATAACGATATATATATATATATATATATATATATATATATATATATATATATATCTTTCAAATTTCCATAACAACATCTGTATCATCACGAAACCCAACATCGAACTATTCCGAAGATGATTTCGATTCAAACCCCTTCCAATTCAATCATTGGAAATCCTGGTTACTTTCAAAACCATTTCAAATCTAATTTATTTATTTTAAAAATAAACAAATTATTATTCTAGTTCAAAACTAGTTCATTTCGATAAAAATATATTTTTATCCTTTCAAATATGGAGTTTTTCATCCCAATTCTTCACAAATCATTTCTTATGATTTTACACAAATTATTGATATTTTTAACAATTTTATCAAGGCCCGTACAGTCGATTTCCACCAACGGCCATCGAACTGCACTTACAGCGACCTTTTCCAAATTTGATTTGGACATAATTCCAAATCCAACCGTTAGATTTCTAATTTCTAAAATTCGTTAGAAAGCTCTTTTCGATACGAACCTAACGGTTCCGATTTTAGGAGAATCCGACGGTCGGATCTCCCGTAATATCCATTCGAAGTCAATGGTCGAAATTCGCGAACTGCCGCGGCGCGGCGCATTCTATTCAGGCCATTATATTATATATATATAATATATATAATATATACTTTGTCGATTTCCTTTTAAAACGTAATTTATAAATCGTTTTGAATTCGTTTTCGAAACGATTTCAACTTCATTTCAAATTCAAATCAAAATTGAATTTTTCATTATAGATTCGTTTTAGATTCATTTCAAATTGATTTCAATTCATATCGATTTTCAGTTCAATTTTAATACGTTTTAAATTCAATTAAAAATGATTTAAATTCTATTTCAATCTAATTCGAATTTCAATTCTTTTCAATTTAATTCGAATTTCAATTCATTACAATTTAATTCGAATTTCAATTCTTTTCAATTTAAATTCGAATTTCAATTCATTACAAAATATCAGATTTTGAAATCGCTTTCGATGTTCATTATAAAATGAATAAAATTGATATAAATATCGTTCACGTCAAAATGGCGTAAATCTAATCAACACGGCTTCATATATTTCTATTTTCAAATATTCCTATTTCAAATATTTCTATTTCAAATATTTCTATTCAAATATTCTATTTCAAAACTGGAATGAGGCCCAATCAATTACCATATAATATTAATTATATGGATTTTCTACAACACATGTATAAAATAACAACGATAAATAATCAACCATCATCCAGAGTGCGTTCTACACTGTATAAGCATCAAATATAAATATTTAACGCTTATAACAGCTTGTCAATCAATCGATCGTCATACATCTAATTATTGGGACTAGCGTATGTCATATATCATCCCAATACCCGTGTGGGGTTTCAAACAATCAAACACAGATTTTATTTGTGCAGTTGGGCGATGTGTAAAATTTATCATCCCAATCAATATCAGTCAAATGTGTGTATATAAACAGATCGTTTGATTTGTTTATATTAGTTTATTTCATTTCATATACACGTTAAAAATTCTATTTTTAACTATAAAATATTTTTAACTATATAAATATCTTATTTCCTTTCACACCACATCACATAATCAACTACACATCAAAATCAAACAAACAAGCGAACAAGCCATCCAAGGTCTGTGGATGACGGGTGTCGGGTGCTACTAAACACCGTCTACATCCTAGTATATATTTTTAACTAGAAATTTAAATTAAAGGTGAGAAGTTCTCACCGACTAGCTAAACCAATTCACCGCGACTCTTCATATGTAGGAAATCTTCGCCGTTTCTTCTTTTCTCACTTTCGTCGTCTGTATTCACTACATATATAAAAATCACATTTTTATATTCTCTATCATATAAAAATCATATTTTTATGCCACTACTATATTTATAAAAATTCTATTTTTAAATTGCTATTCAATATATAAAAATCGAGTTTTTACTTTGCTATTCAATATATAAAAATCGAATTTTTTATTCAAAACATTATATGTAAAAATCGCATTTTTATACCACTAATTCATATATGAAAACCAAATTTTTATCTCGCCTTTCATACGATAAAAATCACAACTTCCTATAGATAACAATCCAATCTTTCTTACGGTAAAACACACATATTTTTATCCTTTGTAATTTAAATTAAAAATCATTTCTATGAATAAAAATACCATCTTTTTCAAATTAAAAATCATATTTTTATAAATAAAAAAATCCCACCTTTTTGTAAACAAAATCAGAATTTGTTTTAAATTAATAGCATAGAAAAAATATGAATAAAAACTCACCTTCTCATGTAAAAATCAAATTCTGTTGACGGAGGACGGGCCATTGCCGGAGGAGGGCGCTGAAACGGTGGCACCGGACCTACAGGTGGCGGTTGGCCATCAGGGCGGCGGGTGGGTGTGCTCAGGGCGTCGGGTCTTGGGTGGGGTGCTCAGGGCGTCGGTTTTCAGGGGAAAAGGGGGCTCGCGCTGGGGTTTCAGCGTTCGAATGGGGGGAAACTCGAGGGGGGTGATGGCGAGATGGGGGAGGGAGTCGATGGCGGCGCGAGGGGGCGGACGCGTTGATCGATGGCCAGGGGTGGGGTTGAGGGCAACGGCGGTTTACGTTTTTTTTTATTATTCTTAACCCTAATTCGGTTTTGAACGATGAAGGTAATGGGAGGGGGGCGTTGACCGTGCTGAGGGAGTTAAGGTTTGGCCATTCTATTTTTTTTATTTAATTTAATTTAATCCATAAAAAGTTGAGTTTTCATTCGAAGTCCAAACGAGGCCCACCGACTGTTGTCCATAGCTAATTACCCCCATTCCGAACACAATGGGATATGTATCGTAGGCCAATTCGATCGCTACGCTCAGTTTTCGTCAAAATCAACATATAACTCTATATATTGATTTTGAACGCATATTTCGATTTACTGGGGTCACATACTAACTCGAAAAATTCCAGAAAATATTTTCTAGCTTCGTATTGACGATACGGTCCTAACAAAACTAATTTCGTCGAATTCTGAGACCGTTTGAAAAATGACCATTTTCCAGTCAATTAAAATCAACTGAAACTGGTCAAACGCGTTTTCCTTTGCCACGCTCACATATTGATTCGAAAAATTACAAATTTTGAAACCTAGCAATAACTTGACATCACGGATCCAACAAAAGTGGTTTCGTCGAAAACCGAGGTCGTTTGCAAAATGGCTATTTTTAATGGCCGAAATTCCATAGCGACTATTATGAAATTTCAATTGTACATATCTTTTTATCCCCGCTATGAAATTTCAGTTTTTCGGATTCGTTGGAAAGATATTATCAGTTAGATTCTATTATTTTTGGTTTCACTAAAATCCGGTTTATTTTGAATCCTGTACATTCATTTGAACTTTGAAATCGAATTATCGAACTACCGCGCCATTTTCAATTTCTTTTATATATATAAATAATTATTTATATTCTAACGACGATCTATATAATATATACATTCGAATTCTATTCGAAATAAATTTTTCGTCGATATTATTTAAAATATTTCATTTTAAATATTCAAAATTCACTAAAATTGCCAAAATAAAAATTTTAAATTGGCTCGGATTTCCGGGTTATTACATTGATAGTCGGGCATTTAACTATCAATATCGACAAAACAATCATCCAGTCAGATTGGTCAAATAGTACGGTCAAGTATATTGGCAGCTTAGGTCTTTTCATTAAAAATCATTTATTCAAACTCTTAATCGATTCTTAAAAATCATTCTCTGTTTTCAACAAACACTTCTGCTTCCATTACTTAGGAAACATCACCATAACTCATTTCTTTTAAAACATATGTATTTCACAAATCCTACTTTATACTTCTTTACTTTGAAAATATTATTTTAATTTCACCACCCTTCTCTATATTGTTCCTTTGGAAATATAATTTGATCTCAACTATTTGCTTCATTCCAATTCTAATAACACTTTCCATTTATCCAGAAAAATTTATCGTTGTTCACTTATTATTCAGAATAAGTGTATTTAAACCCAACTATTTCCATTATTTAGAAACAGTGTTGTATATATATAATTTCCCTTTTAGCTTAGCCAAACCATGTAAATTTATACATTGGTTATTTTAAAACCAAGTGTTCAATTTCATTTCAAAACTTGCAAATACATTGCAACATTTTTCTTATGAAAATAATAAACTCATTTCAACCTTATTACCGTTACAAACTAATATAATCCTTCGATAATAGTGAAGTCGTTCAAGTTGGGGTCTTTATTTATATCTCAAACCTTAATTGACAAGGTTCTTATCTCAGAATTATTATAAATTTGTAACTTAAAACTCATATCACTTATAACCTCAAACAAATCTTTACTTACTATTTTATTTAAACTATGGTTTTGATAAACCATAATCTTACTTTGGAAAAACTCGGTTAATCACGACCGTTTTTACTTAATATTAATCACTTGTTTTAACTTCGCTATACAAATTCCATATATTACTGGAATTATATTACAACAATCTGTTATCACATAATTTACCCAAAACCCTTTCCTTTTAACTTCGTATTATAAATCTAAATTCTTGGATTTTATACCAAAAAATCCCTATTTATCAACTTCTTTATCAAAAACCATAACGTCTTTATTTTATAATTATTCAAAAATTCTTTTATACAAAACCAAGTCATAAATATCGATTTATTTCCAACTCACTTATATATATAATATAATTTAAAACTCGGTCCTAGTTATAAAATAATTTTATAACTTATAAATACGTCAACTGCTTGACGACAAATCAACCTTTAACAAAAAGGTGAATTTTAGGTCATTTTTTTCCAATCCCTCAATCAATGTCATTTATTGATTTCAATAACAACAACGTTGAATTTCAATTCAATGTCAACATCCAAATGTCAATGGGGATCAATCAATTCATAAATATAAAAAAATGTAAATAAACAGCATACAAAATATTTGAGGAATCCAGTTGGACTCCTCCAACCTATTCTTCCTTGCATCACAGATCGTGATAATATTTGATAATAATATATGAAACAATTGTTTAAAACACATCATCCAATACAACATAATATAAATGTCGATAATCGTTAACAAACAATAAGCAATCAAGACATCCAATCATCCAATTATTACTATCAACGATAAATTATATTTTAATATGAATTTACCACATCATAGAGTTCCTGAAAAGTGTGAGAGTTAACTCAACTTTTATTCTGATTTGACGGTGCCGGTCGATTTATATCATCTCAAACGAGCATTTGAAATTATATAAAAATCCAAATACAACCAAATCATTTCGAACTAGCTCAGCAGCGCAGTGCTTGTTGCCATGATCCCAACGAATCCTTTTGCGCCCAATTCTGTGAACATTTATAAAGGTTATGATTACTACAAGCTTTATAAATTTAGCGATTATTAACTCAAGTTAATTATTAATTCAATTAACCTTTAATCCCCTTTATTAAATACTTAACCCTCGACTAACGCTGCAAAATACGTTCTGTCCTACTACAACAAACCTCACCTAAACGAACCCGCACTTCCCTGATGAACCCAAGCTCCCCCCAAGCTTCCCATTTTTACTCCATCGGTTTATCATTTTTTCTCTCTCTATATGACGTGAGGCCCAAGCCCACGTAAAAAAGAACAACCCGCTTATACCTAGGGATGACAAAAAAATCTGTATCCGCGGATAACCGCGGGTAAAATCCGTCATGGATATGAAACGGATAGTTAAATGGGTATCCATGGGTAAAATAAACGGGTATTTTTAATATCTGTTAATTAATGGGGTGGGTACGGATAGTAAGATATCCATATCCACGGGTACCCGTATTGAATGCGATTTATTCTCAATAGTCAATACAAAAAATGTTGTTGTTGGCTGTTCGGTATTTGTGTGCATGCTTTTACTCAACAATTTATAACTAGCTGTTGATATTTTGATGGATACTTCTGTTGTTGTCTCTTCTTTTTTGGATGTTAGTTTAAATATGTATTGGTATTTTGAGGTTAACATTTAAGAATTGGTCTAATTTGTTTTTTTTACAAAATGTACTTTTGAATAATTTCAATAAATGGCTAAAAAATAAATTGAATAAATATAATGGATACCCACGAAAACCCGCAATTACCCACAACCTGTTTAAAACCCGTTTAATGGATACTTGTGTGGGTATGGGGCAGGCACGGGACAAAAAATGACCCAACGGGGCGGGTGATGGGGCAGTACTACCCGCGTCCGCCCCGCGCCATTGCCATCCCTACTTATACCTTCCACCTTGCACTTCTTCTCCTCCCAACTTCATTTTGTTTCTCTTACTGCTATAGCAACATGGTCAAAACCCATCACTAAAGACATTCCATAACCATTTCCTTTCTTCCTGAATGCCGTACTCCACCATAAAAACATGCAAATATTCTCACGCATGAAGCTTCTACCAACTCCATGATCATTGGAACATCGTTCCCTCCCACAACTTTCAATCACAACTGCCACGTGGGTCCCCTAACGCTGCCTCCCTCACTCTGGAACCACTTATGACGATCGCCAACGTTCAACTCAGTGTCCCATCACGAGATGACCTCCACCAAACACTGTTTCTTTAATCCATGCAGCCAAACTACACCCTTCGCTGCTCCAATGTACGACGAACTACAGACCACTTCACCACCTTCCTCCGACGTGCCTTCGACCTCCCTCATTTCTCACGCCATCGCCACCTACTTTTTCACCGACCCTTCTTATACCATGACACAAAACCCATAGCTCAGCTAAAGTAAACTCGTACAATATACTTACTTTCACCATACTGCCAACAACTGCCCATTGTTATTTCTTCCTACTTCGCGATCGAAACTTTCTGCGCGGAACATTCCTTCTCCGTTGTCTTCAATCCACCAGAGATTAGAACGGTAACCATGGAAGAAAACGTGAAATGATTTGATGTTGAGGAACAAAGGAGTGAAGGTCGACTGTTCATGAAAGCAAATACGGTTTTAGAATTCGTAGCACGCCCAAATTTTCTTTTTAGCTTTCGAAATGTTTTGACTTTCGAATGGGATGGAGAAGATGGATTTATGCGGAAGAAATAACTGTGGTCGTTGTTTATATGGAGAGGAATAAGGTATTGTTAAATATATTTTTGGGTTACTGAAGAACATGGAATCGGCAGAAAATTACGGCTATATCGTGGGGAGTGCTAGTTTGTTGACATCGTGGGGAGTGCTAGGTTGTTGACACTAGCGTCAAGTAACCTCACTTGGTGATTGGTGGAAATCAGGGGTCCATACATGTTCCACTGATTTCCTCCAATCACCAAGTGAGGTTACTTAACACTAGTGCCAACAAACTAGTAGTGCATCGTGGGGAAGCAAAGAATTTAACTCGAGGAGCAGAAAATTTAATTCGAAGTGACCATTGATTTTTTCTGTTGAGGCAACCAATGATATTTTTATGAGTGACATACGGTATTTTAGTGATGTGGACTAACGATATTTTCGGCGTATAATGCGCGTCGTTCACAGTTTGTACAAAACCATACAGACTCCAATCGCAACAAAATTGGAAATTACTCAATAATTAAATATTACGTTTTTTAATAAAATTAGTTTCGTTAAAAACCAATATCGTTTGAAAATTAACTATTTTTAAATCACATATTGAATCGATAAAATATATGTATTGATTTCAATGTAACAAATCTATAAATAATCAATTATCATTAATCTATATATTCAAATAGAATTGTATATAATTTCAAAATAATCTAGCATAGATTTTAAATTCAATATATTGAAATTCAAGTTAAAACGATGTTCAATATATTTAAAAATCCCTTTTATTTATATAATAAATCATTATATTTTAATAACGAATTCCATAGCGACTATTTGAAAATTTGATTTGGACATAAAACAAAATCTACAGGATGAAAACTCGTTTTTTCACTTCCATTAGGAAATTATTATCTAATAGATTCGGACATTTCTTGTTTCAAAAAAATCCGACTTAAATTGGACCTTGTACAATCATTTATAGTTCAAACGTAATATTACAAGCTAACACACCGTTGCAGCTCGTTTTATAATTAAATTATAAACTATACGTTCAAACATCGTTTAATAAACGAATGCGTTTATATAATTCAAATGTAAACTGAGTTAAACCATTTTATATCATCAATTCATATTAAACTGAAAATTCAATATATTCCCAAATATTTCAGAATAAATCTATTATTTTATTATTTATATCAATATAATATTCAGAATAATTGAATAAATATATTATTTTAAAATGCTCAAATAAATGGTTAAAAATCTGGGCCGTTACATTCCGCTCCCAATAAAATAAATTCGTCCCTGAAATTACTAAGACAGAAAGTATGCTCCAAACTCAGTAATTTTTCAAAAAATCCAATTACTTGAAAACTTTTCATCCATTATCTAAACGTCTAGTTTTAACTATTCCAAATAGTTCAATACAAAAACCCATCCATTTTGGTTAAAAAAAAATTCAAAAATTTCTTGACAATATTCTAACACCTTAAATTTTGAATTTTGGATTTTTTTTGGTAGATTCTCCCTTATATATAGTGACTTCTGCAATATTGCGGGAACAAAAATAAATCCATCAACCCACACAGTCGGAAAAATCCAATTCAAAATCCAAATCAAAAACCAAGAATTTATATTTTGCGTAGGCATACCTTGTAGCGAGCGTTATTATGCGATAAGCGATAAACTATACTCGAGCTTGCACAATTATTATGCAGCTCTAATCAAATTGGATACAAGAAGCTCCAAAATTCTCACATGGACGGGTTTCAAAGATGAATTAGCTCTTGTGCTTGTTCTCAACTCAACTAACTTCATTATAATTTGTTAACCCCGTTATAAAAACGCGATTCAACAATGATGTGTTGACCGTAATACAACATCGTAGGTCATATATACCATGATAAATGGGTTAGTCGTTCACTTTTGCTAGCTGAACTGGTTGGTCGAGCAGTCTCATGTTAAACGGATCGCGCATCACATATGTTCTGGTCGGTCATGTGTAAGAAGTGTACGGGTCGGTCATCATTTCCATAAAGTGGCAATGGCGTAAATAACGCGTCATGCAAATATTTCTTGGTCGTTCAAACAGACCGCTCACTCATCATCATGGGTCGTACATATTCATCCTAGTCGCTTACGCATGTTCAAGCTCCAACAAAGACTAAAGGGTCGGTCACTAAGGTGCATGTGAATAAATATGAAGGCACGTGAATATATGATAGCGTGAATGCATAATGGCACAAATATGTATTGGACCAACATGTTACCATGTAATAAAAGCGTGTCGTTCTTGAAATAGGCACGTTCATTATTAATACATAAGCATGTGGTTTGGTTCTAGAAGGCAAAATATATGGCCTGCGTCTAACATATTCACACATGGGCAAATGCATGAACCAGATCATATCGTGTTCAATGAAGAAACAGGCAGCATCTCGGACGGTCGAGCAATGCTTTCTCACGATGGGTCACAATATATCGCGTACAAGAACTAATATATGGGTCGCGCATCATCATATAAGGTCGTTTTTGCATTATGCCATGTGGTCAAGTAGTACATCTGGCTAAGAGGTCGAGCACCTCCTGGAGGCGTAGATCAGTCACTTAAGAATGGCTCGTTCACAAGAAAGGATCGTTTAGTAATTTAATACCATGGAAGAGATATGAATGGACATGCTGCAGTTATGAAGAAGCATTCATAGAATGTGTATTCATATATATGTCCTAATAAAAACATGTGTGCATGCGGCAACTGCTAGATTAACGAACTAGCACTGTTTATATATAGGAGAGTTGCGGTTCACATGCACATGGAACGCACAAGGACACGTGGATCAGCGTGAATGAAGACACATGGGTCGGTTCAATTTTATAGCCGTAATGGTCGGTCATAAACTGTCAACACGTGGATTGGCTGTATCAACTATTTGGGTCGAGCAAAATATGTTTTGGTCGCACATAATTCATAGTCGAGCACCATATCTGCTCGTTCATTATTTTTGGTCGGTCGCACATGTCTTGGGTCTTTCGCACATGTCCTGGTCGGTCGTACAGCTGGCTCCAGCTGGCTCCAGCTGTTTAGTGGAATTTTCGTAAATACTCCCACGAACGACCCAAACCTGCACACCATAATTACCACTCTACCACTACCTCCAAACTACACCTATAAATACTCCACTTCACAACCATTGAGGAGACCGAATTTTGGACCCCGAAGGGCTGTCCAAATCATTTCTCCATCACTCTCAAGCACACCAAGCACAATTAATGGCTTCTCAAACTAAGCCCATCTTCCTTCAACAACAAATCAACTAATTCTTCTCACAACTCCATTAGAAATCACCCAAACTTAATGCAAGTGATCTCTAACCTCTCTCTAAAGCTTAGATCTAACACAAAATTCACCATGGAGCTAAAGAAGATCATCTAATAGTTCAAGTGATTAAAAGTTTACACAACCATCATCACAAATCAAGAGATCTCGCCGTTTCTTCGTGAATTCAAGTTAAATCAATAGCTAAAAAGAGAAGAAAAAATAGAAGATCATTATGAAAGAGGGAAATGAATGTAAAAAGAGAAGCCATGTACTTTGTAATTGTTGTAGTGGTAATGAAAGCTCTTCCTATAGTCGACGTAGGTTATTCTTTAGCCGAACCACTCTAAAATTTTGTGTTCTCTACTTTTTTGCTTGTTATTTTTGTTTGTGGCTCCTTAATCCCAAATCCTACCTTTTGGTGAAGTGTTCCAAGAGCACCTTTGGTGTTGAGGCCATTTTTTGATTTCAACATTTGGCGCCTACCATGGGGCCACGTTCGCACTTCCCTCAATGCTGGTCATTGGCTAACCACTGTTGATTAGCACTCCAACTTCGATGGCTCGGAATAAGCGATCATCATCTCCATGACTTTACTTCATGCTTTACTTCATGTTTTACTTCATGCTTTGCTTCATGTTTTACTTCATGTTGTATTTGAACTTCATATAACAGTCTGTAATATTTTACAAACATTGTACTGAACATTAGCTTTGTGACTAAGAGCATATCTACCTGAATGTTGAAAATCCAAAGACCTCCCTGAGTGGGGGCTCCAAATCCAAAGTCCTCCCTAGCAGGGGCACTAAATCTAAAGACCTCCTTGAGAGGGGGCACTAAATTCAAAGACCTTCCCGAGCGTGGGCACAAAGATATAAAAACTTCTCCAAGTAGAGGTATTAAATCATCCATTAAAGTTGAAATTCCAATTGCATTGACAAAACTCAGAAGCCTCAAACATGTTGGCAAGCTCAAATAGCTTCGGCTGACAAAGTTAAAGCTTCTAGCACGTTAATTACAATCAAGGGAACTCGACAAGATGATCACATCAAGCTCTTATGACTCGTGACAACCCACGGTAATGAGGCAACACAACCACATAAGAGTTGAATAATGCCCGGGAATAATACCATGGGTCGATCACGACATTGCAACAAGCCAAAAACTAGTATATTCCCATCAAAGAAGCCAATACACTTGGATTGATATTGCCTTCAAAATGGGGCATTTGAAAAGTTCGGAAAAATCGATATGCCCGATATGTCGATAAAACTCACTACACCGGTAAATATCAACCTGGGAAACCCAGTTAGAATCTCTTAACACAAAGGCTTCCTCGTGCTCCAACCGTAAATATATCACAAAAAACCTGACGATATTTTTCTTTAAATCTGAAAATGAGCGATGCTTAAGAGGCAACTGTGTGAATATGGCATAGCTCGAGTCTAATAGAGCAATGATGCTTCTCAAGGAATTGAAGCTAATACATGTCAATAGTTTAAATATGAGATATAAAAAGGAGATTGAGTAATAACTAAGCACAGGGACAAGCCGTCGTAAAATGAAGATTCAAAATTTTATATATCCCAGGATGATCCATGATGTCAGAGCAAATTCAAATTTAAATGTCTAAATTTAGCCGAGCTACTACAGCAGGTCTAAAAATAGAAAATCATCAAATTCTTTTTTTTCCCTGGCAATCTTGCGACAAATTCGGGAATGCAAAAAAAAAATGCTTGATTAAAGACATATTGAGTTAGCACAAAATGGCATCTTTTCGGCAAATTGTCAAGAGAACGAGGAATAACCAAAGACTGATTTGGTTACAGTTTAAAGGCTGTAGTCGCTCTAGCCTCAGAAACTTAAATCGAAGTTCCAATCTGAACAAGTACATGTTTCATAAAATATGAACCGTCGTGCAAGATTACACAAGTCATTAAAAGTGCGAGGCTTGAAATCTATATTCGGTATACATATCGATTAGCTGAACTCAAGTATCGTTGTGAATTTGGATTAGAGTACCGTATTTATGCAGACAATGTTTGACAAAATTATAAACAGTTAAACTAAATAGTTCCGTATAGGCACGTAATTCAATCCCAATCACAAAACTCACTATAATTCATTCATTTTAATGATTAACTAATCTATTATCAATGTGGACGATCAATAACAATGTATAAGTCCAAAATCGTGCAAGTGCTTGTTTTAATTACAGAACAGGTGGCATGAAGCATATAAATTCAACTAACAAATTCCATGCTTGGATCATTTGGAATCAATGAGTCAAAGGATCAAAGCATGATTCGCTATAGCGAACAAAATGCTACGATTGAATGTCAACGCACAATAAATTCAAAATTCGAAGCACTCAAGTATCAAGCTACAATAAGACATGAACATCCAGACACGAGCTATTGCTGATTCTAATGAAAGGATTTAAGTCAATACAAGGACCCATTGAATTTCGAAGCCCGTATTTTATACAAAAATACAAGCTCCGAGGGGAAAATGTTAACCGTGTTATAAAAACGCGATTCAAAAATGATGTGTTGACCGTAATACAATATTGTAGATCAAATATACCATGATAAATGGGTCGTTCGTTCATTGTTGCTATTTGAACTGGTCGGTCGAGCAGTCTCATGTTAAACAAATCGCGCATCATATATATTCTGGTCGGTCATGTGCAAGAAGTGTACGAGTCGGTCATCATTTCCATGAAGTGGCAATGGACAAAATAACGCGTCGTGCAAATATTTCCTGGTCGTGAAAACAGACCACCCGCTCATCATTATGGGTTATGCATATGCATCCTAGTCGCTCGCGCGTGTTCAAGCTTCAGCAAAGACTCAATGGTCGGTCACTAAGGCACACGTGAATAAATATGAAGAAAAGTGAATATATGATAGCTTGAATACGTAATGGCACAAATATGTATTGGACCAACACGTCACCATTTAATAAAAGCGTGTCGTTCATGAAATGCGCACTTCATTATTAATATATAAGCATGTGGTTCGGTTCTAGAAGGCAAAATATATGGCCTGCGTCTAACATATTCACACATGGACAATTGCATGAACCAGATCATATCATGTTCAATGAAGAAACAAGCAGCATCTCAGACGGTCGAGCAGTACTCTCTCAAGGTGGGTCACAGTATATAGCGTACAAGAACTAATATATGGGTCGCGCATCATCATATGGGGTCGTTCGTGCATCATGCCACGTGGTCGAGCACTACATCTGGCTAAGAGGTCGAGCAACTCATGGAGGCATAAGTCAGTCACTTAAGAATGGCTCGTTCACAAGAAAGGATTGTTCAGTAGTTTAATACCATGGCAAAGACGTGAATGGACCTGCTGCAGTTATGAAGAAGCATTCATACAATGCGCATTCATATATATGTCCCAATAAAATCATGTGTGCGCATGACAACTGCTACATTAACGTACCAGCACTGTTTATATATGGGAGAGTTGCAGTTCACATGCACATGGAACGCAAGAGGACACATTGATCAGTGTGAATGAAGACATATAGGTCGGTTCAATTTTACAGCTGTAGTGGTCGGTCACAAACTATCAACGTGTGGATTAGCTGTATCAACTATTTGGGTCAAGCAAAATATTTTTTGGTCGCACATTCCAACACCATATCTTCTCGTTCATTATTTTTGGTTGGTCGCACATGTCTTGGGTCGGTCATACAGCTGGCTTCAGCTGTCCAGTGGCATTTTCATAAATACTTCCACGAACGACCCAAGTCCTGCACACCATAATTACGACTCTGCCACTTCCTTCAAACTACACCTATAAAGATCCCACTTCTCAACAATTGAGGGGGCCGATTTTTGGACCCCGAAGGGCTGTCCAAATCATTTCTCCACCACTCTCAAGCACTCCAAGCTCCATTAATGGCTTCTCAAACTCAATCCATCTTCCTTCAACAACAAATCGACTAATTCTTCTCCAAACTCCATTAGAAATCACCCAAACTCAATGCAAGTGATCTCTAACTACCATCATCACAAATCAAGAGATCTCGCCGTTTTCTCCGTGAATTCAAGTGAAATCAATAGCTAAAAAGAGAAAAAAATATAAGATCATTATAAAAGAGGGAAATGAATGTAAAAAGAGAAGTCATGGACTTTGTAATTGTTGTAGTGGTAGTGAAAGCTCTTCCTATAGTGGACGTAGGCTATTCTTTAGCCGAACCACTTTAAAATTCTGTGTTCTCTACTTTTTTGCTTGCTATTTTTGTTTGTGGCTCCTTAATCTAAAATCCTACCTTTTGGTGAAGTGTTCCAAGAGCACTTTTGATGTTGAGGTCATTTTCTGATTTCAACATAATTATAATCATACCAGTTAGATTCAAACATCCATATCATATCATCCATTCCAAACAAAATTTTCATACTATTTAATTCTCATGGATTTTATTATTTCTTAAAAATCCACTTATTTATTTAAATATCCATCTAGATTCATTAGACTTGGATTCATCCATCAGCTCTCAGTCAAGTTTTAAATCTACATCCATGCAAACAACCATCCAATCCAAGCAATCCATATACATATATTAATTTGAATTGGTTTGATTATGAAATAGAAAGTATTTAACTAAGAAGGAATTTGCAAATATAAAGGAGAATATTTATGTTAAGTTAAAATAAGTCATACAAATTGTAATTGGAACTTGAATATTGAAATAAAATTTGATAGGAATTTGACTTGAATTACGAACAGAAACCTATGCAAATTAATGAAACAATGAAGTCAATCAAGTCGGGTTATAAGTACCTCCCAGACCTTGACTGAACAACATTATTAACTTCTAAATAGATAAAGTTCACTACTTTGAATATCATCAAAACATTCATTCTCGTAACTTCTGAATTTAAATTAAGAATTTATCCCTTTTTCTTCAAAAATCGTTGATTATAACAATAATTCACGCCTTTGAAATATTTAACTTTAAAGTATACTTTATTCATTTATTTGAATAAATAAACAACTAATTAATAATATATTAAATTTTGATTAAAACAGAAAGTAAATAATACTTTCCTGAAATTCAATATAATTGACTCCACGTATAACCTTTTTCCAAATAATCTTTTATTTGATAATATATTCCGAACTTCGGAATAGCTCGTTTGGTTTATATTCTGAACTTCAAAATAATCTCACCGTATTGGTCAATTCAATTTTCTTTATTCCCAATTTCATTCGCAACATTTTTGCTTTCCAACGTTATTTACTTCTGAAAGCTAAATAATGATCCATCAATTTGAACGTTTTAAGTTGGTTGAATAACCAATTTTAAGCGATCAAAAAAGGCAGAACGTTACAAGTGGAATAGCTCATTTGATTCTGTTTTTAAAATTTGTAAGCTAAATAACGATCCTCAATTTGAACGTTTTAAGTTGGTTAAAAATACCAATTTGAAGTGATCAAAAAAACGCTCGGTCGATAGTGACCATTTAACATTATACAAATATTATTGTTAAATTTTTGAATTGAATTTTATTGGATATTTGAATTGGATATTTAAATTCGACTGAAAATATATAAAAATTTAGTGGAATCGAAAACTATTGAGTGGGAATGTAATTGATTTGAAATCTTATTTAATAGAATTTATATAAGAATGAAGGATTGAAAAACATGATTTGGAAAACGTGTTGTGGAAATTTTATAACGAGATATGCGGAAGGTAACGGGAGTACTATATGCACATAATATTATATGTTTTCAAAGCAAAATAAGGAAAGTGCCTTCCTCCTCCTTTTAATTTCGAGCTTAGTTGAGATGTGCTGCTGGTGGTAGTAGGTTGTTCGGACATAAAACTCGAGTTGTCATTATTCCTAGAAGAAAACGACCGTGTAGCGAAATTCGTAGGGCTGTAGATGGCCTAGGGAAGACGGATGTTTCTTGGGGGAACCAAGTATAACCATTATGTCTGTTGCGATCTACAGTCGAGATAAAGGCGTAATCCGTAGAGCTGTGAAAGCTTATGGGTATGAAAGTTTCCTGGAGGACCCAAGTGTAACCATCGTGCACCTGGAGTCCGCACAGCATATCTACAAGTGAAAGAAATGTAACTACTGGAGGTACTAAAGGTATAATAGAGCCATGCGATGTTGAGATATCTTAGTGATGTTGAGCCACCTGTTCAGCACCATGTCTTCGTGACTGGATGTTTCTTCGTGACTGGATTTGTCTTCCTGACTTGATTTGTTTGGTGACTTGATTGATCCTCATAATTTGATTTATCTTCGTAATTTGATGATTTTTTTTAGTGACCCTGAGATAGAGCAGTCAACGCTCAGTGACCTTAGATTTTCTTCTGATTCTTAGATATCTTCTGTTGATCTGTCCACGACGAAATTCATAAGGAAGTGATTTCCTATGGATACAGATGTTTTCTAAGGGATCCAGGCGAAACCATTGTGTATCTACAATTCATGAACAACCAATATATCATAACATTGGTACTTTCCGTATCTGTTTCCTTTAATAAAGAATTTTTGAAATATTTTCACTGGGATTTGAAGCAAGAATATTTAGTACTTGAAAATTTTAGTTGTGCACCTGGCCAGCGTACACCTACCATCTATGAGAACGACAATAGATTTATCAAACTTTGAGTTACCAAATATTTTCATATCAATAATTTGAAATTAAATGTACCTGACTTAATAAGTTATGAGAGAGAAGTTCGAAGTATTTTCAATTCCATAGCTTTGGGGTAATAATACAAATATTTTATGTTTAAAGGTTATAAATGATTTCGGATTTTGGAAAATTTCAACTCGACAATCTGTAACTTGAAGAGAATGTTATTTATACTCTTCAGTGAATGGATTGAATGTAAAGTGATTTGTTTGAATTCGAATTGTAAGAAAAAAAGGTGGAACGTTGGAAAAGTAAACGTTGACAGATGCAGTTTATAAAGAAATTAAAATTAACGTTTCATGTTTGGAAGCAAACGTAATTGTTGGTAGACAAACGAAATAAAATTAGTAACCAACAAATAATTTAAAAATCAAACAACGTTGTATGAAAATGGAGTCGAATTGCAACCATACTAATTTCATTGGAATCAGAACGCGAAAACAAAGAGGTGCTTATAATTTTTGTCGCCTTCAGAGTTTGTATGGGTGGTACAAAATATGAGCGTTCTGTGGTATTTACGGTAGAATTAATATTAAATTAAATATAAATACTACCTTCCTGAGTAACAATCTAGCAGACCTATTATCTGTAAATTTGTGCTACCCTAACCCTATTTAAAATACATCGTTCTTATCCCCACTATTTTCTTCTATAAAATTCCGCTCCTTGTTATCCCTATTCTTCATCTAAAAATCGAAGTTTTCTCAATCAAAATAATGGTTTCCATCATCAAACCGTTCCCTTCCCAAACAAAAACCTAATTGAAAATGAGTTTTCCCCAATTCAAAATAATGGAATAAGGGCCACCGTTTGTTTTTCCATTCGATTGAGCACCATCCACTATCCTAGGAAGCTGCGCGTCCACATTTAACAATCACCATCGAGGCCTCCATTCGCCTCCGAGCAACAGTCAAGTCGTTCCCTCTCCTCTCTAACTCGTCGCTCCGCCTCTTCCCTAACTCGCAAGCCACTGCAAATTGCTTCAACAACCACCAAGCCATCATCGTTCCAGCAACCTAGGAAACACAACAGTATTGTGAGTATCCTCTCACGATTTAATCTATTTCAAGTTTTTAGTTTCGATGCTACCAAAATAAAATAGTTAATTCTTAAAATTGGGAGGCTCTATGGTGGTTGATTTTTCTATGGCATGATTGTTATTGTTACTTGTTGTCCCTGAAATATCATTAGCCGACCTGATTTGATTCGAACATTTACACACTTGAATTATATGTGTATATACGTATACCCATATGTGTATACATGTATTTTTCGTAGTGCATTTCAAATGTGGGTATTGGAGATTTATTCTTTGCGGCCCTGGTTAATACTGGGCATATACTGGCCATTGAAATCTGTAGGCAGACTGTGTATACGTGTGAATGGTGAAACGGGTGTGTATATATATGTTACACGTATGTATACATATACCAATATTGTTACACATGTATATCCAGGCTTGAAAAACATCAGTTGATATTGTTAGTTATGCTCGGTTTAGCCTGCACTTGTTTGTCACATTTCTGTAGCCATTGGTCTTGCGTTGGTCAGGCACTTGTTTTGTTGCTTCGTTGTGATGTGCATCCCATAAGTTTTGTAGTTGGCTGTTATGTAATTTGAATACATGCCTGTAGCACACTTGCTACCTATGGGTTACATTTTGGAAGGTAATAGAGGAAATCATTTAAATATGAGTAAGAAAACTATACTACTGCACACGCTTTTCGTGTGCATTGCTTATCAGTTCAGTTATTCTCCTGTATGTGTTTACTCATATCTTAGTAAACCTGAATACATGTATGTACCCATTGCTATATGCCCATTGCTTGTTTTAGTAAAACTGAACACTTACTGTGCCCTTGCCTTATTCTGAGATTGATATTATCAAATTTAAGTAATATTGATTGGTATTCTCTTCATCTCAATATTATACATATATATATATATATGTATGTATATATATATATATGTATGTATGTATATATGTATGTATGTATGTATGTATAACCTGGAAATTGGCATTTGATAAAGAAGGGGCACCTCATTTGTTACATGCATACTCGAGTACTGCCACTACGTTTGGATATATGCTTCCATTTGTATTGAGTTTCCTGTTAACTCAAGTATATATGAATTAATGCTCCAGTTCAAAAAGGAGTGTTGCATATGGAAAGGAAACTTCTTTTAATTTCAATACCATACCATCAACAATTTTTCTTTTGAAACGTATAAACTTTAAATTAAAAAATAAATCATATGATTCTTTAACTCGAGGGTAGCAGACAAGTTTCTGCCGATTCTCGCCATTATCCTGAATCAGTATAAGTAAAACATCATTATGAAAATTCAAGAGCTCGTGGGCTCAACATAAACATACATTGTTCTAAGAACATAATCACATGTAATGTAAATGATTTGACTACTTCATATTTTCTAAAGCTAATGCAAATATTAGACATGCTAGATTGTTGTTTATGAACAATGGTATTTGTATATATGTTATATGGAATCTGAACGTTTCTTTTTGCTTTGACTCTTTATGATGAAGTAATAACAAGTTATCCATTTGAATCTATATGAACTAAATGCTAAGTTGAAAGTTGAGGATATATATTGAAACTAGAATGTGCCATCTCCTTTCTAATTGGTGGTCCAGTTATTTAGTGCTATAACTGGTTGATCTAAATATAAATATGTTTTGTTTAACACCTGAACCTGGATCTGAACTTGGGAGGTATGTTTAACACCTGAACCTGAACATGAACTGTCTGCTTACTTGAACGACACCTGAACATGAACTATTTGCATACTTTGAATGATACTTGAACATGAACCGTCTGCATACTTGAATAACATCTGAACGTATATGGTTGCTCCGTTAACAACTGAACACGATTTTGTATTTGTTTACCCAGTTGGAAAACCTAAACTTGTATTTTTAAGCTATGTGACATGGGCTATGAATGTATGTAGTGTAGATAAGATTTCTTACGTATTGTTTCATTTAATAAAAATAAACAACTAGGCTTCAAGATATATATAGTTGCGTGCTTGGCAATGATTATTGGTTGTGACAACGAGTTCATGCTATACCTGGGTTCCATGCGTACGGGTTCCATTTTCAAATATATTTACCTTGTCGTTTGGATTAGTGATTGTCGTCAGGTGATGTTGTTTCTTTAATGTGTGCCTGGTTTGTATGTATGGTTTCCTGCATGCTTCTCTTAAGGAGTTCATTCTATAACTGCTGTATTTTAGTTCCATTCATTTCCATGGCCTTGTTTTCACTATGCGCAATTGTGTCCAAGCACGTGGGGTTTTCGGAAGCCGTGGCAGTTCACACATGTACATATGCACGTGTGTACATGCAGGCTCCAGCGCCTTTTGTTCTTGGTAAATAAAACCGATGTGTGTAGATACTACTCTCTGTACACCTTTGATATGAAATAGACATTTCACAACCGTACATTTCGTATATTGCATGTACTCAATGTTAAGATTAACTATTATATTTCAGTTTACACTGAAGTTAATTTACTTGATCTATGATTAAATTCTGACTCGAGTATTTTATGTTTTTGCATGGAACGCTTGGGTTAGACCCGAGTGTTACAGATTTAGAGATCACAGTTCAGAATTCGAAGATTGGTAAAGCTGGAAATTCCGAAGACGTGCGCGCTTTGAAGATTATAACCCAGTAAATATTTTTTATATTCAAAAATTTCGCTGTATGCAAATTTCTTGTATCAAAATTTATGATTAATATATAAAAGATTTATTTTACTGTTCAATATTGTGTTATTTATTTATTCTGCGTTTTCTGTGTTGATTCTGTTTTTAAACTCTGTAAGTTAAATAACGATCCGTCAACTTAAAGGTTTTAAGTTAGTTAAATTACCAATTTCGAAGCAAGGGATTTTGAAGACGGCGCAATTTGAAGTTACTAAAAATAGTAATATTTTCTTGTATTCAAATTTTGTTTAGATTCCGCAGTATAGAAAAATTTCTTGTATCAAAATTTTTGAGTAATATATAAAAATTTATTTCGTTGTTCAATACTGTGTTATTTATCTTGTTTTTTTCTGTGTTGATTCTTTTTTTTTTCTTTTTTTAACTTTGTAAGTTAAGCTTTGAAATATAATAGTTGATCCTAATAAATTATTAAATCTCGAACATACAACCAAATGTTTGTCATTCACAGTCTAAATATTTTGACCCAAAATCTAATGTATATGCGGCAGGAAATTTTCCAGTAGATAGAGTACGACTAACATGCTCAAAATAGTCCACATTTGGTATAACATGGGTCACATGTATGAATGTTCAGCAGTTCAACATTCATATGTATAAGAATATATATGTGTGTAGCTCAACACTCATATATATATATATATATATATATATATTGAAAATTTTATATATATATATATATATATATATATATATATATGAAATGTTGAACTATATATGTGACCCCTGTTCTATCAAATGTGGACTATTTTGAGCATGTTAGTCGTACTATGGCTAATTGAAAATTTCCTACCTCATATACGTTAGATTTTCGGTCAAAACATTTAGACCATGAATCGCAGACATCTGGTTGTATATTCCAGATTTAATAATTTATTAGGATCAACTATTATATTTCAAAGCTTAGCTTACAACGGAAAAAAAAATCAACACAGAAAAAAACAAGATAAATAACACAATACTGAACAGCAAAATAAAATTTTATATACTACTCAAAATTTTTCATACAAGAAATTTTTCTATACAGCGGAATCTAAATAAAATTTGAGTACAAGAAAATATTACTGTTTTTAACAAATTCAGTGTGTCGTCTTTGAAATTTTACTATTTATATCAATATAATATTCAAAATAATTGAATTTAAGTTATTTATAATTCAAATTGACATTTAAAACCATTTTTAAATGTTCAAATAAACGATTAATTAAAAATCTAGGCCGTTACAACCCTCCCGTTATCGAAAGAGCCCCGCACTAGGTTGGGACCAAAACAAGCTTTACTGATGGACGACTGTAAGAGGTTCAAATTCTGGAGGTGGGTACGGGCGCGTTTCGGAGGGTTATGAGCGTGCATGGGTCCGATGGGAGAAGATATATAAGACGTTGTAATACCTACGGATAGGGTCGTGTCTTATAAGTTGATGGATTCGGGATTGATATCCCCGAATTCCATTGCTGGCACAGGCTATTTGTGTCTGTAGGGAGCCGATCAACGGGTAGCATTAGGAAACACCCTCATAATTAGTTGTTCCTGTCTGAATCTATATAAGTGCAAAACAGTCAATCTGTTTGATCTGATTATTATTATTATCATTATCATCATCATTGTCTTTTTATAAGAATAGTCAGCCCTTATTACCGGTTCATATCAGTTATTGTTCACCTTTGGATATGTACAAACACTTACTCTTTCATGACACTAAAAGCACTATTTATCAGTTTTACTTAACTTAGCAAGTCGAGCTGGTAATCACAGCAGCTCATCAGGCTTTATGCCTGATCCATTTTCTTTCTTTCTCTTTTCTCTACCCAGGCTTGCAGGGAGAACGTACATATTTTTGATTTCTTTGTTAGCTTTGTCACGATGGATTTCTGCCAGTTGGATTACTTCCTGTTATTGTTCCAAGCTTAGATTGTATCTTTTTGACTATATTTGGAGGATAATATTATTTTACTCTTATGTTGTTTTTGACTGAGATTTTGAGACGTGGTAGTTTCTAATTGTTTAGTTAAATGGAACAAAGATGGTTCTGTATTTTATAAAGGGGTTTTTATTCTCTAAGGATAAACGGAACAAAAAATGGTTTCATAAGGGCAAGGAGGCAAAAATTTATCCTCAAGGACAAAATCTAGTGTAAACGGAGGAATTTTGCCCCTTTTCACTAACACTTGTTCTTATGGACAAAATTTTGCCCCTTTATCTTTATAGAACAATTTTTTGTTCAGTTTGTCCTTCAGGGTATTTTCCTGTTATATAAAATGAAAGTTTTTTCTTTTGCTGTAAATTTATTATTTTATGTTTTGAGAAATGTTAGTCTCCGTGATGTTTTATATCTTTATACCTACAATGCATCGTACTTTCTTAATGAAATCCTCATAGGGTGTAATTAAGAAATGTCGGGTGTTACATTATATAAGTATAATGTTATATGAATATATATCATTTTATTGTTCTTCATATTAAATTTTAAACTCGTGTAGTCTAATTTTTTTTATTTTTTTTCCTACAACCTAAATCCAGTGCTGGCCCAATACTATTGGCTGTCCTTGACGAAGCTAGGGAAAACCATAAGAACAAAAAAATTAAAACATGCTAACGCCCTTTTCGGGAATCAATCTTAAATTGCTGCACTATTAACCAGGCGTCTCACCACTGCACCAATAACATCTCCAAGAAACTAATGCCCTTCCATTATTATGGTTCAATATTTCTAGAAGCATATTGGCCATCTTGATACCCCCTCCACGACCTCCGGCGGTGCTGTCCTATGCCGTGGTCTCGTGTGCCTAACTCTTGGGCTGAGCGTGCCTAAATCCTTTTTTTGCAACCATCTTGAAAATAATTGCATTGAATCATGGATATGGGCCATATGGCAACATTATCAAAAATGTGTCAAAAAGTTTAAACAATGTTTTGTTTACTTTATAGACTGTTTTTTCCAGTAAAATAGCTGATTTACATGTACGGACGGCCACTGGATTTTAATATTTCTCTTTGTTCTTAGGTTATAAACCATATGCACACCATGTACAACTGCGTTAATTCCTTGAATGCTTGCAAGCAATGTAAACATTAGATTAAGAACTTACATGAAATATAATTAGGAGTTCACAACTAAAACCGCGTATGAGCGACATTGTCTTTCCATTGTACATTATGATTCACAATTCAAGGCCTAACTGATTTATAATGTAATAGAATAAAAATGTCGATGGAGTTAACAATGGCCTAAACAATGTTAAAGAATCTAAGTACCAGCTCATGCCGATGAATTTTGTAATATAACATAGAATATTGCATAAGCATTCCTGCTCTGCATGTCTGTAAACCTTTTAATTCTTCAATTATCCACACTGTCACCTTACTTTAAAAAAATTTAGTCAATCATTTCCATAATTAAAGTTATTTCTTCTACAAACTAAACATATCTAATTAAACTTGGACCTAACTACCATGATATGTAAGTGACAGGTCCCTGGATATATTGAGGTAAATCTATAGCAATTTGAACATCAAACTTTCTCATGATAAAAATGTTGAACTTCTTAACTAGTACTACTTTTTTCTTTCTCCTATTATCAATCTCTACAAATGCACAAGGCCTTAAAGTAGGATATTACAAAGCAACATGTCCCAACGTTGAATCTATAGTTCAGAAAGAAGTTGCTAAAGTTCTTTCAATTGCTCCCAGTCTTAGTGGCCCTTTACTTAGGATGCACTTCCATGATTGCTTCGTTAGGGTAAGTATCGTGCTATAGATTATGACTAAAAGTATATGCAACTGATCGTGTAAATTTATAATGCAGGGTTGTGATGCTTCAATTCTACTGAATTCTACTATGGTAAACCCAGTTGAAAAGCAAGCGCCACCAAATAAAATCGTTCGAGGCTACGGAGTGATTGATAGCATCAAGGCTAAATTAGAGGACAAATGCCCTAGAACTGTTTCTTGTGCAGACATCTTAGCTCTTGTTGCCAGAGATGTTACTTATCTGGTACATAATTAATCAAATTTCTTTGATTCATAGTTTGCATCAACTTCCTAAATATCTAAGCTTTTATACTTTTGATTTACATGCCATAGAAAATATTTTGGTTTTGGAAGCATAGTCGTCGTGAAATATAATATGGAGATTGTTTTATGATGATACGGCATGACAAATTTACAACAACATGAACAGCAAATCAAAATATTTTGGGATCATACCAAAATATAATCTCACTAAAGCAGATAGTTAGGTTAAACTATATATACTGGCATGATAAACCAATTAAACTATACTTGCATACAATCTAGCTCTACTTGCTAGAGATGTTACTTGAAATTAATAGCTTGTATTACTCTTTTTTAACACAAAACCAAGTTTCTGATATACTACCTTTGCACCATTTCGCATGTCATGTCATGTTTCTATATATCCACTTTACTATATCAGACAAATATCATATGACTTGTATATAACCATGCCTTACAAATTTATTTAACGTACATAACATATCAATGCAGTCAAAAGGCCCAACCTGGGAAGTACCAACAGGAAGAAGAGACGGAAGGTTGTCAATGTTCAGCGAATTTATCAATTTGCCACCTCCATTTTTAAATTTTACTCAACTGAAAGGAATATTTGCACAGAATGGTCTGAGTGTGAAAGATCTAGTAGTATTGTCAGGTTCGCATACCATTGGAATTTCACAGTGCTCGTCTTTCACTGATCGTTTGTACAACTTTACTGGAAAGGGCATTGCCGACCCTTCACTAGACAGCCAGTATGCAGAAAAACTGAAGAGTAAATGCAAGCCAAATGATGTATCTACAGTAGTTGAAATGGATCCTGGAAGCTTCTTAACCTTCGATAACAGCTACTATAAGCTTGTTGCAAAAAGAAGGGGGCTTTTAACTTCTGATAAATCTCTTTTGGATGATCCCGAAACTCGAGCTTATGTCTTTAAACAAGCAAATAGTAAAAGTTCATATGAATTTTTCAACGATTTCGCGACGTCAATGGTTAAGATGGGAAGTATTCGTGTTCTGACAGGTTTTCAGGGTGAAATTAGAAAACATTGTGCTTTTGTGAATTAAATTTGCTTCTTAAGTTCTTTAATTTTAATTTTTGAAAGAAAAGAGGGGAATATAAGTGTTGTATTTAATTGTATAATGGTATAGTCTGATTCTTTAAATATTTTGAATCATTCTTGTGTGATGATTTGTCAACGGAGTAAGTTAAAATTGTACTTGTGTTTGGTTTAAAACGATGTGAATTATTGTAGTTAGTTAACAAGTACGTATCATCCTTGCATATCTTTAATATTTAAAATAAAAAAAATGGTGAGAGTCTATAATGTGACTTGATCAATTATAAAGTTTATTTTAAGACTTTTAATATTAATTATAAATGAGATAAAAAGAACAATGCAAATCAATCATGGTGGTATAAAAGCATAAATTTTGTGATTTTTACCGCAGGTGCACATGCCCAAAGTAACTTTTAGCCACCGCAACAAAATAACCTTACTACAATCGGTAAAATTCATTGTAATAGGGGTTTCGCAACGAACTTAAAACCACTGAGTTAACCACTGTACCAAAGAATAAACTTCTCTAATACAGTTATGTATTTGTTTACTACCTTGGGCCTGCATGCCCGCGGGTTCGTCCCGTTAGTTTAGTGGTTATGCAATATAAATAATGTACATTACTTCGTTGATTGTACACTTCTGACCATCACTTCTAATACAAATTCTATCCTGTGCATTCGTCGATCTCACTCAAAATATATACCAAATCATAATTCATTCACAAATTTTATCATGGTATCGGAGCCTAATCGTGCTTAACAGCCAATATAAAAGAAATCTGTCATCCTAACTCTCAGTTAATGATCATTTCTTTGATCTCATCATTGAGGTGGTTACAACTTCTTGGTCATTGTAATAACCCGAAAATCTGAGCCAATTTAAAAATTTTATTTTGGCAATTTTAGTGAATTTTGATTATTTAAAATGAATATTTTAAATAATGATAACGAGAAATTTATATTGAATAGAATTAGAACGTATATATTTATATAGATCGTCGTTAGAATATAAATATATTATTTATAATTATAAAAGGAATTGAAAATGGCGCGGTAGTTTGAAAATTCGATTTCAAAGTTCAAATGAATGTACAGGATTCAAAATAAACCGGATTTTGGCGAAACCAAAAATAATTGAATCTATTAGAGAATATATTTCCAACGAATCCGAAAAATTGAAATTTCATAGCGGGGATAAAAAGTTATGCCCGGTTGAAAATTCAGAATAGTCGTTATGGAATTCTGACCCTTAAAAATGGAAATTTTGCAAACGACCTTGATTTTCTACGAAACCACTTTTATTGAATCCGTGAGGTCATGTTATTGCTAGATTCCAAAATTTGTAATTTTTCGAGTCAATATGTGGGCGTGGCAAAGGAAAACGCGTTTGACCAGTTTAAGTTGATTTTAATCGACTGGAAAATGGCCATTTTTCAAACGGTCTCGGAATTTAGCGAAATTAGTTTTGTTAGGACCGTATAGTCAATACGAAGCTAAAAAATATTTGTTGGGAATTTTTAGAGTCCGTATGTGGCCCCGGTAAATTGAAATGTGCGTTCAAATTCAACATATAGAGTTATATTTTGATTTTGACGAAAACTAATCGAAACGATCGAATCAGCTTACGATACATATCCCATTATGTTCGGAACGGGGGTAATCAGCTATGGACGACAGGCGGTGGGTCTCGTTTCGAAGTCAAAATAAAAAGGTGCTTTTTGACTTTAAAAATAAATTAAATATATAATTGTATAAAACTATATCTCCCCCCGTCATCGGCTTCATACAGAATTAGAAAAAAAAACCTAAATCGATCACGCCCCCCCACCATCTGCCGCCGCCGCTTCTTCTTCTTCCGCCTCCTCCGCCTTACTTTCTCCCCCCACCTCCCCTTCGTATCGACCTCCTCCTTCCCCTCTTCTGGCAAAACCGTCGAGCCTCCCCCAAGCCCAAGGAGGAACCGCCGATATGAACTCCGGCGCCGCCACCCTGGACAGCCACCGATGCCTCCACCAAAACCCTGCAATCCCTCCTTCCCTCCAACGCATGAAACCCCTCCTCCATTCGAAGAAAGGTGAACCTTTTTATTTATTTATTTAGGTTAAATAAATTTCTGTTATTAAGAAATCAGATCTGACTTTTGTTACATAGAAAATGTCGGATTTTTATATAGCTAATCACATAGAAAAGGTCGGATTTTTATATAGCTAATCACATAGAAAAGGTTGGATTTTTATATAGTATATACATTTAAAGATGTGATTTTTAATATGATAAAGTTATGATTTTTATATCATAGAAAGAATAAAAATATGATTTTATATAATATAGAGTAATAAAGCTGTGATCTTTATAGAAGCAGCAATGTAAAAATATGATTTTTATAGTATAGAAAAAATAAAAATACGATTTTTATATAGAGAATGGCGAGAGAAAAATAGGATTTTTATCTATATAGTAGCGGTGTAAAAATAGAATTTTTATCTATATAATAACAATATAAAAATGTGATTTTTATATACATAACAACAATATAAAAATGTGATTTTTATATATGTAGTGAATATGGGCAACGAAAGTGACAAAGGGCGAGAACGACGAAGATTTCTACATATGAAGAGTCGTGGCGTTTGGGTTTAGCTTTTCTGTGAGAACTCCTCACTTTTATTTTTATTTCTAGTTTGAATTATATACTAGGATGCAGACGGTGCTTAGTAGCACCCGACACCCGTCGTCCATAAACCATGGATGACTTGTTTGTTTGATTTCTTGGTTGTGAAATTTGATTGTGTGATGTGAAATGAAATAAAATATTTTATAGTGGAAAATATTTTATAGTTAAAAATATAATTTTTAACGTGTATATAAAATAAATATTTATGAACAAATCGGGCGATTTGTTTATATACACTGATTTGACTGATACTGATTGGGACGATAAATTTAACACGTCGCCCAACTGCACAAATAAAATCTGTGTTTGTTGATTTGAAACCCCACACGGGTATTGGGATGATATTTAACGTACACTAATCCCGATTGTTTAGATGTATGTTTATATTTAATGCTTATGCAGTTGTGTGGTGCACTGTGGATGATGGTTGATTATTTATCATTGTTGTTATATACATGTGTTGTATGAAAACCAATAATTAACATTATATGGTAATTGAATGGGCCTCACTCCAATTTAGAAAATAAATTCATGTGTTGAATAGAAAATAAATTCATGTGTTGAATAGAAAATAAATTCAGGTGTCGAATAGAAAATAAACATTCATGCGTTGAATAAAAGTCGTGTCGATTAGATTGACGCCATTTTGACGTGAACGATATTTATATCGATTTTATCTATTTTTTATAATGACTATAGAAAAGAAAGTGATTTCAAAATATAACGTTTTGAAAATATTATCATTTGTATATCGATGATGTGGAATATTCAATTTTGATTAGAAATTGAATATGAAGTTGAAATCGTTTCGAAAACGAATTTAAAACGATTTATAAAATATGTTTTGAAAGGAAATCAACGAAATATTATATATATATATATATATATATATATATATATATATATGTATAATGGCCTGAATAGAATGGGCCGCGGCAGTTCGCGAATTTCGACCATTGACTACGAATGGATATTACGGGACATCCGACCGTCGGATTCTCCTAAAACTAGAACCGTTGGGTTCGTATCGAAAAGCGCTTTCTAACGAATATTATAAATTAGAAATCTAATAGCTGGATTTGGAATTATGTCCAAATCAAATTTGGAAAAGGTCGCCGTAAGTGCAATTCGATGGCCGTTGATGGAAATCGGCTGTACGGGCCTTGATAAAATTATTAAAAATAGTAATAATTTGTGTAAAATCATAAGAAATGATTTGGGAAGAACTGGGATGAAAAATTCCCTATTTGAAGGGATAAAAATATATTTTTATCGAAATGAACTAGTTTTAAACTAGAATAATAATTTATTTATTTTTAAAATAAATAAATTGGATTTTAAATGGTTTTAAAATAACCAGAAGTTTCCAATATATGAATTAGAATGGATTTGAATCGAAATCATCTTCGGAATAGTTCGATGTTGGATTTCGTGATTATACAGATGTTGTTATGGAAATTTGAAAGATATATTGATATCGTTATTTCCAATACGATGTTTGTTGGTTTCAGAATTTGATATTGAATATAAGCCGATATATTTTCTATTCAGAGCCTTGTGTTTAATATCAAATGGGATTTTGGATTGTCGTGAACGGTATCTTCAATAATACTATTCTTAAACCCAAATGGAGTTAACAAAATTAAGAACTAACTAGGGATCAGTTAAGTTGGATGGTTTCTTGGATATTGATCTGATGTTGGTTTTGGCCTTCGGGGTTAATATTTAGGGAACTGTCCTCTTACTAATTTACGATTAGAGACTGATTGAAATGTGATGTGATTTTGGGGTTTATCGTCAACCGTGTTTTAAATGACATCGGTTCTTTAACCCAGTTAAAGATTAAAACTAGGTGGAGTTTTAATGAAACTTTAATTATATTGAAATGATCGAGAATGGAGTATCACCGGTTTTGCTCCAGGCGATAGTTAAATCTTTAATTAGATTTGAACGTGAAATGGTAATTGAATTTACCGATAACACCGTGGTGTTAGATATGAATTTTTACCAGTTTTATTTCATGGGATGAATAGGTTAGGATTGGGAAATTAAAGCAAATGATTACTTCGGTAAGGTTCGTTAATCCCGGCTAGTTTGGATAAACCATAATTTGGTTTGAAGTGATATTCAAAGGAAGATTAAAGAATAAATTTAAAAGAATTTATCTTTGATAAAATTAATGGGAACCTTTCCCTAAGAATGTGAAATTTAGGAACTAACTATAGGTTAGCTAAGGAGAATGGTTTCCGGGGTATTGATCTGATGTTGGTTTCAGCCTTCGGGGTTAATGTTTGGGGAATTATTCTCTTGCTAATTTACGGTTAGTGACTGATGAATTGGAATGAGGCATATGTTGTGTTTGTGTAACACTTGTTTATTATATACGCGAGTTATTCTGAAAGACCAGGTTTATCCCATTCTGAATAACTGATTCGACGTGGTGTTGAGGATGAAGACGGTGGTCGAAGACCGGAGGTCTTCACGTCGTTTGGGCGATTACTGATGATCTTGATTGGGCCGTACAACCAAGAGGAGGGAATCAGTTGGTGATCGTCCAGACGTACTTGGAGATCGATGGATAAGCGAGGTACAAGGTGCCTCCGATTTCGTTCAGACCCAGAACGGACTTGTAAATGGATTGTGTGTCTGACATTGGATTTTATTCTGTGTGGTTGATTTCTATTAAATATATATTTGTTTGGCGGCGGGGAATTTATTCTCTTGCTTAACGCCCTTCTCTGAGACGTACGAGCTCAGAGGTTATATACTAATGGATATCAAACGCATGGAGTGAATTGCCTGTGTGGCATGCCTAAGTGGCAATATGATCAAAGCTTCTATTGAAAAGCAGAGTCTGGTGGTTGATGATCAAAGCACGACCCGTGTGGCATAGCTTTGTGTAGCGTTGATTCGCGAGCCTCACACCCCGGTTGTGAACTAGAAACGGGAGAGGACCTCAGGGAGGACATGTGTTTCTTTCTAGCTAGAAGTGGCGTCAGTGGTTTTACACACCCTTCAGATATATCAGTGACTATGTGGAGCCGATGGAGTCATTTGTTGGCTCATTTACACCCCAAAGGGTGGGGAAACGTTTCAGGCATTTTAATCCACATCGGTGGACCGACCCTGTCACTCCAAAGGCTTGACTGAGTACTTGCCTGAGACATGGGCTAGATTGTCTCGAATTTGGTAGAGGACGATCCCTTGCCTCGGTTCATAGAAGGAAATCCAATTTCCAAATACGTGACTTTGCGGTTTTGATTGTAGAGCCTAGTATGGCGACATGATATATGGTACCCATGCCGTCTATGATTGATATTTATGATTGAAATTGTTTTGACACTATACACTTATAATAGTATCAAATGATTTGTTTTAAACGTACCAAGCATGTTTGGCTATTATAAGGGAAAACCCTATCCCCCGACTTGTGTTGCATTGTGTGATAGGACCTGGGTCTTATAATAGCTTCATAAGCATTGCGCTGTTTTGTTATATGCACTGGTATTCTTGGGAGGAAACCCTTTCCGTGTTATACGGCATGGTCCTTTGATATATCTGATTTAAAGTAAAGTTTTAAATAAATGTTTTAGTTCTCACACCAGTCACATGACTGACCTGGAGTTTATTGTTTTAACTTAAACTCTGGGTGCCCTTATTTTGACACGGACAGCTAGTAGTTTTGGTTTTATAGATCTATATTCACAGGACCTGATTTACAGCTGGAATGATATCCGGAAAGCTCTGTATCTATATATCTCTTTCGGTTGTGTTTTGTATTATTTTTCCGCTGCATTGTAATTTGTAAATCTCTGATATTTATCGAATGTGTAATATTTATTCATACTCTGTGTATTCTTGTATTCTGATGGAATTGTTGTAATTAACAATGAAATGTTCTTCTGTTTGCGTTCTGGTTTGTCATGTTCTCAAAACAATCAGGGGTTTCGACGGTCTTGGTCGGTTTAGCGACCGATTCGGATCGAGCGAAATTTCATGTTGTCACATTTGGTATCAGAGCTTTGGTTTACAGAGCTCAGAGAACAAGACACATTAGAACCAAACGAAAGAATTCATCAGAGATTGAATTAGTAATGTCCAATGAGAATGACTCGTTAGATATGGGATGAGTAATATCCTAGAACGAGTGTGAAGAGTGATGTTTTTAAAATAAAATTGAAAACAAGTTTTGTTTTGAAATTTTAATTCAATTATTCATATTTGAATATTTATTTATATTGATTTGGACTATCCAGTATATAAAGATTTTGCGTATACGTCTGATCCGCGTGTATTCGAAGTTTTAATATATTGGGTAGATATAAAATCACACTATAGTCGCCCGGAGATGATTCTGATGATTGATCGATCATCATCAGAATTTATGTTCGAGTGACGAAGGTGTGACATTTATATATTTCCAATTGACTGGTGTGAGAACCAAAATTAGAAAGGGCTTATTGTTGTGATTTGGCATTAAAAATCTGATTTTTTGGACTATATATCAAAGTTCAAAGTTATGAATTTGAAATGATAATCAACTAATTGATTGATGGTTGTTGTTTGATTATTGTTTGATTAATTAAAGGTTGAACCTTTAGCTAAATTGAACCAAATAGTGAATTGTATTGAAAATTTATCGCACATGCACGCATATACATGTACTTACATTGAACAGGTCATAGCAAAGAGGCTAGAGAAGAAGAATAAAATTGTTTGCCCGACAAATAGGAACATGTTTATTGTATTTCTTGGGTTTTTGATGATTTTATGAGCCAATTGGCTAGCCGGTTGGCTGTTTCTTTTTCTTTTTGGATTGGTGAGGGCCATGGGAGGCTATTTGAAATATCCCGAAGTCCCCGATGCAGGGGAGGTTATGGCGAAATTTTTCGAAAATTTAGGGTGTCAGCCAAATTTTTGAAAAATTTGAAAAGTTATTAGAAACTGAAAAGTTGAAGAACTTAAGCCGTAATGAAAATAATGAAAGTTGCGTTGATTTGTGAAACAACTTTCAGCTTCGTTCCTTTTCGGGAAAGAAAAGTTTTAAGTGGGGGAGATTGTAATAACCCGGAAATCTGAGCCAATTTAAATTTTTTATTTTGGCAATTTTAGTGAATTTTGATTATTTAAAATGGATTATTTTAAATAATGATGACGAGAAATTTATATTGAATAGAATTAGAACGTATATGTTTATATAGATCATCTTTAGAATATAAATATATTATTTATAATTATAAAAGGAATTGAAAATGGTGCGGCAGTTTGAAAATTTGATTTCAAAGTTCAAATGAATGTACAGGATTCAAAATAAACCGGATTTTGGCGAAACCAAAAATATTTGAATCTATTAGAGAATATCTTTCCAACGAATCTGAAAAATTGAAATTTCATAGCGGAGATAAAAAGTATGCCCAGTTGAAAATTCAGAATAGTCGCTATGGAATTCTGGCCCTTAAAAATGGAAGTTTTGCAAACGACCTCGGTTTTCGATGAAACCACTTTTGTTGAATCTGTGATGTCAAGTTATTGCTAGATTCCAAAATTCGTAATTTTTCGAGTCAATATGTGAGCGTGGCAAAGGAAAACGCGTTTGACCAGTTTTAGTTGATTTTAATCGACTGGAAAATAGCCATTTTTCAAACGGTCTCCGAATTTGACGAAATTAGTTTTGTTAGGACCGTATCGTCAATACGAAGCTAGAAAATATTTTTCGGGAATTTTTAGAGTCCGTATGTGGCCCCGGTAAATTGAAATGTGTGTTCAAATTCAACATATAGAGTTATATTTTGATTTTGACAAAAACTGATCGAAACGATCGAATCAGCTTACGATACATATCCCATTGTGTTCGGAATGGGTGTAATCAGCTGTGGGTGACAGGCGGCGGGGTCTCGTTTCGAAGTCAAAATAAAACGTTGCTTTTTGAATTTAAAAATAAATTAAATATATAATTATATAAAACTATGTCTCCCCCTTATCATCGGCTTCATACAAAATTAGAAAAAAAAAGAGAAGAAACCTAAATCGATCGTGTGCCCCCGCCGCCGCTTCTTCTTCTTTCTCCTCCTCTGCCTTCCTTTCTCCCCCACCTCCCCTTCGTATCGACCTCCTCCTTCCCCTCTTTTGGCAAAACCGCCGAGCCTCCCCCAAGCCCAAGGAGGAACCGCCGCTGTGAACTCCGGCGCGGCCGATGCCTCCACCAAACCCCTGTAGTCCCTCCTTCCCTCCAACGCTTGAAACCCCTCCTCCATTCAAACAAAGGTGAACCTTTTTATTTATTTATTTAGGTTAAATAAATTTCTGTGATTAAGAAATCAGATCTGACTTTTATTACATAGAAAAGGTCGGATTTTTATATGGCTAATCACATAGAAAAGGTCAGATTTTTATATAGCTAATCACATAGAAAAGGTTGGATTTTTATATAGTATATACATTTAAAGATGTGATTTTTAATATGATAAAATTATGATTTTTTATCGTAGGAAGAATAAAAATATGATTTTATATAATGTAGAGTAATAAAGATGTGATCTTTATAGAAGTAGCAATGTAAAAATATGATTTTTATAGTATAGAAAGAATAAAAATATGATTTTTATATAGAGAATGGCGAGAGAAAAATAGGATTTTTATCTATATAGTAGCGGTGTAAAAATTGAATTTTTATCTATATAATAACAATATAAAAATGTGATTTTTATACACATAGCAACAATATAAAAATGTGATTTTTATACATGTAGTGAATACAGGCAACGAAAGTGACAAAGGGCGAGAACGACGAAGATTTCTACATATGAAGAGTCCTGGTGTTTGGGTTTAGCTTTTCTGTGAGAACTCCTCACTTTTATTTTTATTTCTAGTTTGAATTATATACTAGGATGCAGACGGGGCTTAGTAGCACCCGACACCCGTCGTCCACAGACCATGGATGACTTGTTTGTTTGATTTCTGTGTAGTGAAATTTGATTGTTTGATGTGAAATGAAATAAAATATTTTATAGTGGAAAATATTTTATAGTTAAAAATATAATTTTTAACGTGTATATAAAATAAACATTTATAAACAAATCGGACGATTTGTTTATATACACTGATTTGACTGATATTGATTGGGACGATAAATTTTACACATCACCCAACCGTACAAATAAAATCTGTGTTTGTTGATTTAAAACCCCACACGGGTATTGGGGTGATATTTGACGTACACTAATCCCGATTGTTTAGTTTTATGTCAATCGATGGGTTGACAGACTGTGTAAGCGTTAATTACTTATATTTATTGCTTATGCAGTTGTGTGGTGCACTGTGGATGATGGTTGATTATTTATCGTTGCGGTTATATACATGTGTTGTATGGAAACCATATAATTAACATTATATGGTAATTGATTGGGCCTCATTCCAATTTAGAAAATAAATTCATGTGTTGAATAGAAAATAAATTCATGTGTTGAATAGAAAATAAACATTTATGTGTTGAATAAAAGCCGTGTTGATTAGATTGACGCCATTTTGACGTGAACGATATTTATATTGATTTTATTCATTTTTATAATGAATATAGAAAATAAAGTGACTTCAAAATATAACGTTTTGAAAATATTATCATTTGTATATCGATGATGTGGAATATTCAATTTTGATTAGAAATTGAATATGAAGTAGAAATCGTTTCGAAAACGAATTTAAAATGATTTATAAAATACATTTTGAAAGGAAATCGATGAAATATATATATAATATATATATATATATATATATATATATTATATATATATATATATATAATGGCCTGAATAGAACGCGCCGCGGTAGTTCGCGAATTTCGACCATTGACTTCGAATGAATATTACGGGAGATCCGACCGTCGGATTCTCCTAAAACCGGAACCGTTGGGTTCGTATCGAAAAGAGCTTTCTAACGAATATTAGAAATTAGAAATCTAACAGTTGGATTTGGAATTATGTCCAAATCAAATTTGGAAAAGGTTGTTGTAAGTGCAGTTCGATGGCCCTTGATGGAAACCGACTATACGGGCCTTGATAAAATTATTAAAAATAGTAATAATTTGTGTAAAATCATAAGAAATGATTTGGGAAGAACTGGGATGAAAAATTCCCTATTTGAAGGGATAAAATATATTTTTATCGAAATGAACTAGTTTTGAACTAGAATAATAATTTATTTATTTTTAAAATAAATAAATTGGATTTGAAATGGTTTTAAAATAACCAGAAGTTTCCAATACATGAATTGGAATGGATTTGAATCGAAATCATCTTCGGAATAGTTCGATGTTGGATTTCGTGATTATACAGATGTTGTTATGGAAATTTGAAGGATATATTGATATCGTTATTTCCAAAACGATATTTGTTGGTTTCAGAATTTGATATTGAATATAAGCCAATATATTTTCTATTCAGAGCCTTGTTTTTAATATCAAATGGGTTTCTGGGTTGTCGTGAATGGTATCTTTAATAATACTCTTCTTAAACCCAAATGGAGTTAAGAAAATTAAGAACTAACTGGGGATCAGTTAAGTTGGATGGTTTCTTGGATATTGATCTGATGTTGGTTTCGGCCTTCGGGGTTAATATTTAGGGAACTATCTTCTTACTAATTTACGGTTAGGGACTGATTGAAATGTGATATGATTTTGGGGTTTATCGTGAACCGTGTTTTAAATGACATCGGTTCTTTAACCCGGTTAAAGATTAAAACTAAGTGGAGTTTTAATGAATCTTTAATTAGATTGAAATGATCGAGAATGGAGTATCACCAGTTTTTCTCCAGGCGATAGTTAAATCTTTAATTAGATTTGAATGTGAAATGGTAATTGAATTTACCGATAACACTGTGGTGTTAGATATGAAGTATTACCAGTTTTACTTAATGGGATGAATAGGTTGGGATTGGGAAATTAAAGCAAATGATTACTTCGGCAAGGTCCGTTAATCCCGGCTAGTTTGGATAAACCATAATTTGGTTTGAAGTGATATTCAAAGGAAGATTAAAGAATAAATTTAAAAGAATTTATATTTGATAAAATTAATGGGAACCTTTCCCTAAGAATGTGAAATTTAGAAACTAACTGTAGGTTAGCTAAGGAGAATGGTTTCCTGGGTATTGATCTGATGTTGGTTTCGGCCTTCGGGGTTAATGTTTGGGGAATTATTCTCTTGCTAATTTACGGTTAGTGACTGATGAATTGGAATGAGGCGTATGTTGTGTTTGTGTAACACTTGTTTATTATATACGCGGGTTATTCAGAAAGACCGGGTTTATCCCATTCTGAATAACTGATTCGACGTGGTGTCGAGGATGAAGATGGTGGTCGAAGACCGGAGGTCTTCACGTCGTTTGGGTGATTACTGATGATCTTGATTGGGTCGTACACCCAAGAGGAGGGAATCAGTTGGTGATCATCCAGACGTACTTGGAGATCGATGGATAAGCGAGGTACAAGGTGCCTCCGGTTTCGTTCAGACCCATAACGGACTTGTAAATGGATTGTGTGTCTGACATTAGATTTTATTCTGTGTGGTTGATTTCTATTAAATATATATCTGTTTGGCAGCGGAGAATTTATTCTCTTGCTTAACGCCCTTCTCTGAGACGTACGAGCTCAGAGGTTATATATTGATGGATATCAAACGCATGGAGTGAATTGCCTGTGTGGCAATATGATCAAGGCTTCTGTTGAAAAGTAGAGTCTTGTGGTTGATGATCAAAGCACGGCCTATGTGGCATAGATTTGTGTAGCGTTGATTCGCGAGCCTCACACCCCGGTTGTGAACCAGAAACGGGAGAGGACCTCAGGGAGGACATGCATTTCTTTCTAGCTAGAAGTGGCGTCAGTGGTTTTACACGCCCTGACGAGTTTGACTTATGTGGTTGTTGCTATTGCGAGGCGCCTCAGATATATCAGTGACTATGTGGAGCCGATGGAGTCATTTGTTGGCTCATTTACGCTCCAAAGGGCGGGGAAACGTAGTGTTCAGGCATTTTTATCCAAATCGGTGGACCGGCCCTGTCGCTCCAAAGGCTTGACTGAGTACTTGCCTGAGACATGGGCTAGATTGTCTCGAATTCGGTAGAGGATGATCCCTTGCCTCGGTTCATAGAAGGAAATCCAATTTCCAAATACGTTACTTGCGGTTTTGATTATAGATCCTAGTATGGCGACATGATATATGGTGCCCATGCCGTCTTTGATTGATATTTATGATTGAAATTGTTTTGACACTATACACTTATAATAGTATCAAATGATCTGTTTTAAACGTACCAAGCATGTTTGGCTATTACAAGGGAAAACCCTATCCCCGGCTTGCGTTGCATTGCATTGTGTGATAGGACCTGGGTCTTATAATAGCTTCATTTTTCCAAAAAGCAGTGCGCTGTTTTGTTATATGCACTGTTATTCTTAGGAGGAAACCCTTTCCGTGTTATACGTCGTGGTCCCTTGATATATCTGATTTAAAGTAAAGTTTTAAATAACTGTTTTAGTTCTCACACCAGTCACATGACTGACCTAGAGTTCATTGTTTTAGCCTAAACTCCGGGTGCCCTTATTTTGACACGGGCAGCTAGTAGTTTTGGTTTTGCAGATCTATATTCACAGGACCTGATTTACAGCTGGAATGATATCCGGAAAGCTCTTTATCCGTATATCTATTTCGGTTGTGTTTTGTATTATTTTTCCGCTGCATTGTAATTTGTAAATCTCTGATATATATATCGAATGTGTAATATTTATTCATACTCTGTATATTCTTGTATTCTGATGGAATTGTTGTAATTAACAATGAAATGTTCTTCTGTTTGCATTCTGGTTTGTCGTGTTCTCAAAACAATCAGGGGTTTCGAACGGTCTTGGTCGGTTTAGCGACCGATTCGGATCGAGCGAAATTTCGTGTTGTCACATTCATAAGAGAAAACCCACTTTTCTCATCATTTGATTCCCTTAGTTCCCTGATTGTTTCTTGATCGAGTATAGTATATGTTCTTCTGTTGTATTTTGTCGAGTTCTCTCTCTCTCTTGTACCCCGCCAAAAGAGTCTCTGTCAGAGTAACATCATTACACTGTGATTCAGTGGCTGCATCAAACTCTGTGATCAGCAAATTTCTAATCATCCACTATAGCTGTTATGGTAACAGTAAATTTACCGTTACCGATAAATCGATTACCAAATTCAAAATAAAATGGTATACCGATACATTTGGTACAGTAATAGTAATCTTACCGATACAAATCGGTAAAACATTGGTAATTTTTTTTGTTAACCGTCGGTATCGGTAAATTACCAATAATTTGGTTTTTCGGTCAATTAAAATATTTTGGTCCATTGGATTTAAGCATGTTTTATCTTGTGGTTGTGCGACAGACTTGTTATTTCTACTTTTTAGGGTTTAATCTACCAAACATCTGATCTGCCGCTCCTTTGTTTTCTATTTCTCGTCTTCATCATTTATCAACTTGCGAATTCCATAGCTTTCAGCGTCTTAATTACTTCCCTCGCCTTTCTCCTCCAACCAATGCCAGCAGACTAACCGATCTTTGAAGGAAGAATGTTGCTCCAACGCTTTCTAATTTTAAGCGGTAATTATTTTATCTTCATCTTATTCTATCGATTTTTGATCTGGACAAAAAGTAATGAATTAAATCACTAGTACTTTTGTAATCGAACTCGAACCATTTTTGGCTTTAACGCCACTGTATAGGAAGGATGATTGGAAAATCAAAATCGAATTTAGTAACAATAGATTTGTAATTGAAATCGAACCATTTATAATTTTGGTTCCATCGCGTTTTTGTTCCATATTAATCTCATGATGTGTTTTTGCAAGTAAACCATATTTACTTTTGTTTACAGTTGTCATGTAAATTCAGGTTGCGTTTCATAAATATGGATTGCTAAAATGGATATGGAACCGAAGGATCTGATTAGGTATGTCGATTATGGAACAAAAGGTTCCAGATCGTTTTTTGTTCCATTATATTCGGTTTCATTTATCTTAGATTGATAATGTTATCATCAAAATTGTCTCCAAGGCTAGCCGGTAATGAAGGGGTCGGAAGAATACAGGCGTAGGAAAGTCCCCCGAAAGCAGTAAGCTAAGTAATAGGTCGGAGTCGTCGGACTGAAGGCAGGAGGAAATAGTTGGGAAGCAACACAAACCGACACCTTCTTAAGGGTAGGAACTCAAAGTTTACAAAACGCTCGCAAGGCGCAATCAACGAAGTCCTTCCGACATGACCCCTCCAACAGAAGACTTCTAGCGAGAGGCCTCATTAAGACAGTAATTAGGAAAGAAGAAGGTACGAGCTACCCTCCCCAAGATCCGGAAGGGTTATCAGAAATAATTTGCCTAAATATCGATGCACCTGAAGGCAAGGGCATCAGAAGTGCTAAGCCCAAAGAGCGCAAGAATCGTCCAGAACCAACTTCGGGGGCAACTATCGTACGAATACCGAGAGGCCGCATTCACAAATAATAGAAATGACTCCGGAAGCCACCCTCTGGGGATCCGGGCTACCACAAAGGCTCCGCCAAAAGGCTAATCTAGACCCAAGCAAAGATACAGACTACCCGTACTGATTTACCTAGTACCGAAACCCACAGCGGCTTCGAACCGGCAGTTGTCAACATACATTATGAGGGCAGGCCCCTCTAAGTATTACCGATAAAGCCGTAGGCCTACATCCGAAAGCTTACGTCTAAGAGCCTGCATTCAGGAGATGTTACCACGGGATCAAATACCATCCGAAGACTATAATTAATACTCCGATGACAGCCGGAAGTCAAGCGCCCGAAACTAAGAAGAAAAAGCGACCGACAAAGACCCCCACAGGCCCAATAGCCCATCAGCGGAAGGAGCCCTGAACCACTATAAATAAGACCTCAGAGGTCACATTTAAGAGGGAAGATTTTTCTTTAGCACTTGTACTGTTAAAAAATAAGCTTGGCACTGAGATTGACTGTGAGATGTTACATCTATGTACTCCCAATGAAAATTCAATGAAAAGGGATCTTCTCATAAGAAAATTGCTCTGTAAGTGTATGTCATTATTTTCTAATCATCATTGTTGTAGTTTATTGTTCATTCTCCAAATAAGCGTGGATTTCCATCCCTACATATCCTTGAACAGTAGAATGTACTTCATTTTATGATTTGGATCCAATTTGACAATTCTTAGCGATTCCGCGCCTCCGAGCTTCGACATCTCGGGCGGAGATCCAATTTAACCTGAAAAATAGGCCGAACCACCCATTTGTCCCTTAGATCTATTCCTGTTGACCCATCTTCGGTGTTGGCAAAAAATATCATAAACATTTTGGCGCTAAAAGGAGGGCTTGAACCTCCGACCTTGCGGTTAACAACCACATATCTACTTAGGTTGTTCTATCCCGGATCGGGCAAGTTTTGAAGAAGCAAATTTATGAGCAAGAAACCCAGACGAAGGTTTTCAGGATCTCGAGCAGATAAGTCAAGAACCATCAGCCATAGGGTAATGGAGGAGCAAAAGTTAAGAGCAGAAGCCTTGCGGGTAATAAAGCGGAAGAGGAAAATGGAACTACATGCTCACGATACTGGGGATGATAGATTTTCCCACATAGGAAAAACCTTAGCGCTCCCACCCAGTGGATCTACATCACAGGATACTAGCGTTTTTCTCCCCTAAGGAATGCTCTCTACAGACAAATTAAAGAAATGATACTCAAACAAGAGATAATGGACGAATTCAACCACTTCGCTAACAAATGGTTTAAAGAGATGTCACCGCAATTTCAGTATGTTCCAGGAGGAAAGGACGAAAATATGAACACCACAGCTAGGTTAGGCCACAGGAAGATTACACCCCATCAGCAAAGGGAAGAACGTACGCCGGGGATACCCAAAGAATACTACCTCACTACTTCAATGGAGAATGTTTACTTCCTAACCAAACACAAACTCAAATATTGAACATCCACGAAGAAGAAGCCTAAATACGAAAGAAAAACAGGAGGGCCTTACTGCCATTACTACATGATGAAGGGACATGAGACTAATCACTGCAAAACCCTCGGGGAAACCATCGTTAGATTTGTTAACCAAGGCCAATTACAGGAATTTATGGAAAGATTGGGGTAAATTCGGTAAAAATCCTTGGGAAAAAACATTAAACTTGATTCAAGGGTATTGAAAGCCCTCTTCCCGGAAGTCACAAGGAAACGCGAAAGGGGTCAGACTATAAACGGACTAAATCCCACATAATCGCCAAATTGGTCAGGACGAGGCACCCCCCGGTGGGGGGTGACGTGTTAGTCTTTCTCCATGCCCAAATCAGGGGGCAGTGTTAAAGCATCAAAAGGATATGCCGCTGTTTCACACCATAGATGGTAGTGGCGTTGCATCTAAAATTAGCACACCCTGCCTCTGCTTGTAGAAAGTACGCCCTGCCTCCACTAGAACTAAGCACGTCCTACCTTTGCTCACAGAAGAGCACGTCCTACCTTTGCTTTTGTTCCACATTACCCGCAGAAGGGAGCACAAACCCCTATAATTGCCTACGACAGTCAGCATAGGGTACCCCTCGGAGGGGGATAGCGTATAAGCCTCTATCTGAACCTACGATGGTCCGTATAGAGCATTAAAAGAGTAAGCCTTAGTTTTGTGTCTAAAATGGCCCCGTATAAGTTTCTAAGACCTTATCATCGCCTATAATGGTCAGGATAAGACGCCTCCTGGAGGGAGGCTGGGTAAGTCCTTGGGCCCTGTTTGTGTATAAGCTACCCAAGCACTCCGGACACACAGGCCCAGAGAGTGGCCAACAAAGCACGTACATCCTCTACTTTGACATCAAAAGCCCAAGGAGAGGCTCCAGAAGCACGTACAACCACTGCTTCATCAATCGAATCCAAAAGGGGATACCAAAATGACAAACCCTAGAAGAGTTCCCAGCCTTCAATCTTTAAAAACCCGAATCTGGGTGGTTTCAGCTCTTCACAAATACCGGAAGGGGTTCCGGTCATCTACATATTAATACCCAAATTTGGGTCCATTCAGCTCTTCAAGAATATTGGAAGGGGTTGCGGTCATCTACACAAATCTGGGTCCATTTAGCTCTTCACAAAAACCGGAAGGGGTTCCGATCATCCGCATATTAATACCCAAATCTGGGTCCATTTAGCTCTTCACAAAATACAGGAAGGGGTTCCAGTCATTTACATATTAATACCCAAATCTGGGTTCATTCAGCTCTTCACAAATACCGGAAGGGGTTCTGGTCCTCTACATACCCATGCCCGAATCTGGGTTGAGTCAATTTCTCAATGAAGTCCTAAAGCAAATCGATGGTCTTACATACCAATACCAAAACTTGGGACAATCCTAAAAAAAAATTCACCGTCGGATGTGGGATCACCAAGGTTACACAAGACCTAAGAAGAAACCAAAACCTGATCCAGACAAAAAGGAATCGCTTTCCCCTCTCAAAAATTCAAGTGGGGGCTTAGGGTTTGCCACCAAGGGTGGGCTCATAAACCTCTCAGGGAAGTGCCTTTAACTTATACGTCCATAAGTTGGTTTTATTTTTAACATATCAGTCCTTTACGTAATTCTGAAAATGACATCATATCATAACACCGGTTCAAGGAACAATTGGGAAGAAGAATACAAACATTTCCAATAGCATCCTATGACTGACTACCCCTTTATTTGTTCTAAACGATCTTTCATTAGGAATGTTTCAAGGATAATTGTTTCATAAAGAAATTTTTTACCGGCACTTAGCACAGGCAGGTTTCCACTCATTACAACACCCTTGGGACACAATAATATTGTTTCTAACAAAAGTGACACATCATAAAAATCTCTCATTCCGAATCAGGGTTTCGTAAAGAAAATTCCAAAGAAGCGCGGTCCTCTTTAGCTTTCTTTAACTCATCCTCTAACTTGTCGATTTGTTGGTATAATCTACCAACCACTGCATCTGAGCTCTCAGAGGATCATGTTGCTAACTTTCATTGTAAATTGCGAATAGCCTCATCTTTTTCTTTCAGTTGCTTTTCCAAATAGGTCACTTGTTCCTTGAAGTTTGTGATTGTCACCTTCTGGAGGTAATACATCCTTTTATAACCTGACAGGTGAGCATCATCAAAGATAACTTGACAACCAACGATGTTCGGACTTTCCTCCCTAAGTTGTGAAGAGGGGCCTGGAACGAGTCCTCCTAACCACAAACAAGACAAAAATATCGTAAAATGTAAATTACCAAGATCAAGTATTGCTAATTACGTCACACGTCCCAAGGAAGGAAAAACAATCACATAACTTTTATCAAGTCACATACACATCGATGGCACATCCACACTATCATTTCACCACAACACCATAAACCACCAAATGTCAAAATCAACACAATTCACAGAACCAAAGAAAACGTACGCTTAATACAATAACATTCAAAGTCCCATATTAAAATTGTTGCGCTAAGCCAGGCTTCCTGAGCTTTTTCCCCTAAATTTCTATGCATGAGATCTAAAAACATAACTGCAACTCATGTCTTCGGAGAAGTGGAGAATCGCTGTAGTATGAGAAGCCTAATTATTAATGAAATTTAAGGGAAAGGAAAACACTTGAGAGCGAAAGCCATACCTGTACGACATCAACATCGGATTGACCAGGAGCCCTCTTCTCCCCAGAATCTAAAGAACCTCCCTCCTCAGGAGGCAGCTCCTGTGATGCAAGAGTAGATTCTCCAGCACCTTTTCTGGACTCATCTGGCTGATCCACATGACCTTCTACCTCACTGTCTGTTGTGTTGTCGTCCTACCCTTCTTCCTCATAATCTTTAGCAAATTCATCAATAAACAACAGTGACTCGGGATCTATCTTGTTCGCCGCGGGAACCTTATGCCCCCGTCTCACCTGCTCGGTCTTCTCTAGGACTTTGTCTCGAATACAGGGATCAATTGAAGTAAAGTTAAATTCCGAAAGTCTCTCATAATTGTCTGAAAAGGAAAGGATGTGGGCATCTTCGTTATACTCCTGGCAACATTATTGAGGTGGACTTTCAAAAAATTTGAAATTCTATCATCGGCCTCGTAATAATTCTCTTCGCAGTGGAAAGTTGAGTATTCATCTTGTCCATCTAGGCAGCATAGCCGATCTTCAGTTCCGCTTTCTGTGCTTTAAGTCCTCGACCTGCTTCATCAACTCCTTGTTAGCCTTCCAAATCTCCTCCAATGAGGCCGCCAACTCCTCGCATTTATTATCCCCCTCCGTCTTCTCCCACTGCAAAGCATTCACTTTATCTGACAGCACCTTATTCTCTTCCATTAAAGTATTGACCTCAATCGCTGAAGTGGAAGCTAATCCCTAGGAGACATACCAAGTTTTCATCATCTAAAGGGGAGGAATACGTTAAAGATAAAATAAAAAGAAGGAAAAGAGAAAGGGGTGTACGTATGTATAATACCAAGAGGAAATCCCTAATTTGTTGTCTATAGAAATCTACCGAGTTCAAGGTGGCAGAAGTTGAGGCAATATCCTCTACTTCACAGGAAAAAAGAGCCAGTTCCACAAGCTTATCAAAATCCAAGGCCGGCAATGGGGGTACGGAATGAGAAACAGGCTGGGAGGAAGATGGTACCGAAATATCGAGCCTTCCCTCATCTACATCACCAATAGCATCGAAAGGGGCAGGGTCATTCGTGGATTTACCATTCGGGGAGACTTCTAGGGAAGCATCAATATCCACCACCTGATCGACAACTATGGCAGAAGGATCAAAAGTCCACCTTGTTCTCGGAGTAACGAAAGTATCTTTTGAGAAGCTAACCAACTCATCACACTTGGGCTTCATCGGTGGGGGGTCAATGACAGGTTGAGCAAGCCTCTTCATGGCCTAGGCACTGGCCCGGCTATAAGCAGCAATGATAGTTTCATCTGAGAAGATGAAGGTCCTAAACAAAGAAAAAGATGATTTAGAAAATGCAACAACCATAAAACAAGAGAAAGAATAACAAATATTGCCGAAACAAACGAATGAATCCCATCTAAAATACCTGGACGGATATGAGAGCTTGCACTAAACGAGTCAGAACCTGGCAACAATTCCTTAGGGCCAGAAAGTTGGATAGGAGGTTGTTCCAATACCTTTTTTCCAGGAGGGACCAAACCATACTCGCGAAGGTTATCGATGGTCAGGAGGAATGACCTTCACATGTGCTCTACTGGTGCATTGAAAATAGCGTCAACCACTAAAACCTCCTCTAGAGTTAAGATCACATCTTTGGAAGGGGGTTCTGTGATAGGGGGAAGTTTAAAAAAAACACATCTAGAAGATATTTACTTTCTAAAAGCAAGAGACCTACCGTCATTACTAAATTGTCCTGATATGCCGGGTGGACATTGAACAAGAAAGTATTGGTCCTCCCACGACCTAGTTTACTAAGGTCGTCGGTAATCAGCCTCTTTACGGGGTTAGCCCTCTAGATCAGCGATTTTGAAGTCTTGGAGAACCGGATTATGTGACGGATGAGCTTAGTGCTCAAAGAACCCTGACCTGAAGCAAGCGCCAAAGCCTCTAAGCACAAAAGGATCGTGTATGTGTTAGGCGAGAGCTGAATAGGAGCGAATTTCAAGTCAATCAAAAGCCTATGTAGAAAGGGTGGGAAAGGTAGAAATCCTCCATGCCAGATATGGATAGCCAAATATGCAAAGAACCCTTTTGGAGGATTCTTGAGGAAATTTGGAGTAGCAGCTATCAATGCATCCGTACCCACTATGCCAATGTTGTCTGATATGGCGTCCACAGATTGTTGAGATACAATTAGGGATGGCTTAGGAGCGAATGCCTTCTTAGGACGAGAGGCCTTGGAATCTTAGACTTTCTCCTTAGCAGGGCTTTTGTGAGACATGATTCTGTCCGGTAACATCGTTCCATAACAATGCGATTAGTATGCATATCTCATACAAAAATGCATATACTACTAGCCTTATCAAACATTATTGGGTACCATTATGCCTCGATTAACAAAGGTCGGATAGGCAGAAACCTAAATCAAACACAAGTAGGGGACATGAGTAAAATTATGTCTTTTATACCTCATCTAACATATGACTAAGCCAAACTTAATCGACCTAGAAACCTAAGCAAGCCAACACAACTACTGAAGGAAAACCAACCCTAACGAGATTAGAATCATTTTCAACAACAGTAGTAAGGTTAACATCTGAGCCTATTCTATGAACAGCATAATCCTAACCAACTGTCGTGTCAATTTGGACATGTAATTAGGATTATGATTCATATAGGAAGTAAAAATACTCACTAATAATCGAGCTTGTACCTTCAAAAGAGGGAGAATTCGAGCGTCTATTTAGGAAAGCAGTAATCTGGTTCAAAAATTTAATTTGCAAGTAAAAGACAGGAATAAGGAGAAAAAGGAATTTATGTTCAAATTTCAAGATCAATCTAGGTCGTACAGATAAAGACCAAGCAATGCCCCAGATCGAAGGAGATCAAGAGACCTTGAAGTGACACTTCGAAAAAAAAGATTGACTTGAAAAGTCGAAAACACCCCTTTACTAGGGGGCAAATGTTATCATCAAAATTGCCTCCAAGGCTAGCTAGTAATGAAGGGGCGTCGGAAGAATACAGGCGTAGGAAAGTCCCCAGAAAGCATTAAGCTAAGAAATAGGTCGGACTGAAGGCCGGAGGAAATATTCGGGGAGAAACACAAACCGACACCTTCCTTAGGGGAGGAACTCAAAGTTTACAAAATGCTCGCAAGGCACGATCAATAAAGTCCTTCCAACAGGACTCCTCCAACAGAAGACTTCGTAGCGGGAGGCCTCCTTAAGACAGGAATTCAGACAAAAGAAGGTATGAGCTACCCTCCTCAAGATCCGGAAGGGTTATCAGAAATGATTTGCCTAAATATCGATGCACCCGAAGGAGAGGGCATCGTAAGTGCTAAGCCCAGAGTGCGCAAGAATCGTCCAGAACCAACTTCCGGGGCATCTACCATACGAATACCGAAACGCCGCATTAACCAATAATAGAAATGACTCCGGAGGCCACCCTTCGGGGGTTCGGGCTACCGCAAAAACTCTTCCATAAGGCTAACCGAGACTCAAGCAGAGATATAGGCTACCCGTACTGATTTACCTAGTACCAAAACCCACAGCGGCTTTGAACCAGCAGTTATCAACATACATTATGAGGGCAGACCCCTCTAAGTATTCACGATAAAGACGGAGGCCTACATCAAAAATCTTATCTTCGAGAGCCTACATTCAGGAGCTGTTACCAAAGGCTCAAATACCGTCTGAAGACCATAACTAATACTCTGAAGATCGCCGGAAGTCAAGCGCCCGAAACTAAGAAGAAAAAGCGACTGACAAGGACCCCCATAGGCCCAATAGCCCATCGGCGGAAGGGGCCTTGAACCACTATAAATAAGACCTCAGAGGTCACATTTAAGAGGGGAGATTTTTCTTTAGCACTTGTACTATTAAAAAATAAGTTTGGCATTGAGTTTGACTGTGGGATTCACCCTGTTACATCTATGTACTCCCAATGAAAATCAATGAAAGGGATCTTCTCATAAGAAAATTGCTCTGTAAGTGTATATCATTATTTTCCAATCAACACCGTTGCAGTTTATTGTTCATTCTCCAGATAAGCATGGATTTACATCCCTACATATCCTCGAATAGTAGAATGTGCTTCGTTTTCTGAGTTTTGATCCAATCTAACAATCCATAGCGATTCTACGCCTCCGAGCTTTGACATCTCGGGTGAAGCTCCAATTAACCTGAAAAATAGGTTGAACCACCCATTTGTCCCTTAGACCTGTTCTTGTTTTCCCATCTTCAGTGTTGGCAAAAAATATCGTTAACAGATAAAATTATAAACTTAAACGACAAATTCATGTTTAATTTTATTTTCTGCTTTGTTATCACTTACAGGCTTGACAAGTAAAGCTCCATCTGATTTGCTATCTTCTTGAAACTCTGTTAATTAACTGCAATGGTGGGAAAAGCGGCTTACTCTAGATGTAGTTGTTTAACTAGATTTGTAAAACCAAGATGAAGTTAGCTCTTTACTTTTTTTTATTGATTGCAAATGTAGATGTTTAATTTTTTTACTGATCGTATATGTTAGCTTTAGGTGTTGTCATGGTTGCTAATTATTTATGGGTTGATAATGTTTGGTATAGTTGTATAATGACATGGTAGTTTGGTTGTCTTCAGACAATGGTAATTTACCGTTACCGACGAAAATTGTATCGATAAGTCGGTATACCAACTATAGGTATATATACTGACATATCAGTAACGATAACGGTAAGCATTTTCATTTACCGATGAAAAAAGGTATGGTAATGGTAATTGAGTAATGGTAACGGTAACCATTACCATAACAGCCTTATCATCCACGACAACCTATTTGCTCTCAATTGTGCCTCGCCAAGAGGACCTCTGTCAGGTTGTTATCATCATTCAAGGTCCCGTGGCTACATCAAATTCTCCTGATTAGTAAGATCTTGATTTTCCTTTTGCTCATGGCTAACAGAGATGGTGATGACTCGAGTTTAACCCTAACATCCAAGATAATGATCAGCTGTTAGCATCAAGAAATGCCATCCAAGAATTAATCAAATCCATAAAACACTAAGGTCAATTTATCAACAATCAATTGGATAAATATTACTACCTACTTTAAAATTTTCAGATTGAAACTGCCATCACAGGCCATAGCCTTGAACAATATGTTCTTGGTACAACAATCACACCACCTAAAAACATCATTGAGGATGGAAAATTTGTCAGCAATTAAAATATCTATTACATCAAAGACAAGATGATATAATATATTCATGATTATTATCCACTATCAGTGCTAATCTCGTACCACAACTAATATACTATAGAAGTTATCATGAAATTTGGTCAACAACAGAGCAAGTGTTCAGCAGACAATGTGCAGCCAGAGTAATGCATTACAAAAGACAACTTCATAATATCAAATAGATTACCTATGCGAGAGTACCTATCCAAGGTCAAGATGCAAAGTGATCAACTGGGTTTATAGGCCACAGAGTATCTGATTTGGAACGGTGTATTCTAAGTGGTCTTGATAAAGAATACGAGACAACAGTTGTTGTTATCTCCTCAAAGGAAACCACCCCAACAATTCAACTTGTTCACTTTATTCTTCTATCTCATGAAGGGAGAATAAATCAAAAGAAAACCATTGCACGTGAATTCTCATCCAATTACATAGGCAACAACAAAGGAAAAATTCAAGAAAGAAACAGTAATGAAAAGAAATGGTTCAATAATTAGAGGGGTGGTCCATCTGCTAGGGGCTGAGGAAGAGGTGGCAGGTTCAACAATAATCGTGTTAGATGTCAAATATGTGAAAGACTTGGTCATGCTACTAATTAGTTCTACCACTTTAGATTTGGCTTAGACTATGTGCCACTACACTAAAATAATGCAAGAAACTATCAGCCTCGTGTGAATGTAGCAAGCAACAGTCAAGAAAACAAATATTATTCTGAAATTATACGCACTGATACTGCCAGAATTGAGGAAATATTTAATGAAGTGTGGTACCATATTCTGGTGCAATAAATCACAATTCGCTAAAGATAATAATGTGTTTTTGGAATTTTACCCAAATTACAATTTTGTAAGAGACATACTAATAAAGAAAGTTCTATTGCACGGTAGAGAAGAAAAAGGATTATACAATTTAAACATGACCAACTCAAACTCAAGAGATACTGGATATAACAAGAGTGGCAATAACTTGTATCAATGTAATGTTACTAAGATCAGTGAGAAATCCAATGACAAAGTTTTGGACATGTGGCATTACAAACTGGGAAACCTAATGTAAATATTGTTAAGCTGTATTGAAAAATATTAATGTCTCTATAAGTAATGTTGATCAACCCTATATTTGTACATTTTGTCAAATGGGAAAAATTCATAAACTTGCATTTTCTGACTCACACATTGTGTATCGCAAGCCACTTGAACTAATTTCTACTGATCTATGGAGACTAGCACCAGTTAACATTGATTATGACTTTAAATATTACATATGTTTTGTGGATGTTTACTCTAAATATATGTGGACTTATTTGTCGAAAAATAACTTGAAACTAGTTATGTTGTGTCTCAATTCATAGTGCAAGTCGAAAGGCGATGTAGTTGTCAACTAAAAACTTTTCAATCTGGTGGTGGAGCTGAATTTAAGCCTCTAAAGGATTTATTCAAGAAAAGTGGTATCATTCACAGGATAATATGCCCACACACATCAGAACAAAATGGCATCATTGAAATAAGGCACAATTAAATTATTGAAATAGGTTTAATACAATGTGCTCAAGCATCATTACCTCTAAAATTTTGTTGTGATTCTTTCTCTAGGTTGTGTATCTAATTAACTAGTTACCAACAAAGGTTTTGAACTTAAAATGTCCTATGGAAGTTACGTTTAATACTAAACCAGATTACAAGGCACTTAAAGTGTTTGTATTCTTGTGTTTACCATACTTAAGTCCCTATAACACACATAAGTAGAAATTTAGACCTACATCTTGCACTTTCCCAGGTTACATAACCAATCAAAAAGGATATAAATATCTAGACAAAAATGAAAAAGTATTTAAGGCATCTTGTGTTCAATGAAAAATAATTTCCTTTCAACAAAACAGATATAAAATTGTCAAGAAAAAATTATAATCCAAGAGTGCCTATACCTGAACTACCAGGACAAATAAGTATAGATCTGAAAGTCAACCTAAAACATACTTCATCCCTCATGACAAAATGTAGTCAAGTATCAAACAACCTGGAACTCAAAGCTCGGTGTAAAGGCCCGCAAATCCGTACTATTTGAGCTAACTGAATATAACTCACGTCTAAGCCAAATTGCACAAAAATACGAATCTTTAATAGAAACAAGTTAGATGGTGAGAAATAGAAAGGAAGAAAGTTAGAATAGAAGGAAATAGATAGAAGATATAATTGAACAATAACACAAAATATCACAATCGCAACGGAACAAAATATAATATATATATATATATATATATATATATATTATAACATTGAAATACAAAACTGTATTATCGCTTATATACATCGTCAGAGTACATCACATACACAACATAGAGGAAATAAACTCTAAATATCTAACGTTAAAGCCTCCTGCTCCATTCACCTCCAATATTTGTAAAATACCCGAACTACTTGACTAGCCGTACAAAATTTGGCACCCAAGAGTTTAGGGTAAAACAAAACAAAACAAACTTTGGGTCAGTCATGGGACTGGAGTGAGTAAACTACAACCACTATGTTTAACTTTTAAAAATATTTTTAAAAGAAAGGATAATCGTAAGACCGATCCACATAAAACACAGATGGTTTTTACCTTACGATAACCCAAAACATTATTTAAAATCAATATTATTCTGATATTATAAAACAAGTAAATAACAATCTAGCAAAATGCTTGCATCTCACGCTCCACATATATAGTATACAACCAAAACCCCGGGCTCATATTGGAGAATGGATTCCAACTGGCAAGGTATGAGACTACCTTCCGACAGTGTATCCCTAGAGAGGAATACACAGGGTTCAACAAGAACATCTTGCAACCCAGGATAAACATGACCAGCCACTCACTTCGCTTAAGTGTTCCAAATGTATTGTCACCAATGGTTTGGGTCAGCAACCATTTCCAGAAAGGGAAAACATCGAAAGATTAAAGAAGCATATGTAATTTCTCTAGATCATATGACAATACACCCTAATTGGGAGGTACCCACTTGGTCATGCGAGCTACCCGATTTATATCATTTCCCGGTTGTAAGGCCTGAGGCCACGCATATCTTTTGACATGCCACATCTTCATTTACTTTAAATGCCACATCGTCAAACCCACCAAAATAATTTATTGACTTCCCCAAAAATATCATGGGTATAAAGCTAAAAGAAACGAATTTCTCAACCACCAATGTAATACGTTTGAAGAGATCAATATAGATGATACATTAGAGTTACTTTATTTGATATTCGTTCATACAAGTTATCCTGGGGCAGGACAAACCGAAGGCACCACCTCATCAATCCATTTTAGGCAATTTCTATCTAGGATTAATAGAACAACCCTTGGACTTTACTTCGTCTTCAATTATCTTCAACATATTTGATTCGAAACGCTTATGCCTATATGGAGTGGTTTTCGGATAGTAATCCAACAAGTCTCTCTGTATTGACTATGACGATATTAAATTAACTAATACTTTGATAGTCGGTTATTTAACTATCAAAGAAACAAACATTCATCCAAAGATCCTATTTCCAAAGGGAATACCATTGATTAGCACCAAACAATCACTGAGCCCCTTTTAATTAATATTATATTAATTCAATTTATCATTTCCTGATTTCTCTTTAATATCTTTACCCAGATATTTCTTCAAACCTGTTTAGACTCTCATGATTCTTGGAAAAACATTTCCATCTATCATAATTATTTATTTTATATATTCTAGAAAATATCTCTTTTTAACTTCAGAAAACATTTTCATATATTCACAAATCACTATTCTTCCACATTCATTAGTCCCTAACCATAAACTAGTAAGAGAACAACTCTCTAAGTATTAATCCCGAAAGCCAAAAACAACATCAGATCGATTCTCAGAAAGTCATTCAACTTGACTAATCTTTGGTCAATTTCTAATTTCCTTAACTTCATTTTTTCACTTATTATCAATAAAATCATTTCAATCTACAAAACATTTTCTTTAAAACCATCATTCATTTTAAAACATGTATATTTTTCTCCTTCCAAACTCTCAAGATTTAATTTTATGAATTCTCATTTTTCTCTCTTATGAAATTCCATTATACGTTTATTTGCTTATTAAATTTCATAATAATTGATAAGTCAATATCTAGTTATCAAACTTTTCTTAAATTTCTTTATCTCCTTAAATTTTTGGAGAATTTCGCCAGCGTCCCTTTGTACAGGTCACTCGGTATCACCAAAAATTGCCTCTCTGACCCCTTCCCATACAAAAAGAAAATCAAAAAGCCAAGCGGCTTGCCAAATAGGCTCATAAAATCTCATATGAAATTAAATATGTACCTCTTTTGTCAGACATACAATGTATACCTTCCATTAGCTTCATTCCAAACCTGTTCGAACATCTATTTAACTATTCACAATTTATTCCAACTCAATTCAAACGTTTTTAACTTAATTCACTAATTTTTTTATTTAATTAGCTCTTTTGCCCATTTCACTTTTTATTTGAACATATCACATTCATGTATATATATAATTTGCTTACTACTATTCGAATTCCATTTTTTATTCAAGTTTCATATTCGATTTCAAATATGAATTGACAAATCTTATTCACTTTATCCAAAGTTAAACTTGATTCAAAACTCAATTATCTAATTATTCTTCTACTTAGTCAATTCTATTCAATAATAAATATTTGATTTTGTCTCAAAAATAAATCCATTTACTTCACTAGAGTTCATATTTATTTTATAACTCAAGTCTGGATTTTTCTAATGGAAATCTAATTTTTATTTGCTTAAAATCTTTTTATTTTATTAAATAAACTGTTATGGTTTTTAATCGATTATAGCGTTGTTTTTTTTTTTTGAAATTTTGATTTTGATATAACTCAAAATATATAAGATGAAATCCAGATTTTTCTTTTCTATTAGAAAAATATTATTCAATCGGTCTTGACGGTTCTTATTTTAAAGAATTATGACTTAAACTGAGTTCTATATACTCAATGGAAGTTCGAAACATCAAATTATGAACTACGCGTTGTGACGAGCTCGTTTAAATTATATTTAAATATAAACATTTAAACTTTGTTTATTAGTAAACTTCAACTCCATTCTTCCATATATTTTAAATATAAATTAATCTAGTTTTCCAAAGCGAACTTAATATTTCTGATTATCCTACTCGTCGACTATATCATTACTCGGTTATAAATTTATTTACAACTCAATCTTTTATATTAAATTCCCATTTTCTTTATCAATTATATTATCTCAGTTTAGTTTATATTCCGGATTCCAAAATAAAATCCGTCATTCTCTTTTAGAAATGATTTCTAATTTCCTCTATAAATTCATACTTGAATTTAAACTTCCAAATTATATGATGATAATTTCTTCACTACATTTATAAACATTATTTATAAATTACTTCCTTGTTTTATATATTAAACAAGCTTCCATTTCAACATCTATTCAAAACTCAAATCTTATTTTGGAATATTTTATTTACTATAACTTATATATACATATATATATATATATGCATATATATATATGACATAGAATTTATTTCCATGTTTAATCTCAGTTTCTATTTAATACAATTCTAGTATCCTATCTGGAAATAATTTATTTTTATAAATTCGACATAGTCGAATTCAAATCATAAATCCATATGGATTTATTTTGATTCAATTTACATTCCAAACGTCGGAATAGATTTCATCATTTTCTATTTAAAATGATTCTCAATTCCCATTTTAAATACACATTTAAATTTAAATTCCCCAATTATCTAGAGATAATTATTTTCCTTTTTTTTTAAGAAATCATATATTTAATATAACAAAATGGGGAGGAACTACCCATCCTCCAACGGCTCACAAAAACGGTTTCTACAGAGTACAGAAACCATGCATACATTGAAATACAAGAAACAAAGATCGAGAATAACAAACATCTAGAACAAAACGTCAGCCACACTCCATCAGCAACCTCAGCAGCAGATAAGGCCAAAGAAGCCTCTAATGGTGGTCACCGAAGAGAAAGCGGCGATGAAACCTCTAGCTCCACAAAAAACGTACCATAGAGCTGTAGCAACTGACGCGCCCTCCAAGACAGTCTCGTGCAAAGTCCGAGAAGTCCAAACAGATACCCCTAGAACCGTCCGAACCTCGAGCTCAACAAACTCCAACAAATCAAAGGTGGAAAGAGAGAACAGAGACAAGCATCTATCCTCCTACTCCATGAAAACCATCAATAGCTTCACCTTCTCCAGCAATCCCACATGGCTAGAAGAATCGAAAGCACCTACCAGCTCTAGACAACCCAACTCTAAAGTCCCGTAGCCTAGAATCTGCATAACTAGCAAGCGATATAAGCCCGATGGGAGGGGGCATTGTGTGGGAATGTGTAAAAAGCAGCAAAAAACAAAAACTTAAACTTAAACACAATAGCGGCAAAATCAACCAATACCCGCCTTGAGAGTAGTCGATACCGATGAAACATCGAAGGTAACAATCAATTGCCTAGAGCGGGAACTGACGGGACCCCTGAAAGGCCTGCCACGAAACGCAAGGAACACATCGTTCCTTACTTTTCAGACAAGGGTAGGGGGTCCATAGCCACTTCATCAAATACCGCCTTATTCCCTGAGCACCAGATGTGCCAGCAGATAAGACAAGGAACTAGACGAAGAAGGATCGATATGCGTAGAAGATTTTCCCAAGATGTTAGACCACCAGTATCTCAGTAAACCTTCAAGTGAGGTGACATTTCTTTGGAAACCCAACAGATTGCCGAAGTAATTCCATACAGATCTGGCACAAGACTCACAGAACAACAAATGAACATACGACTCATAGCATCCTCAACTGCATCATCTGCACCTGGACATAAGAGGGATGCTGATTCTTTGAAGGTTCACGTCTATTGGTAAACCATCATGAAAGGTTTTCCACATAAAAAGAGAGACCTTGGGGGGAATATGGACATTCCAAATGGAAGAGAAAAGACGAAGGAGAGGACCTGAAGTCCTTACCGAATTCCGTGCTGCGTTAAGTGAAAAATGATTATCATCCCAAGAGGATCCACCCCCATGTGCATCCTATAAGACCTTCATAGATTGCATCCATTTCCACGTCTCAGTAGCATATGACGGGATACCAGAGTAATTCGTTCCTGCAAGCCTATAGCTTGCAAGCAAAGGCCGAACATATATCCATCGGTTTATGGATGCCCAGACCTCCCTCATCGTTGGGACGACAAATGGGGTTCCAAGAAATCCAGTGGTGGCGAGAAGCGTTGTCCTTAGTTACCCAAAAAAAAGGAAGAAGCCAAAGAGTGGTAAGAGCCGAAGAAGGAAGCTGTGGGAGTCATGGCAGCGAAGATATGGGATCCCATAGAGTTGAGGACAGAATTAATGAGAACTAATCTGCCAGCCTGAGATAGCAGGGTAGCATTCCACCTAATGATTTTTCCCCTAACTTTGTCAGTTAGGGGATCGAATATGGCATTGAGCTTCCGGCCTCGATATAATACAATACCGAGATATGTAAGAGGAAGCGAGGCTGCCTTGAAACCTGTATAAGTTTGATCCAAGAATATCTTACCATAGGCAAGTCTTTCTCGGGCACGAAACAGTTCTTTGAAGAGTTAACGAGTTGCCCCGAGCTTCTTTCATATTGTCGAATAAGACCCACCAGGCTACGGATCGACCGATGACTACCATTACTGAAGGCGATGATGTCGTCAGCGAAAGACAAGGAAGATATAAGAGGGCAAACCCTAGGAATGTCGAATCTGTGAATCTTCCCATCTATAGTTAGAGAGTGCAACCCTTGAACGAAAGCTTCGGCAGTACGGATGAACATAAAAGGGGAGAGAGGGTCTCCCTACCGAAGACCCCTCCCGGACAAAAATAATTGGTGGCCGATCCATTGATGAAAACGGAAAACCAGCAGTTGGTGATAAGTCTCCAAACAATACTGATAAAGGGTCTAGGAAAATCGAAAGCTCTCAGAACCTTGATGATGATGAACTAGGACATGCGGTCGTAATCTTTAGCCATATCTAGCTTAACGACCACATTAGAGCCTCATACCTTCTTATCTATTTGATAAATCAACTCCTGGGCTAAAAGAACGTTATCACTGATTAAATGTCCTTTTACAAACCCTGCCTACGAAGACGAAATAAATTGCTCGAGAAATGATGCTAGCCTAGTGGTTAGTACCTTAGATAAGACCATGTTAGTGAAATTACATAAGCTGATTGGACAGAAATCCACAATAAGAGCTCGGGTGATCACTTTTTGGGATGACGTCCAAATTGGTGGGCGTCAACCCCGCGGGAAGATCTCCTCCAGAGAAGAAGGACTGAATGGCTAGACAAAAGTCCGCCTGAATGATAGGCCACACACTCCTGTAAAAAAACCCCCGTTGAACCCATCCGGCCCACTCGCACTATCCTTACTTAGAGCAAATACGCAAGCACGTATTTCATCCAAGGAAGGGGGCGCGGCAAGGTCAAAGTTATCTGACAGGAGGATCGGTCTAGGAATGAAAACGAGAAGGGACGGATCAGAAACCGAAACAGAGGGAGAGCTAAGGAAAGACTGGAAGTGGGACACAATGGTATCTTTCATTTCCACAGCGGTAGAAGCCAAGGAAAGGTCAGGGTAGTGGATCTGATGAATGGTGAGAAGGCCATTCTTCTTACGAATAGCAGAGTGAAAAAACTTGGATTTCGTATCTCCTTCGACGACCCATTTGATTCTAGCTTTTTGATGAAGATGGTCTTGTTCGATACGGAGCTCCGACGAGAAGGCAAGCTAAGCTACCACCCATGCCTCCTTGTTGGTAGTAGAGGGGACCTTGTCAAAAGACAAATTTGCTAGCACGAGAGCCTCTTCGGATGCGGTCGAAGATGTTCCTGAAAATAAGAAGATTCCATGCCTTAAGACAAGTCTTAAGACGTTTCAGCTTACGAGAAAACACCACACACGAGAGACCATTCTATGGAGAGTTCCAGGAATTTTCCACAACACCATGGAAAGCATGGTGAGATTCCACATACATTGAAACCTAAAGGAGGACGGGCCAGACCTGGTAAGGGGAGAACAACTAAGAATCATTGGAGCATGGTCTGAAAAAGTGTGATGCAGATGGGAGATAGAGAACGTGAAGGGCAGACTAAGCCACCGTTCAGAGGTGAAAAACTCTATCAAGCGTAGAAAGAATCCTGTTAGGACCTTCTTTGTTGTTACACCAAGTAAACGCTAATCCGACAAAAGAAACCTCAGAAAGACTGGAGCTGGTGATGAAACCATCGAAATCAGCTACAGCCAAGCGGCTAACGGTATTTCCTCCTCATTTTTCTGCTTGGCTAGCGACAACAATGAAGTCGCCTCCCAAAACAAAATTGGAAAAACCCAAGGTGGATAGAGAGAGAATGTCAAACCACAAAGCCGGTCTCTCAATCCTGTCGTACTTAGCGTAAACCGCAGAGAGCAAAAAGGTCAAAGAGAAAGCCATGGAGAGCAGTTGGTTCGAATCGAATATAGGGTGGACGACAGTGCCTTTGGACCAATGATCCAAATCTTTCTGGGTACGTTGGCTAAGGCACCACCAAAGCCAAGAGAAAGAACAAAAGAGGTGGTCGCGTCTGGTCCCACAAGTGGTTCTAGCAGCGCTGCCAAACTAATAGAGTGCTTCTTAACAATGTGCTTAAGCCTAGCCAACGAAGCATCATTATCGACTCCCCGAACGTTCCAGAAAAGAAAGTTCGCCATCAAGGCCAAAACTTGACAAAACTCTGAGAAAACAAGCACAGAAAGCCAGCTCATCGAGAAACTCAGATAAAATATAAGGTACGACGAGTAGATCTAACGATCTGCTTGGACGTCGCTATAGAGCATATGCGAATGGTGCGGGGGGTGCGTGGTATCAGCCGCATACTACGGCAATAGGCACAGGTAAACCGCCTAACTAGTGAAATACAGGAAGAAGAAAGTCGTCTTGCATGTACCTCTTCACAGTGCGGAGCAGAAGCCTCTATTCAAGATCTGGCAGGATAAGAATTCTTAGTAAGACGAGCAAGGAGATCGTTAATGATCGCAATCTCGGTCTTATTAAGAGGGGAGAGGACATAAGACCAGAAGAGACCGGACAAGAAGAAGAAAAACTAGAAAATAGGAAGCCACCGGGACGTCATCGTCGGAAACAGAAGAAAAACAAGGAAAAAAAGATGTGGAGTTACTCGTAAGAGACAATACCAGTCATTGTGCGAACTGTACCGATGGTGACCTGTCATCGGATTGACAGATCCACGAGCCCGGTACCACTCTGGGGCCGACAAGACATAAGCCAACAGGGGATCGAGCCATAGTAAAGCCAACTGAATCTAAACCATCCAACAACTCTGACCGTCGAGCAGGGGTACATGTAGTTCCCAGATGATTAGCACCGACTGTTCTAGCCATTTGGAAACTACACACGCCAGACCTACGTCTATGCCGGTGAACCGAACAAGAAGCCAAGATACCGATAAACCAAGGTCTAAGCCAAACATGCAGAAGGAACTACCAATCCTGCCGTGTTCCCAAATGAGCGGACGAGACATCAGATATGCTAGGATAGAGAAAATCACAGCCAAACAGTGAACCATCCGGAGCAAACTCCCCAATGCAATCAACCAAGAGTAAAAAAATACCGCGTCTAGCCAAACACCCCAAATAAAGGATGGAAAAAGACAGTCAAGCAAAGCTAAAAAGGCATAAAGATCGAGTCTGCCTTTGTAGGGAAGCAGAACAAGGAAGGTAAAACAACCATCACCACAGAATAAAACAACAATGCACCAAGATACATGAACCAAACCATCAACCCCCAAAACACACACATGACCCATCACTGTTGCATCCGAAGTTGCAACGATAGTAATGGGGTACTCACGCCTAGGCGTGACATGGCTCAAGCAAGCAGCACTGCTAAAAACCCCCAGATCAAGCCCACAGTTAAAACAAATATCCAATAAAAGATAACAAACAGGAACAAAAACATGTACCTGAACCAAAAATGATGAAGCCAGTTGTGCGCCCTACCCCGAGACCTTCATTAGTAAAAAGAATCACTAAGTAATCATGTCTACTAATGCAGTGAATAAGGTTGGTTAAGGGCGACCACCATAGTAATACATTCGTTATGAACTAAGCATGTCAATTATGTCTCGATTTTTTTATTTACCTCATAAGTGGTAGACATGCTTAATCCCTAACAAATGCACTCTATGGTGGTTTCTGACCATTTCAGAAATAAGGTAATATACATGTAGATAGAAAACATCAGTCACAAAACAGCAAACCTAGATCAAAGTGTACATATTTAAGTACATACATCAACATACATCTCTATAATAATACATCATACATGAGTAGCAAGGACTACGAATCACATACACACCCATCCCACAATTATACATCTTCATAACATAAGAGTCAAATACTCGTAAGGTACGATATTCAAGACAAAATGATAAAGCACAACAAAAGCTAGTAAAGGATCCAAGGGAAGCTGCAATCCATACCTAACTTGCAACTCGGTCTGACCCGAGTGAAAAGCACACGGGTCAGGCAAGCTTACCTTATCAGTAGTAAAGGTAAATGAATGCAAGTGCTAAGTGAAACATCCCGTTGTTGCCAACGGAACGAAATAGTTCATCAACTCATCTTTTAACGATATGCTTCGTAAGGTCTATCATGAGTTCATAAGGGATTCAATAGGCTTGTAAGATATAGTACAACGACCATACTTTATTTTTCTATGAATAATTAAGAATATCAACCATTGGCACACATAATCTTTAAATAAAGGATAAACACCAACAAATATGCCTCGTCTCATTGGCATATACTAAATCCCAACACAATTCAATATATCATAAAACTCATCTAATATAAACTTCTTAATTATTATATCTCATAGATATAAATATAAATACATCTCAATTCATTACTAAAACTCATCATAAAAGAATTACCATATTCTGTACCTTATTTCATCGGTATAATCATAAAAAGGTCACAAATCTATCTGGATAGCACCCAAAAAGGGTTCAAAACCTCATATTTGAAATCACCATAAAACATAATATAAACTTGGCCTTTTTCATACTCGAGGCCTTATTCAAACATCATCATAAAAAAGGTGAATTTGAAACATCAAAACATCATAAAAAACTGCACATGCTTAACTTCTTGACTAGTACTAAATTTTTGGTACCATACATCGTGATGACTTGGGGTCATATAATATCATAACATCGTGATCATCGTGATTGACTATAGTCGGAAACATCGTGATGACACCTAGTTACAAAATCCGAGTAACAGCATCATGATGATTGGAGTCGAATAATACCATCGTGAATATCGTGATGACCCCAATCGAGTACTCAATCTTTAGTACTAGTGACATCTTGAATGTGTCTCAACCTCCCGGTTAGGAACCCATAAGGCGTCAACATATGTCCCATATCATACATTTGCACCTAACGGTTTACTAGCCATTAGTCGATGCCACATTAGGAAAGCAATCATAAAACATCATCAAATATACACTGCCTCATATCATCGGCGAGTGTAAAGATGCTCATCTCGTCTCATCTCCCTCTCTCGACGAGTACAAATGACATCGTGACTTGTCTCATCTCATCGACAAGTAACATCTATCATAAATGTCAAACCACTACTAATTCATCATAATTGACTTGCCTCATCTCCTTGGCAAGTATAAGAAACATCGTGAAGGTTATTCCTAACAATAAGTTCAAATTAGAGGTTAAACATAAAAATTGTCTCATTTCATCGGCAGTCATAACATACATCTAGATTGGTTTGTCTTTGAGCACACTCAAAAATATTTCTCAACCCAATAGTCTTCACCAAAATTTGGTGACTTCTAAAATATCTCTTCAAATTGATTTCGATCGTACAAGTCCGATATTAAGCGGTAAAGCAAAACGCATGTCTAATACCATGTATTTTTGCTAAATCGTGTAATTCTCATTCTTATACGTCGAAAATACATAAAAATAAACCAATATATATATATAAGGTAATTTTGTAGAGAAAATAGGATTTTTAAAGAATTTGAGAAATTTTTATAAAAGTTTTTTAAGGAAAAAGCCCATTTTTAAACAATTATCTATTTTAAAAATATTAATAATTGATTAAAGATCCTTTAAAATGGCATAAAATATTTTATTTTCCAAACTATGATTTTTAAGAAATTTCCCAAATTTTATTTGAAATCAAAATCTTCAAATATTAATATTTATCAATATTTGAACTTAAATAAAATTTACATTCAAAACATCTTCATGCTAAGATAATCCTTTATCGGATATCATGGCTACAAAATACATCATCAAACTTTTCAATTCAAACATCAATTAACTCAAATTTAGCAGCGAAGACTAATAAAGAGTGTGGCAAATTGAGACGACAAAACAAAAATATTGTTTTTAGCCAACTTTGACGATATGCTTAGCATACAAAACCATCCAGAAATTTATGAAATATGCAGCAATAAACTTTAGCACATGGCAACAACATACTATAATTTTATAGTATTTCGCTATAAAACGAAAAAGATACACATTTTCAAAGATTGCTCTTTTTGGACACAAATGAATTATCATAAAAATCTAGTTTTTAGCCAAATTTGAAGATATGTTTAGCATAACAAAACAACCCAGAAATTGATGAAATTTTTCAGTAATTATCTTTTGTATATGTACAAAAACATATTAAAATTTGACCGCATTTGGCTTTGAAACGAAGAAGATACACATTTTCAAAGATGACACCTTTTCGGACACAAATGAATTATGCAAAAAAAATCTACTTTTTAGCCAACTTTGAAAATATGTTTTGTATAACAAAACAACTCATAAATTGATGAAATTTTTCAGTAATAAACTTTTTTATATGTAAAAAAACATATTAAAATTTGACCGCGTTTCGCTTTGAAACGAAGAAGATACATATTTTCAAAGATGGCACTTTTCGGACACAAATGAATTATTCAAAAAAATCTACTTTTTAGCCAATTTTGAAAATATGTTAAGTATAACAAAACAATTCAGAAATTGATTAAATTTTACAGTAATGAACTTTTGTATATGTACGAAAACATATTAAAATTTGATAGTATTTCGCTTTGAAATGAAGAAGATACACATTTTTAAATACGACACTTTTCAAACATAAATGAATTATGCTAAAAGTCTAATTTTCAGTCAACTTTGAAGATAAGTTTAGTATAACAAAACAACTCAAAAATCAATGAAACTTTATAGTAATAAGATTTTTTATATGTACAAAAACATATTAAAATTTGGCAGCATTTCGCTATAAAACGAAGAAGATACACATTTTCAAAGATGACACTTTTCGGGCATAAATGAATTATGCTAAAAATCTAGTTTTTAGTTTAGTTTGGGGATCTGTTTAGCACATTAAAGCGACCCAAAAATTGATGAAATTTTGCTGCAATAAACTTTAATGGACTATAACATATTAAAAATTGGGATGAATTCGCTGCAAATTGAAAGAGTTATGATTTTCCAAACATAGCACTTTTCACGAACAAAACAGAAAATGATTTTTTGCTGAATTCAAATAATGATTTGCTATATCAAAACAATCCAAAATTCAATGAAAATTTGCAAAAATATAATACAAAACAAATACTACAAAATATCAAAAACTGGGAGTAATTCGCTACAAATCGAAGAAGTTGTGGTGGCTCAAAGTTGAACCTTCGCTGTGTTTGCACAGCTGAAACAACAAGATGACAAAACTATGTATTTCTCTACATATTAACAAAACAAAGCACAAACCATTAACAATATTAGAAAGCATGAGTTAAACTCATCTTATAGAGGTGGACATCAAAAAGTAAAACCAAAAGACACCAATTTGTGTTGAATGAGGCTTCAAAGTTGAGAAAGGCTGCTACTTCTTCCTGAAAGTTTTTAAAAAGAACCATGCAAACCTAGAATTCATTGTCAATCAACAAATCTCTCAAAAAGATAGAAATGGGTGGATTAGATCCATGGTTTTAGTGCTATACCTACTATAGATTGATTAGAGCCTCACAAAATTTGATTTTGTTGTAGATTTGATGGCTTAAAGTTGAATTTTTGATTAGGTTTTTGAGATTCTCCCCTTTTCTTCATTTTGACTGATGGAGAAGAGAAGACGGTGAAAGTATACGTACTTCTCACCTCTTCTAGCCCCTTCTTTAGGTTAACTAATAATTAGGCCCAAAATCACAATTAAAAGGTCCTAATCTTATATTTAATCATTAACCTAGCTTACTAGGTTGTATTAATAAGTAATTAGCCTATGCAATACTAATTTTTCACTATATTCTTGCCAAAACACCTACAATGATATAATACTTATCAACGTCCAAGGCTTATTAATTTTGTTAACACTATTGTTAAGTTATTTTAAGATTTACGAATCCTTAATTCTTTATTTTATCATATTTTACATAATTTTAACGTTTTACTTGAAATTTACACAAACATAAACAAAATATTACAATATTACACCGTTTAACCAAATAATTTGTCAAAAATCTCTAGAACATTTATTTTCACATTTTTGCTTATTTACAAATATTTACTATTTACGGTAAGGTTCCAATATTTTCTCTAATACCCATTATTAAGCTCTCAAATTCTAAAAACTCCATTTTAATACTAAAATAACTTTTTTTGGCTTATTGTAGTTATTTTATCCTAAGAAATCTTTTAAATTCTCAATATTAACCATTCGTTAATATTTTAGGTATTATAATTAACAATAATACCCTAAAATCAATAATACACATTTTACTCTAAATTCCATAAATTAAAATCACAAAAGGCACCATTTAATCACTCAAACATGATTAAATTTCACCAATATCCACTACCATTAATTTTCCATTAATAATTAATTTAAGTAAACCAATTTAATGATTATCCAACTTAATGATATCTAAATAATTATATTTTATGTAATAATTTATTACAACAAGTAAATCTCGAAAACTTGGGTTGTTACACCAGTAGCTCCAAAGAGCACAAACAGAGAGAAGAAACCTGCATGAGGCTCCCGCCTCCAGAGGCATCATCCACCATATCCATTACATAGGAAGGGAATGCAAAGGCTGAAGTGGTGGTGAAATCCACTTCCTTCCTTGGAAACACTTCAGCTAAAGGAACCGATAAGCCCAATAAAGAACTGCTCAAACCAGTAGCGCACAACAGTGGACACACAGACTCCACCTCTTTGTTAGCAGCTAAAATTGAGGCGATGAATTCCACCACTTTGTACTACACCTTGATGGCAAGAGCAGTTCCAGTCATGGACAACCCGCCTTCCAACATAGAGGAAGAAGCACACTTAGGACCAGCCTGCACGAGCTCGATAAGAGAAAAAAAAAAAGCATTGCTCAGCTCAATCATAGGAGGTGCCTGCTTACACCCAAAATCTTTCGCAATAGACATAAAACAAGAAGAAGGGATAGAACCCAAAGCAATAAGTGTCGTATCCTCCAAGCCTTTCAGCCGACGTCGAGAAGAGCGACGCCATCGATACAAGAAAGATGGATGAACACCTACTGGCAGATCTAACACCTCATCAGAGCTGAAACACGGTAGAGGGAGGAGTGGAGTGGTCAAATATCCACCACCTAACCCAACGGCTTCCACAACATGCCCTAAATCTGGGCCAAAAACTTTGACATAAATCAACGAACCAACAAAGAAACCATGAACAGCCACGGTACAAGAAGTGTTCAACCCCCTGAAGCTCAACTGAGGGAAAAATTTAGTGGTGAAATCTTTATTCTCTCGGTCAAGTGAAGGGCAGATCTTCGCACCCAAAAAATGCAGATTTGGAGCAAAATCAGGGGCACGACGCAAGGAAGTCAAGATGCCAGAGTACTGCAAAATTTCGGTGAAAGCTCTAAGAAGCTCCCCTCAACTAACAAGTACATGAGTCTCGACAGTTTCACAAACACTTACAAGGAGGACAGGTGAACCTCAATCAAAGTGCTACTGGTTAAAAACAGAGACAGAGGAGGAGTCGCTACCTTCAAAAGCCCAACAGTAGCCAACTCGAAAGTCGGGCAAGATTATAGAAAAGAGCCTTCAACCACAAAACCGCCGTGCAGAGAACACGTAGCCATACCCTAAAGATAGGGCAAAACGCAACAAGTGAACACCTTATTCCTGAACGAGAGCACGAGAACTCAAAAGGAGAATGAGGCAACAACATAAAACCGAAGAGAAATAAGCCAAAATTCAGATGCGAGAGAAAAGGGACGAAAAAATTAACAGTTTTTCAGAGGGAAGCCATTAATTTGACCGTTGAAAGAAAAAGTTAGTTTCAATAGGTTTTGATAATTATTTTCCTTTATTTATAAACATCGTTTATAAATTCACTACTTGTTTTCATTATTCAAAATAAGTTAATATTTCCTAGCCCATTCGAAATTCAAATTCTATTTTGGAAAAATAGATTTTCCTTTTAAATCTAAAAAATTCTTGTTACAATATTTTTATATATCAATATTTAGGGCAAGTGATATTCAAACATCCAAAACACCCAATTATCAGTCACAAGTTTTCTAACACGACATATATGGTAATATATATGTAAACAAAAATAATAAAATTTTGAAGAATCCAGTTGGATCCCTCCAACTTGTTTTTCCTGCATCCATAGATGTTAGACAATATAAATAATACCCATCCTGCTTCAAAGTAGGATATCGCGGTATAGAAGGTCACCACTATATATATTGTGGGCGCATAAGGAAATCATTTTCTAATGGTACTACAGGCATCCGCTAATGGTACTGCAGGAAATATCCAATATATATACATATATATATATATATATATATATATATATATATATATATAATAGCCACAACTACCAAGCCTAAATATAACTAATATATATAATAGCCATAGTAATAGTTCAATGCATCCAAACAACCAACAAACAATATATAACATTATATTAAACAAATGTTCGTTTATAATAAATTATAAATGAATCCAGAGAGTGAGTTTACTCACCCTGATTTTTATTCGATGACTCATTTCGACTTTAAATATTAAATGCAAAGCGATTCCAAAAATCCAAAATCAACTCTAATTTGTATCTTTCGTAGCTACGAAATCCACTCTACTTGCTCCATGATTTCTTTCTTTTGACCTCGTCTATTTTTTATATTTATATATAAGTTACATGAATACATATATAAATCAATATTTAAAATAAATTACCTAACTACCTTGCCTTCTTGCAACAACTACCACTATGGGGTATGTGAGGAAAAGAACAATTAAAAGGACAAGACTTGTCCATAAGACAGTATCATGTTTGCGTTAAAGTTTCATTATTTGCGATAACGATTCATAGAAGTCGCATTTCATAATAATTAAGAGCCGAGATAGACCTAACTTACAAAGGCAGGAAAATACAAGAAGTCGGTGCAATTTCCGATGATCGAAGAAAAACATACGCCTATAACAGCAAAACCTACATCACCGTCTTCCTCCCTGTCACCTCATGCATCCTTTTCCAGGTTCGAAATTCCTCCCAACTGCCACGTTCGCCAACCGCCGTTGCAACCACCGCTATTAACCTCCATGTTGCCTTCTCTTCCCATCTATAACCTTTGAGGTTTACTCGATGGCCTCCTACCATTCGTGACTTCGAGCTCGAGCCGCCCGCTAAAGTGGAAAAATCGACAATGATTATCCCTGAACTCCACAAGAACACCATCCAGGAAGCTCTCTGATGCACTGAACTCAACCAAAACCTCATACCCACCTAACCTTCTCCATGTTGACAAATATTCGAAGCCCTAGCTTCACTGTGGAACATCGATTTCACCTAAATTCCGATCGCCAAACCAAGCTTTAATTCGAGGAAAGCTTTCAATCCACGATTTGATTTTTAGTGGAATTTGCGAAGCTTCCGTTCGTTTTGAATTTTGAAAGAGGAATTTAGGGAGCGACATCTTTTTTGGTTAGGGCTTTAAATTTTTCTTGCTAGAGAAACGAAATGGTAAGGGGATATGCGTGATTTATAAATGAAGAAGGAAGCTTAGTGTAGGTCAGCGTATGGTATGTTTTAAGGTAGGTAAAGTACAAGAGTTTTAATGTGATTTGAGTTTAAATTAATACGATTTGAAATAAAGAGATTTTTATTTTATTTAAATCGATATTGATTTGATTTTGATCTTATCCATTAAAAATATCCCGGGGCCATAACTTGAAATCACGAACTCCTACTTTAACGTAATGATCGATGTTTCAATGTTATAATGCTATCCTAAACTTAAAGGAATAAATTCTGAAATTTATTTCGAACTTATATATAAAATAACCATATTAAATCAATATAATATAATTTTAGTTCAGAAACAATCAGTTACTCTATAATAGATTATTATTATTGTCATATTCAAATAGAATTTATATTAATCATCTGAATTGTTTCAACTCGGTTTTAATTTCAAATTCAATTATTAGTCGTTTTCGTCTTACGATAATTCAGTATACTTGAAATTAAATCGTATTAAATTATTAAATCGATAAACTCCATATCAAATCCATTTATACAATCAACTCAACATTTAAAACGATGTCAAATGTTTAAAATTAATTGACCAAAAATCTGGGTCGTTGCATTCTTTCCCCTTTAAAAGAATTTCATCCCCAAAGTTACTAAGGTAGGAAAAATGCTACAAACCCATTATCCTTTCAAAATTAATATTACACATCATATATACTTTCATTCACTTTATTTGAATGATTTACAATCAATATGTTCACATCCAGTTCATATTACATTCATATGTATTCCAATTCAATCAAATTGATTCTAATCAATTTATTCACTTCGATCCTTTCAACTTACTTAAGTTAAATATAAATTTCAGAATCCAAATTCCCGAGCTTTATTTCAAGTTCTTATGAAATCATATAAATATATACACATATCTTCGCAACCATTTCAAATTCAAAACATTTGAATTTTAGCACCAAGTTGTTTTATTTCAAACAAATTTCCATCATAAAATTTTATAAGGTAGCAATCCATCACTTAGAAACTCGAAAATGAACACTGATGATGCTACAGTCATCATCAGAATTACTTTCCAGCGACCGAAGTGAATTAAGTGCTTTAATAAATTTTAAAATTCATCCAAATGATTTTTATTCAAAAATCCTTCAAAGACAAAGCTATATTATTTTAATGTACTTTGGAAAAATATTTTCTAAATTCTCGGGATTAAATTCTGAATCCTTGTTTGAATTCAATTTACTTCATCTTATTTGTATATTTCATTCTTATACAAATTATATTTGATTCCAATTTTATAATAATAATAACAATCAACACATCCATATGTTATAACAATCTCAGAAAATTATTCTTTTCTATTAAAATATAATTTTGGGTAAAATTATTTAATTTACCCATTTTAAAATAATATTATGTCTAACCTTCTGTTCAAATGTTTAAAAACTCTTATCAACGTCGTGGCGTCCCACGATTCGACTAGAATTCCTAAGCCACTCAACAGAATAGCCAATACAATATAAAACAACTTTTATATCAGCTAACAAATACGCGCTCTCATATATATACACTCAAACTCATTCTAGGGTACTACTCGCCCTCAGAGTAAACACCACCAAAGCCTAGGTATTCGCTCAACCTAAGCTCTGATACCCCCTTTAAAGGCCCGCAAATCTGTACCATTTGAGACGACTGAATATAACTCATGTCCAACCCAAATTGGATGAAAATATGAATCTTTAATTGAAAGAAGTTAGAGGGTGAGAATAAGAAAGGGAAAAAAATTAGAATTAAAGAAAATAGATTGGACTGAACAATAACACAGAATCTCAATATTGCAGCGGTACAAAATATAATATATATCATAACTTTTGAAATACAAAACTGTAGTATCATTTACATACATCATCAGAGTACATCATATACACAACATAGTGGAAATAAACTCTAAATAAATAACACTGAAGCCTCCGGCTCCAAGCTCCTCCAGTATATGTAAAATACCTGAGCAACTTGACTGCCCGTATAAATTTGGGCACCCAAGAGTTTAGGGTAAAACAAAACAAAATAAACTCTGGGCCAGTCAAGGGACTAGTGTAAGTAAACTCCAATCACTTAGTTTAACCTTTAGAACGATCCACACATAAACACGGATGGTTTTTACCTTTTGATAACCCAAAACAATCTTAAAATTTAATATTATTATGATAATACAATAGTGTCTAAAACAAGAAAATAACAATCTAGTAGAACGTTTGCATCTCACGCTTTATATACATAGTATACAATCAAAACTGCGAGCTCTTATTGGAGAATGGATTCCAACTAGCAAGGTATAGGACTACCTGTCGACAGTGTATCTATAGAGAGGAATACATAGGGTTCAATAAAGAACATCTTGTAACCTAGGCTAAACATGACCGACCACTCACTTCGCTTGAGTGTTCCGAATGTATTGTCACCAACGGTTGGGATCAACAACTGTTTCCTGAAAGGGACAACATCGAAATATTAAAGAAGCATATAGAATTTCTCTAGATCAAGTTACAATACACCCTAATTGGGAGCTACCCACTTAGCCATGCGACCTACCCGATTTTATACCATTTCCCGGTTGTGAGGCCTGAGGCCACGCTTATCTTTTGACATGCCACATCTTAATTTACTTTGAATGCCACATCGTCAAACCCGCCAAAATCATTTTTGACTTCCCCAAAAATATCATGGGTATAAAGCTAAGAGAAACGAATTTCTCTGCCACCAACGTAATGTGTTTGAAGAGATTAATATAGATGATATGTTAGGCTTACTCTGTCAGACATTCGTCCATACAAGTTGTCATGCGACTGGACAAACCGAAGGCACTATCCCATCAATCCATCTTAGAAAATTTTTACATAGGATTAATAGAACAGCCCTTGCACTTTACTCCATCTTTGTTTATCTTCAACATATTTGATTTGCAATGCTTATGCCTGAAGGAGTGGTTTTTGGGTAATAATCCAACCGGTCTCTCCGTATTGACAACGATGGTATTAAATTAACCAGTACTTCGATAGTCGGTTATTTAACTATCGAAGAAACGAACATTCATCCAAAGATCCTACTCCCAAAGGGAATACTATTGGTTAACACCAAACAATCACAGAGCCCCTTTTAATTAATATTAATTAATTAAATTTATCATTTCCCGATTTCTCTTTAATATCTTTACCTAGATATTTCTCCAAAACCGTTTAGTCTCTCGTGATTCTTGGAAAAACATTTCCATCTATCATAATTATTTTTTTCTATATTCCAGAAAATATCTCTTTTTAACTTCATAAAACATTTCCATATATTCACAAATCACTATTCTTCCTCATTCATCAGTCCCTAACCGTAAACTAGTAAGAGAATAACTCACTAAGTATCAATCTCGAAGGCTAAAACCAACATCAGATCGACATATAGAAAACCATTCAACTCGACAAATCTCCAGTCAGTTTATACTTTTCTTAACTCCATTTATTCACATGTTATCAATAAAATCTTTCAATCTGCAAAACCTTTGCTTTTAAACCATCATCCAATTTAAAACGTGTATACGTTTCTCCTTCTAACCTCTCAAGATTTAGTTTTATAAATTATCTTTTTTCTTCTCTTATAAAATTCCATTATACGTTTATTCGCTTATTGAACTTCATAAATAATTGAAAAGTCGATTTCAAGTTATTAAACTTTTCTTAAATTTTTCTATCTCCTTAAATTTCCAGAAAATTTCGTCAGCGTCTTCTTTGTATGGGTCACTCAATACAACTACAAATCGTCTCTCTGGGCCCTTTCCATTCAAAAAGAAAATAAAAAAGCCAAGCGGTTTGCCAAATAGGCTCATAAAATCTTATATGAAATTAAATATGTACCTCTTTTGTCAGGCATATAATGTATATCTTCCATTAGCTTCATTTCAAACCTATTCGAACATCTATTCAACCATTCCCAATTTATTCTAACTTAATCCAGTCATTTTTAACTCAATTCACAAATTTATTCTTTAATTAGCTCCTTTGCCGATTTCACATTTTGTTTGAACATATCACATTTATATATAAATTTAATTTGCTTATAACCAATCGAATTCCATTTGTTATATTCAAATTTCATATTTGATTTTGAATATGAATTAACAAATCTTATTCAGTTTATCCAAAGTTAAACTCAATTATCTAATTATTCATTTACATAGTTAATTCTATTCAATAATAAATATCTGATTTTGTTTCAAAATCAAATCATTTACTTCACTTGAGTTCATATTTAATTTATAACCCAAGTCTAGATTTTTCTAATGAAAATCTATTTTTTATTTGCTTAAAATCTTTTTATTTTATTAATAAACCATTATGATGTTTAAACGATTATAGCGCTGTTTTTCTGAAAATTTGATTTTGACATAAGACAAAATCCAGATTTTTCTATTCCATTAGAAAAATATTATTCAATCGGCCCTGACGATTCTTGTTTCAAAGAATTCCTACCAAAATTGAGTTCTATATTCTCAATTGAAGTTCAAAACATCAAATTACGAACTACCGCGTTGCGGCAAGCTTGTTTAAATTATATTTAAATATAAACATTTAAAATTCGTTTATTAATTATTTTCAATTTCATTATTCCATATATTTTAAATATAAATTAATCCAATTTTCCAAATCCAACTTAATATTTCCGATTATCCCCACTCGTCGATTATTTCATTACTCGATTATAAATTTATTAACTACTCAATCTTCTATATTAAATTCCCATTTCCTTTCAAAATTATATTATCTCAGTTAAGTTTAAATTCCGGATTTCGGAATAAATTCCATCGTTCCCTTTTTGAAACGATTTCTAATTTCGTCTTTAAATTCATACTTGAAGTTTAAATTCCAAATTATACAATGACAATTTCTTCACTACATTTGTAAACATCGTTTATAAATTACTTCCTTGTTTTACATATTAAACAAGCTTCCATTTCAATATTTTGAAATATTTTATTTACTATAACTTATAACATAGAATTAATTTTTGTATTTAATCTCAGTTTCTATTTAATAAAATTCCAAAATCCTTTCTGGAAATAATTTATTTTTATGAATTCGACATAGTCGAATTCAAATCATAAATCCATATGGATTTATTTTAATTCAATTTACATTCCGAATGTCGGAATATATTTCATCGTTTTCTATTTAAAATGATTCTCAATCCCCAATTTGAATTTAAATTCCCCAATTATCCAGTGATAATTATTTTCCTTCATTTATAAATATGTTTATAATTAAATTACTAGAATAGACTTCACGTCCAACAAAATGGCGACTGCTAATATTTTTGCATCTTCTTTTTTCAAAATTCTCGAATTAATCCTTTGTTTTTTATGCCATTCTCTGGAATCTCTCGATCGTGTGTGGAGGTATTAAAGGTGAATCGATCATTTTTGGATACCACTTCTTCCCAAATTCGCAAGAAGGTACAAACAAAATTAAGGAGGGAGAGATTAAACAAGGATCGATGGTGTTACCGTTGTGGAGAGGCACTGCGGAATTTATGGTCATAGAAGATTCGATTGTCATGAGATTTTTAGGGGAAAATCGCCGTTTGAGTTAGTGCATTTTAACTGTACGATCTTTTGCCGCAAAGTGCTTATTTTTTTGAATATATTCAACATGGTAAATTCTTATCAGAAAAAAGATGGGGATTTCTGGCTTTGGGATGGCATTTGGAAGGAATTGTGGATGATGTGCTTTGGGAAAAGGTTGTTTCTATTGATACAAGATTTCTTGGTTCCCCTTCATTGCCGTAGCCATTAACTAAAAAGAAGCACGCATTTCACTTTTGTATTGGATTCCTAAGATTAAGGGATATTTTTGCAAAATCTGATTCTACGAATAAGGCAAGGGGTTTGAGTATATTGGACGAGCTTTTGGGTCATTTTGATATTATCAGTTCCGTGATAAATTGCAAACCTATGTTGGGGTGTCAAAAATTTGGACGGCAGCGGGTCAATCATGGCAGTCTTGTTAGGAGCATAGAGACATCAGTTTTGAATGGTGATAATGCAGTTTTTAGGGATAAAAGCAACGTTATTAAACAAGGATGATGATAGAGATTTTTGTTATACGTCTAGTATACCAAAACAGAGAATAATCAATTCTAAACTCGTCGCACAAGTTTATAAGTTGAATTTCCACTACTCTGGAATTCAATATTCGCAATAAGTATGTTGTAATCAATTTACAACAACAACGTTATACTATTTAAGAAATAGCACAACATAGAGAAAGGAGAGATTATAGAATAATGTATATAAATATACAAATAAACTAGAAGTCTAACCCGATGATGTCTGAGGCTTGTCGTAACAATTTCCTTAAGAATTTTATTTCAAAATTCTCCCAAGATACAACAGACGTATTCTGCACGAGATTGTAATGAGTATGTCACTCTGTGATTATTTATAAGAATATTACAGAAAAGTGAAGGAAGCTCGGATTGGAAATTCAGTGAGGAAAGTGATCAGGTTTCCTCCTTATTTATAGTTTATCTGCATCCCTTCTGAACGGTCGCACCCGTACCACTTCGTACGATCGCATCTCTTCTGAATGGTCGCACCTGTACCTCTTCGTATGATTGCATCTTTTTCGAACGGTCGTACTCGTACCTCTTCGTACAGACACATCTCTTTCTATGAAAGGAAGTGTCTTTTCGCGAAGTGTCTTTTCGCTGAAATGTAACCGTTTGGCGAAATGAAGTGCCTTTTCGCAAAGTGTCTTTTCGTGACGTGTCTTTTCGCGAAGTGTCTTTTCGCTGAGATATGACCGTTGGGAAATATGACCGTTGGTGAAAGGAAGTGTCTTTTCGCGAAGTGTCTTTTCACGAAGTGTCTTTTCGCGAAGTGTCTTTTCGCGAAGCGTCTTTTCACGAAGTGTCTATTCGCGAAGCGTCTTTTCACAAAGTGTCTTTTCGTAAAGTGTCTTTTCGCGGAAAAGCATGCTTCTAATAGTCACATCCTTTCACTTAACAGTCGCGCCTGTTCGCTTAATGGAAAAAGTATATTTCATTCAGTACTTACGAATTCCAACAATCCCCCACATGAATGATAATATTCTTTCCCCCCACACAAAGCGAAATATCACAGAGTACATATGGAATAATGCTTTATCGTGGATAAGTAGATATTTCACTTTGAACTTTCCCTAGTTAAAACTTATCGGATCTACTTGGCTAATCGGTGAATTATTTCATCTTGAACCGTCAGCCGTTACTGTATATCCAGACAATAAGATTTACGAAGCATTGATTCCCTTCTCATCCAATCTCTTGGTTGTGTTCATTTTGGTCCTGAACACTTCTTGGTTCTGCGAGTGTTATAGAGAATTTAAGCCTTTAAAATTCTCGTAGAGCCGACCCAGCTCACACTAACATAGGTGATCGCAACCATTAGGAGTATCCTACATATACCCCACATGTTATTTTCAAGATATGGTCATCATTAAAAAAACATAGTTTTAACCTTGTAATACTTTTGTAGGCATGCATTTATATGGTGCACCATAGGAATGGAGTAGGACTATGTCCAAAAATGCATTACGTCTTGAGTTATTCATAACTGGTTTGCCTATTGATCCTAGTCCGTGGGATCTCCAGTCGCTAAGATAGGTTTCCGTATAAGATAACTCTTGTTGGTTTAGGCTTTTAAACCCATTCCCCTCGATGCGCAGTCAATTTTCTCTCTTGATAAACCTTTAGTAAACGGATCCGATAGGTTATCATTTGTTCTCACATAATCTATGGAAATAGTTCCATTTGAGAGTAACTGCCTAACTGTGTTATGGCGTCTACGAATATGTCGTGACTTTCCATTGTACACAAAATTATGCGCTCTACTTAGCGCTGCTTGGTTATCGCAGTGTATGCATATGGCCGGTACAGGTTTAGGCCAGAATGGGATATCTTCTAAAAAGTGGCGAAGCCATTCTGCTTCTTCACCAGCTTTATCTAATGCAATGAACTCTGATTCCATAGTGGATCGAGTTATGCATGTCTGCTTAGAAGATTTCCATGACACTGCTGCCCCTGCTAGGGTAAATACATAACCACTTGTTGATTTTTATTCCTCTGAATCGGCAATCCAGTTTGCATCACTATATCCTTGTAAGGAATATTTTGTGGTATTTTTTAAGTATCAAGCACTCTCATTATTGCTTTCCAGTGTTCTTCTCCTGGATTGCTTGTATATCTGCTTAATCGACTTACTGCATAAGCTATATCTGGTCTTGTGCAATTCTTGGGAGGCGAAACTGGAACTTTGTCCAAGCACCCCCACACTTTGAGGTATTTGAAGCTTGGTTTATGCCCTTCCATAACTCATATGGAAGTGTTTCTATTTTATTGTGAGGGACCTTGTTTAAAATATGATTAGACATATTTAAGGCCTCCCTCCACAAGTTCGTCGGTAAGCCAGAGGTCAATAGCATCACATTATTCATATCTTTTAATGTTCTATTCTTTCTCTTGGCAACTCCATTTTGTTGTGGTGAATATGGGGCTGTTGTTTGATGAGTTATTCTATTTTCTACACAGAATTGTTCAAACGGTGATTCATATTCTTCACCTTGATCAGATCTCAATATCTAGATCTTTTTATTTAACTGATTTTCTACCTCAGCCTTTGTTGACAATTCAACTGTTGCCACCTCTGTTTTAGTAAGAACATAAAATTCTTAAGATGTTATACGTCTAGTATACCAAAACAGAGAATAATCAATTCTAAACTCGTCGCACAAGTTTATAAGTTGAATTTCCACTACTCTGGAATTCAATATTCGCAATAAGTATGTTGTAATCAATTTACAACAACAACGTTATACTATTTAAGAAATAGCACAACATAGAGAAAGGAGAGATTATAGAATAATGTATATAAATATACAAATAAACTAGAAGTTTAACCCGATGATGTTTGAGGCTTGTCGTAACAATTTCCTTAAGAATTTTATTTCAAAATTCTCCCAAGATACAACAGACGTATTCTGCACGAGATTGTAATGAGTATGTCACTCTGTGATTATTTATAAGAGTATTACAGAAGAGTGAAGGAAGCTCGGATTGGAAATTCAGTGAGGAAAGTGATCAGGTTTCCTCCTTATTTATAGTTTATCCGCATCCCTTCTGAACGGTCGCACCCGTACCAATTCGTACGATCGCATCTCTTCTGAACGGTCGCACCTGTACCTCTTCGTATGATTGCATCTCTTTCGAACGGTCGTATCGTACCTCTTCGTACAGACACATCTCTTTCTATGAAAGGAAGTGTCTTTTCGCGAAGTGTCTTTTCGCTGAAATGTAACCGTTTGGCGAAATGAAGTGCCTTTTCGCGAAGTGTCTTTTCGTGACGTGTCTTTTCGCGAAGTGTCTTTTCGCTGAGATATGACCGTTGGGAAATATGACCGTTGGTGAAAGGAAGTGTCTTTTCGCGAAGTGTCTTTTCACGAAGTATCTTTTCGCGAAGTGTCTTTTCGCGAAGTGTCTTTTCACGAAGTGTCTATTCGCGAAGCATCTTTTCACAAAGTGTCTTTTCGTAAAGTGTCTTTTCGCGGAAAAGCATGCTTCTAATAGTCACATCCTTTCACTTAACAGTCGCGCCTGTTCGCTTAATGGAAAAAGTATATTTCATTCAGTACTTACGAATTCCAACAATTTTATGCTATTATACCCTGATGTGCAGAAGTGTTTGGGAGATGAGAGTTTTTTGGGTTCTATTGTTGGACACTCAGGAGGGGCTGAAGTGTGTTTTTAGTGTTGATCAGGTGGATAGACGGAGATCATAGAAAGATGGAAAAGGAGTTATATTGGGGATTAATGATTACGCAAATGTAAAAATGGGGAGATTCTCTGACGTTATCAATCCAAATGTTTTTCAGAAGAAAGTGGTGATAAATTCTTCAACTTGGTGTCCAACGGAGGATATTGCTGTATACAATCAATATGAGATTTTGAATTCGATTAGAGGTCGAAAGGTGTATGATGATACTGTGGATGAAATTGCTGTAGATGGGGTGAGGAACTATAAAAAGTTTTCTAGAAGGAATTTATTTGTTGCTAAAAAAAAGAATCTCTTTAATGTTTAGAAAGAAAGTTGGGGTAAATAAGGGTAGAAATGTGTATTAGCAGATGAAAGCTTGACATTCAATATTACAGGATCATCTCCAATCATAAAGGAGAGTGTGGGGTAATCATGCAGCATGGGTATGAGTTCTTATAGAGGATTGAACCAGAATGGGAATAAGAATGTGCATGATAAAATGCATGAAAGCACACATGCATATAATTGGAGTGGATTGTTTCCAGAATGTGGCAATAGCATAAAGAAGAGGGCAGGCTTGTTGACTCAGGGTTTGAATGGATGTTATGCCGATGTTTTGAATGAGCTTATTTGAATGTATAGGAAATGAATATGGTAAAAATTCGTTGGCAGATGGGGGGTCTGAGTTTATTGATAGGATAAGAGAAGGTAAATTTATGGGAGGTCTTTGCGTTAGTCATTGTCTTAAAAGGGAAGAGGTATGGAGTTTCGTGGAAGAGGTATGTAATCAAATCGTTTTATCTAGAAAGAGTAGTGGTCTGAGTGATAATGACCATGGTTATAGATATGATATGCATGTGTTGTGTGTTTATATTAGTCACGATGGTGGTAAGAATGTTCCCAGTTTGTTAGCAACTGATTTGGAGGAAAATGATATACATGTTGTAGAAGGGAAGGATCAAAGTTGGGTGACATTCAAGAGGGTTTGTAGAGGAAAACTGGATGTGATATATAGTGAAAACTGTATGTATTTGGGGTTGTCAGAAAGGTGTGTAGCGTGGTCCATTTCTTTTGTTCTGGGTCCACAAACTTGTTTATCTGTGTTGAGCTTTGTGAGGGATAAGAGTAATGTGGTTGTTTTGGACAAATATACTAATACAGATGAGGTATTGTCACTAGAGAATGTATTTGAGATTTCTTGTAGCAGTGATAGGAGCTCTACATCAGCTAGGAGAGATAAACATAAGAAAGTGGTACCAGCTAGTGGTCTTGGTCGCTGGAGTGCGAGGATTAGATCTTTTGCCTCATCATCCCATGGTAGGTTCCCTGATTCGAATGCTAATGACATCACTTTGAATATGGGCTCAGGTATGATTTCTGTTTATGGCAGTAGTTATTCACCATATGCATAGGGCAGTTTATCTACTAGGCAATTATGCCGGCTAGCCGATGATACATCATTTATTTTCACTGATATAGAGTTAGATATTGAGTTCATTAGAAATAGAGAATTAGAGAGGGTTAACACATTGAGATGTTGAAGTTAGTTAGTTGAAATATTAGGGGTCTAAATGACCCTTAAAAATGCGATAAAGTTAGAACTTTTTTTAAGGATTACCATAGAGATATTTCATTATTGCAAGAGACAAAAATAACTAACCTTGATTTAAGATTTTATAAAAGGGTAGGGGAACTCATTTCCATAACTGGGGTTGCCTACTAGCTATTGGTAGTGCATGAAGTTTAATGATTGGTTGGATGGAAAATCAATTTAGGCTTCTTTAGGAGATTCCAAAGAAGCATTTCCTTCATATCATATTAACATACCTTGTAGATAATACTATTTTGGGTATTACTAATGTATATGGTCCTCACACAAAAATAGAGAGGAGAATTTTGTGGGAGGAATGTATTGAATTCAAAAATCTTGTCCCTAATCAATGGATTGTGGGAGGTGACTTTAATGTTACCAGATTTTTGGGGAAGAGATTACCTCGTGAAGGTGATTTCTCTGATATGGAAGAATTCAATGATTTATTTTTAGGCACTATTTTAATTGAAATTCCTTTAAATAATAGATCGTTCACTTGGTCCAATGTGAGAGATGAACCATCTTTTGCATTTATTACACTACAACAAAAACACCATATTACAACTTTAATTTTACAACAGTGGTAAAAGCACCATTGTAATAAATGTTTTTTACAACCATTTTCAGAAAAGTTGTAATAAACTTATTTTTAACAACTGTGTTATTTTGACAGTGGTAATAAAAGCCTATCACAACTTTTATTTTTTGACTGTTGTAATATATGACTATATTTTAATATAATTAACAACTAATAATTAATATCAATACATTTATATTGATTATTTATAATTAATAACTAATATTTAATATTTAATAATCAATTGGAAAGTATGTTTTCAATAAATAATGATTGATAATAATTTTCAATACTAGTAATTCAATAATTCACAACTTTTATATTTCCAATAATTTTCAGTAAATAATGATTGGCAATAATTTTCAATACTAATAATGATTGATAATTAATATTTAATAATTCACAACTGTTATGTTTTCAATAATTTTCAATAAATAATGATTGATAATAATATTCAATACTAATAATGATTGATAATTAATATTTAATAATGATTAATAATAATTTGATTAATTAATAATTTACAAATAACTCACTATTAAATACTAGTAATTAATAATTGATAATACTTTTCAATAAATAATAATTAACCAAATACTTATTAGTTTGTTCAACTAAAAAAGCTTCATCTGTTTGGAGTTCACATGTATTTGCGTGTGAGGTTCAAGTATGTTCTTTTTAAGAGGTACCAGTTAGTTTATAATCTAAGATGTTTAATCGTTTGTTAAATTATTAAATAATAAACGTAGGGTAGCTTACAATAAAAACATATTTTCATTTCCCGCTTATTGTACATGAAAATTTCATTTCCCTCCACCCTCGTTTCCTTTTAATTTTCAGTTCCCTCTTATCACTTCTATCCAAACCCTAATTTCCTTCTTGTTTCTTCCGCCGCCGCCCACTTTCAAACCCCAATTTCCTTTTCTCCCGTAACATCCTCTTCTTTCTCGCGGTTGCTCCTCCCCTCTCGTGTGAGTCCCCATCCGCTATCCTACCTCTTTTGCAACAACACCCTTGATTTTACTCTATTTCGCTTCGTTGTCGCGGGTTGAAAATCGCATGAGTTCCCCTTTTCTGTATCCTTCTCCATTTTAGCTCATTTATCCCAGGTTTACCTCTAAAGCAAGCCGCCCCTACTCCAAGTGCTTATCCATGAATTTGCAGGAAACCCCAATTTGCAGGAAATCGCGTGACTAGGTCGTTTGGGGGAAGATCTGAACTCGTCCTTTCTAGATACTTGAAAGAAATGTTATTGATTGTTTCCTGTGGTGGTGCTACCTGCATTTAATGTTGCGCTTCTCTCTTACAGATGGTATGTTCTTCGCTGTTGGCTAGGTTATTTTATAGTACAGTTGTTTTTGACTTTTAGTCATTTTAGATGCATTGTTTTGGCATGTTTTTGCGTATCAAGTGTATTGAATCACCCTGTGTGGCATTACGAATGCCTAATGCAGCTTTTTTTTCTTATTTGTAGCATTAACAAAAAGGTAATTTGTTGTAGTTTGATGGTTTTAGAAGATGAATGGTGTACGATTTATGGATGATTTTTGTAGATGGATGGTGGAGGAGGATTATGTTTTCTAGTTTGTGGATTATGGATGATTTGGTAACTTCCAAGTAATTTTAATCATCTGTTATTCTTGCATAGGAATGCAACAAGATTTTGAGAATATATATTAATGTTGCTAATATGAGGTCACCTGCAATCAACTTTTATCTGTGATGAATTAGAGGCTTTTGATGCATCTCTGCTAATCTGTATAGTAGCCTTCAGAAGATTCGTTTACTCCAGTTTATAAGCCGTGGATATACATTCAGAAAACCAGTTTTGCTTGCAAGTCAAAAACTATGGAACGGTGTTTAGTGCAGGCATGGTTGTAGTTGATGATATAAGGTATTGAAATGTAGTTGATGGTTGATGAAAATGCAGATGAAAGTTATCGATTAGAAGTGTAGAAAGAAAGGATTGAAAGTGTAGATTGATAATGAAAAATGTTGATATTTTGTTTTGAATTGTCTTTCTTTATTTATTTTTTAATCAGTATGCATATGTTCTTTGCTACTATTTTTTTTTTTTTTTTTGCACATATGGCTTATTATTGAACTTGGCATCATGTTTCTACTGTAAAGAAGTGAATGCTAAAATTAAATTGCTACACTTTAAAAAAAATCTGTAAATAAGTGAATTATAACAATAGTGGAACATTACAGTTGTAATAAAGTCTATTACAACCGTGGAAACCAGTTGTAAAATACAAATGTCACAACGGTGTTGCAACGATGCATAAAAGTTGTAAAAAGTTTTAGTCTATTACAATTTCTTAATACACGACGGTGGCGCCACCGTTGTAAAAAGTATTTTACAACGGTGTTCCACCGTTGTAATAGAGTGAATTTGTTGTAGTGTTAGATAGATTTTTCATTAGTAATGAGGTTGAGGATAGGTTTTTTTTGTAGAGTAAAAGGTTTGCTATTTTTATGACCATTATCCTATTATCCTTTCATGTGAATCAATTTTATCCACTAGAAATAGTTTTAAATTTGAAAAAATGTGGCTGTTAGATTATAGCTTTTCAAATTTAGTTGTTGTTAAATGTAATTCCTTATTTTATTTTAATAATTTGTATGTGGGTAATTTTGCTAAGGTCTTTGTTGCGAAATTGGGAAGACTTAGATTTTTCCTAAAACATTGGAATAAATATGTGTTTGGAAATGTTAGAATTAGGAAAGATAAGATTATGTGTGATATGTTTGATTTAGATAAGATTAGTGAGAGTAAGAGACTTAATCCTAATGAGAATGATAAGTTCTGTAGCCTTAAAAATGATCTTAAATCGATTTTTGAAAAGGAAGAGGTTATGTGGAAACAGAGGGCTTGTATATAATGGATTAAAGAGGGGGATAAAAATACGAAAATTTTCGATAGTGTAGCTAATAGAAGGCGTTGTAACAATTTTATTCATTCCGGTTTTATTGATGACATTGAATTGACTATTCAAAAAGATTTAAATGAAGCTTTTACTAATTATTATAGACATGTATTTTTGAACCAAAGTCAAGAGAAAGATAAATATTAGATGGAATGACATTTATCCTTCTAATGCTAAGATTTATTTAGTTGATCTTGATAAGCCATTTTCCGAACAGGTGATTTGGAAGGCTATCAATGATATACCCAGTGATAAACTCCTGGGCCGGATGGTTTTCCATTCTTTTTTATAAACAATTTTGGGATGTTATGAATTTTGATATAATTAATTTACTTAATGATTTTTATTATGGGAATTTGCATATAGGTAGATTTAACTTTGCTAAAGTTATTCTTATTCATTAGAAATTAGGCGCTAATAAATTAAAAGATTTTAGACCTATTTCCTTAATCAACTGCTCTGTTAAGATCATAACTAAGATTTTAGCAAATAGGTCTATTCTTAAGATGAATGATCTGATTAACTATTCCTAAACTGCATTTATAAAAGGTAGAAACATTGTTGATGGAGTGGCCGTTGTGCAAGAATATATTAACTTATGTTGTAAAAGTAATTTTTCTTGCGCTATTTTGAAATTAGATTTTAAAAAGGCTTTCAGTTCAGTTGATTGGGATTTTATTTATGAATTACTATTAGCTAGGGGTTTTAGTATAGTGGGTGAACTGGATTATACTTTTACTCAAATCAGGTTGTTCTATTATTATAGTTAATAGGATAGTAGGTAAGAAAATTCAGTCAAAAAAGGGAGTTAGACAAGGCGACACTTTATCGCCGCTTTTTTTAATCTCGTTGTTGATGTTTTCGCCAAAATTATAAAGGGAGCGGAGAGGAAAGGTGTTTTAGGGGTTATAAGTAATGGGTGTTTTAATAATGATATATCTATACTTCAATTTATTGATGGTACGTTATTATTTTCCTCTCACCTTCCCAAACATAATATTGCTTTGAAATTTATTCTTTATTGTTTTGAGATGCTTTCTAGTCTCAGAATTAATTTTTATAAAAGTTCAGTTATGGTTTTAAATGTTCACAGTGTAGAGAATCATGTTGCTGACACCTTAAACTGTTCAACAATGAAATTCCCTTTTGATTATTTAGGTTTTAAGATTAGGCCAAAAAAACTCAAATATGAAGATTGGGTGATCATTATTGATAAAACAAATAATAGGGTATCTAGTTGGAATAACATATTTTTATCAAGAGCAGGTAGATTAGTCCTTATCAATTCTGTGTTATCTGTTATTCCAACATATTGGATGGTCGTTCATCGTTTTCCTAAATGGGTGATTGAAAAAATAGACAGAATTTGATGCAATTTTCTCTAATGTGGAGAAAACATTGGTAGAGGGTATAAATGTTTAGTTAATTGGGAAATTTGTTGTAAATCCAATAAAGTTAGGGGTTTGAGGTGATCAGTCTTTATAATTTTAACTCCTCATTATTAGCAAAATGGTTGTGGAAGTTTAGAAACCCTGAAGTATTGTCAACTTGGAAGCAAATTGTATCTGAATTTTATTATGATAGAAACAATATTATTTTTTATTCTAGTTATAGTTCGAATAATAGATTATCATCATTTTGGAATTTCATATTGAAATGTTTTGATTTTTTTTTAATCTAGAGTGTAAGTTGATTGTTCATTTAGGGGATATTACATTTTTTTTTGGCATGACTCTTGGATTACTCGTCTGCCTCTAAAACAGAATTTAAAGTGCTTTTTTAGAATTTCTGCTTTAAGAATGCTCTGATTGAGGATGTTTATAGAGGTAGCTTAGATCCCCAGTGGGAGTTCATATTTGAGAATATTTTAGATGGTTCAATATATAGGCAATTTGCTTTATTACGGGCTAAGCTATCTATGTATCATTTGGATAATAATGGGGATATCATCTATTGGGGCCTTAATAAAAGTTTAAAGTACACTTCATAATATATGTATAAGTTTCTTAGTTTTTCTGGTATTTCAACTCTAATATGTAAGTCAATTTAGAAGACTAACGCTCTGCCTAAGCCAAATTAAATATGTGGCTGATTATTCATAAGAAGTTAAATACGGTAGAACACTTAAGGTTGAAAAATACTATTTTTGATTCTAATTGTTGTTTCTATAATTTATTGGAGAAAAATATTGATCATTTATTTTTCTCTTGTACTAAAACTTTCTTTATTTTAAAAATGGATTTAAGAGTTTTTGGTTTTAATTGTTCCAATATTTTTAGGGATTGTGATTATTATTGGAATAGTTTTAGATTTGGTTTTAATTTTAAAATTAGATATGTGCTAGACACTTTAGTAACTATAATTAGTAGGTTTATTTGGTTTGATAGAAATCAGAGAATGTTTCATTCTAACTCTGATTCTATAGATAAATTAATTATTAAGAAAGTAACTTTTAGTCTTGAGTGGATGTCTAACCCTCAGTTTAAGATAAATAAGGACCCTTTGTGTGGTAGATTTTTAGTTAGAATTGGACATAAGTCTTACTTTCAAAAATCTAATTTAAGGCTGTTGAAGATTCATGAAAAATACTTGAAAATGGCGACTGCAATCTGTTTCAACGGCGACTTAAATATACAACAATATCAACTGCAAATACATCGCAAACCCTCAGATCCAGTTGCTCCTTTTCCTTTTTAGCCTCCGTGCCCTCCCTTGCTCAAATCTATGGGCCGCAATCGTAAATCAGATCTGAAGACGACAAGATCTAGGAGGAAATACTCTTCGATGCCACCCGCTACAGTGACCATGCCGCGACCTCTAGTCAAGACTGTGCCAAAAGTTCCTTCCTCTTCGAACCCTAAGCTACTGGCGACAGCTCTAGATAAGGTCAACGATGCTGCTAAGTCCATTCAAGATCTACTCACAGATATGACACTGATACCTCCTTCAGACCATCCGTGCCAGGAAGCTGGAAAAGAATGTGTTTTGTCCCCTAATACGTTGGTTAGAGGTAACAACATTAATAAGCTGTTATCAGCAAATTTGGTGGAAAAAAGATGGAGTGAAACTAATGTTGATTTGGGAGATAACGATATAGTTGATATTGCCAATGAAAATGGTAGTAAAGGATTAAAACGAAGAAATGAAACTGACAGTCTTGCAATTCTTGCAAAGACAATATTTTTTCCTTGCACTAAAATGATTAATGACAGTTTGGATAATGGAAAAGTAACTGAGAGTGTTTTGGCAAGACCTAGCAGCATAGTCTGTGTATTGGAAGTAGAAACAGAAACAAATAATTCCTCCATTCCAATACAATCTACTATGGTTGTGAACCCTACAGCTATGAAGAGTGTGCCTATTCTAGTTGAGGCTATGAAGTCAAGTAATGAAACTAAGAAGAGTGATATGTATATAGGAGCCGATGCTAAAACCATTAAATGGTCATCTCTTTTTGAGAGCGCACCATGTAACATGGGTTCTTATGTTCCACGACACTTTGAACATATAGCGACTAATGGAATCAGTGCTCTCCCGTTGGAGATTATAGATGCCGAAGCTAATTTTTGGACCGACTGTTTGGTAGGTTTTTTTCCTCGATACTAATCATCCTCTGTATACGGTTGTTAAAGAGCATTGTGGTAAAGCATGGAAATTACGTGGCGGCTTGCAAGTCCGATTGGATCGCTCGATATTTTTCTTGAAATTTTCTCTTCCGGATGAGAGACTTCGTTTTCTTAGCTCTAAGCCTACCATCATTCATGGGCATCCTTTCATTATTACCCCGTAGAGTCCAACTGTAGATAGAGCCAGAGAGAAAGCCTTTCCATTCCGGTATGGACCTACGTCTCACATATTCCTTCTGTATTACAATCGTTGATAGGACTCAATTGGCTTTCCAATTATATCGAAAAGCTTCGATGCTTTAATGCAAATACAGCTAAAGACAAACTGTTTTATGCCAAAGCCCTTATTGAAATAACCCCAGGTAAACCATTACCAGAAACAATAAAGGTTAAAATTGCTAAAGATTATGTAGCTGTAGTGCGTGTGCGCTATGGATGGACTATAGCCATATGCAATACATGTAACCCATTTGGTCATCTTCATGATTCCTACTCATGGAAACCTACAAAAACTTTCCCAACTCCAGTTCCCCCTTCAGAGAGAGTACCACTTCCACGATCACCTGTTGTGAAGTGGGTTCGAAAACTTGTCACCCCATCGATTTTTATTCAAGACCCAATACAGGAGAAGGCTAATCCAAGAGATGATGATATAGTACAAGATGAAGATGTTTCTTTGTAGAGGATGATGGTATCTACTGGCTCTCTGATGATCATGGTTGGCTCCACCATAAATCTGGAATGGGATATGACCCAACAGAAGGCAATTATTATATCTATGCAAATGATAAAGAAGAGACTTCGGGATATTGATATATAAAGTTGAAGGTGATGGTCTTGTGCTCATTCAGGAGGGTAGGCTAGGGGAGATGAACAGGTCACTGTTCTATGATTCTACATGGGATTGGGAACGCAAATTTCGTAGTCCTAACCCTTGCTTTGTTCCTAACCTTGCCGTGCTCTTTTCTGAGTATGTCAACGTTATAGGATCTATTGATAGCTCTAGTTGGTCCACTGTTGGGGACTAATTATGAGCTTATCTTTTGTAGTAGTAGAAACTTCCAGTTTCTCTCTGGTATTGTATTGCTATAGTGTTCTGGCACTTCAAACCAGGTGGGGTTACTGTGCATGTGCAGTAATCCCTTTCCTTTAATCCTCGTTCTAATAAAAGTGATACGACCACTATAAAACCGGCAAGCTTTGCCAAAAAAATAGACATAATATGAGTTTGTCTATTAGGATTAATAAGTATTTTAATTCCAGTAGAATTTGTATTTGTTACTGATTCCTGATTTATATGATTATAAAAATTGTGCTCTTGTTATCTTATAGTTTTTTATTTACATACATATATGGATATATATATATATATTCATATATGTGTGATGTTTCCTAACCTTTTTTTTTCAGGATATAGGTATTATTGATGGTAGAGAGCTTATTGGAGTTAGACTTCAATAGCCTGTTATTTCATTGTTTTTTCTATTCTATTATATTTATGTTTTTTTTTTTGTTTATGGTGGGACTATTGTTTTGTATAGGAGTAGATATACTTCAATATCGGGTGATGGCCTTGTCGGAACTTAATTTTGAAGTACTACTAGAAGCGAAGTCCCACTAGCAACTACAATTCACTAGTTATTCCAGATGCTCGCCAAATCTTTTGTCCGGAGCTCATCTATCTACCTTTCCTATATAGTTGGTTTTAGCCAGAGTTGGTTAAATATATTATAGGTTACCTGCCAGGCATGTTGGCAGCTTTTGTGGACTACATGATTCTTATATATAATATATATATATATATATATATATATATATATATATTTGTGTGTGTGTGTATGCGCGCGCACGCTCTCTCTCTTCTTTTTAGGATATCACACATTTTTGGTTTCAAAAAAAATAAAAATTTCACTACTTGTTTTCATTACTCAAAACAAGTTAATATTTCCTAACCCATTCGAAATTCAAATTCTATTTTGAAAAAATAGCTTTTCCTTTTAAATCTCAAAATACCTTGTTACGATATTTTAATATATCAATATTTAGGGCTAGTGATATTCAAACATCCAAAACACCCAATTATCAATCACATGTTTTCTAACACGTCATATCTTATATTATAATGCAAAACCTTGGTCAAAGCAGTTAAAGTGAAGTCTTTTTTGCTTTTTCGAATATACCCTTTGTATCAACCCTTGGTCGCCCTATTTTCAATCGGCCTTAACGTAATTTGACTGTAGAACAGGAAATCCACGTCTCCTCCTTTTCCATCGCTTTCATCTAACTTTCCCAAACACTGATTTTTTAATGGTGAAATTCACATCTACACTGCTGTCTATACCAAAACCATGTTTCTATCTCCTCCCATCTACCATGGTATTCTCTTATTCCACTACAATCCTAACCCTCTATAACAACTTTTTCCGCCCAATCGTACCGGTGCTCCATCCTTCACCCGAAGTTGTTCCCTCTACGAGATCTACAGTCGTACGGTTTATATTCCGTTTGCGATGGTAGAAATCAATAGAAGAAGACGGAATATCTTTGTAAGCATGTTTCTACTTTTTTTTATCAGTTCACTTCAATTTACCAATTTCTCAAATCGGCATAGGAAAAAGTCACTATCTCTCAAAATTCAACTACCTTAATTGAAGGCAATTAAGGAGACTGCAGTCCAGGACAACAAAGCCCTTCCTGCTGTTTGTTCATGACAACCGCTTCCACTATTAAATCGAAGAAACATAGTTCAATCTCTCAAATGGACAACAAGTACTGACTTTATTCATAGTGTCTTTCTATTCACACCTCACTTCCCTCTTCCGGCCACCACGCCGTTCGGACGTTTACCACCGAATGACTTACCCCTCAAAATTTACATTGTTGGTCGGTCGTTTACGGCCGACGAACGTGAAGGAGGTTCGGTCGTTAACGGCCGAACGAAAATGTGTGGTGGCCGAAAGAGGGAAGTGGATGTGAATAGCAGGACACTATTCATATATACATAAATTCATGGTATACACCATTGTTTGTCACTTTATTTTTCTGTATTTTTTCTTTCAAATTCATGGTAAACACTATGATTTGAGATTACAATCGTCACTAAAGGATAAGCCTATATGTAATAAACAAGGTGCGTTTTCTGATTGAGAATTGATGTTCTTGGGAACTCAGGGATTATAGTCAAAGAGGTGCTGTAGTTTTCAAAATATCTATGCATTATTTGACAGTTTAAGCTAACTTTGATTTTTAACGATCTCACACTGTTTATTTTGGGATTACCAGAAGATGAAAGGAGATTATGGACAAATTCTATAAATTATTTATGTGAAAACACTTATTCTGATATGTAAATACGAATTGAACTCGAGATATTTTTCAGATGAAAAAATTATTCTTTGTTGTAATAGTTTTTGTCAAGAATATATACATATACTGTTAGAATTTGCACAATATAATGCATTAAAATTGTTATTTCTCACGACAAAAAATAAAACAGTTCAAGATAGTATCGAATTTTTTCCTTTTATATTTATTTATGATACTATAGAGTACAGAGAAGTTTATTTTACAAAATAAAGTTATTAGGACCATTGTGAATAAGTGATTTCAGTCTTTAAAAATACATGTAAAGGATACACAGTCCACTGTATTCATAGTTCTATTTTCTAATTTTTACAGGTCCTGGGGTTTCACAAAAAAGTTAAACATCATATATGCATGAGTTGCTAATAGCACAGTCTACTTGGCAATGAAGGTGTAATTTTGTACTCTAACATTCATCCTTCACCTGAAGTTGTTCCCTCTGCCAGATCTACAATTCCTATGGTTTGTATTCCGTGTACGACAACAGAAATCAGCAGAAGAAGACGGGATATCTTTGTAAGCCTGTTTATACTTATTTTTTTACCAGTTCACCTTTCTCCTTCTCAGATTTTGATTTGTTTTGTTGTTACACCTGATTTTTTTATTGTTGTTTTCTTTTAGTCGTTATCATTCACTTGCCATAATTTGGAAATCATTGTTCCACTTTCGTTTATTTTCTCTTTAGATTTAATAATGGATTCCATACTTCACTAAACCAACTTTGTGGCATTTTCCATTCCACGCCTTTTAAGCATTTTCCATCGCCTAAACTCTTTGTTTACTTTTTTTTTTTGACTGTTTAGGAGAAATATAGTACAAGACTATGAGAAAATATTGTTATAGACGTGGACCAAAAAAAGGTCGATGACACCAAAGGTTGAAGAAAGGTATATCACTTTTTCTTTTATTGTCTTCCATTGTTTGCGTGAATTTTTATTTTGGGGCAGACTTCAGATTTTGGTTGAACTGTCTTTTTCAAAATATAAAACGCATGTTAAATGAAAGAATTTTTATTTACGGTTGTCCTTATTTTTTATTTTTGCTTTTCAATAAGACTGAGACCCTTCCCTACAGACCGTGGTAGATATTGAATTTGATTTTCAAAATATGCCCTACCCCTTCTTTTTTTTTTCAAATTCACACAATAATTATTAATTCATATTAACATTGCGTAATATATCATGTATTAAGTTCAATCATATTCACATTCATCTATACAGCATGCACATTTAGCTTTACAGTATGTAAGGAAATAGCAAGGTTTTTAATATAACCATCCTTGGATATAACATATGGAGCTAGGGAAAATATAAATCTGATCGGTATGTATAACATCTCTTTTCGCTTTTCTACTACTAAAATTTTCTGCCTCAGTAAACCAACTTAAGAAGAATTTGGACCATTTTAGTTTCCAACATAGAAAGTTGTTTGCAAATGTAAACAGAAGTCGTACGACTCATATCTGTACTAACTTTAATAATTGTTATTAACTATTAATATTTTATTTCTATGTTTTATAATTATTATGAAATTATATATATATGTTCAACCTATATATATATATATATATATATAATAAAAAGTTCCATTAAATATTTCTGGAACAATAGGAAAGATCATTTCAGATGGCATTGTTTTTTAGTTATGTTTAGTAGTTTATGCCATCATTATAAGTGCAAGTCACATATTACTAATCTTTAGTTCAAGTCTTAATGGTATACTCAAGGAAAATAAGTTGGTTCAACATTGCATGTGTATAGGTAGAAATCATTATGAGTTTGAATGAACAAGTTTGTTGAAAAGTAATTTCGTATTCCTTTTAAGTTTAGTTTTATTTCTCCGCTCCTCAATTCTTTTTAGTAATGATCTCACCCACATGTTTTCATGATCGTTAGTATTAAATCTATGATCTGATTATTTTTAAGACTTGAAAATAGCAATAAGAATAAACATCGTTCCTGGACATAACATTCCTTATAGATTTCTTACTTCAATAGAGTACTGAAAGCTGCTTTTTATTGAAGCTAGCGACCCCTTACGAAGAGTGTAATGGAGAACGCATGGCTGCTCTAATTCAAGAAATAAAAACAGATGTAAGCTTCCTATTAAATATAATGTCTATAGCTTTGATATACTTATTCTGTAGCTATTTAATGAGGGAAAATGCACGATTCTCTTCAAAAGAGAGCATAGCAACAATGATAATAATGAGTTCATTTTAATAAAAATTGGATGATTGTTACAGTAAATGGTTGACTTGAGTGAAAGTGATATATGCACAGTCCTAGAGTAGCATGCCCCCCCTTAAAACAAATTGCCACACTTAGCTAAACATGAAGGAGATTACATGCATGAGTTAGGATCAAAGTGTGCACAACAAAAACCCAAGAACCACATGTCCTACACATGTTAATATGCTGAAGCAAACAAGGACATACTGACACTAGAATATGCAGGCACTGAGCTTCCTAAAGGTAGAATGTGTATGGATTGGAATATATAGACTTAGCTGAGAGAAAAGCAGGGGAGATCAGCAGTTGGTCTGGAACAAGTGGATTGGTCGACACATGGCATATAAACTATTGTAACAACTCCATCCACTGTGAGGATCCAAGGTAGTAGCTACAACAGATACTATGAGGCATGCGAGGAAGGCAGAGTTTGCATGAAAAAGCTTTAGAGGTCAAAAACGGCAAAATAGAATGGAAGGTGCAACAAATGTAAGGTGAGCAGAGATTAGAGGACATAAGCATTGAGATGATGCTCTGCTTTTTAATAAGTTAGATGACAGAAAACCGTTGTTCAATAGTGCAATCGAATGAACGGACTTGAAATGCATCAAATATTTCAATTGTATTTCAATTGTAGATATCAAGCTAGGCTACCAAGAGCTGTATTTGAAAATATGAATTGAACTGATAAACATTTGAGCTGTGTTCTGAATTGAATTGAGTGCCATGATATACAAACTGTGTTCTTCATTTGTTCTCATTTTCTATTTATTGTTAACAGTTTTTATTGCACTTTTTGTCCTTTGTTGGACGTCATTTTAAACTAATAATAAAGGTTTGAATAAAATTGAAATGAGAATTTATTATTTACAATCTATATTTTATATTTAAGCCTATTAACTATATAGTATAATGCGACAACTGAAGAAAAAAAAATGTTTGCTCATGTCCAATGTATGCCAACATAAAGATTGGCTTCAACAATAAGACTTAAAAGGTAAGCTTCATTTTATACTTGAGTGAAAAGGTAAGCTTCAGGCAGGCACGTGTGGGAAAGACGCGGTGGGTAGGTGACAACATGCCATGCAAGAACTGGCTGGGATATGCACCATTCTTCGAAGTGAAGGGAGGCTTGAAAGCATTGAAGAACGGAAGCAGTCATTATTAATGTTGAAAAAAATGAAGCAGTGAACCAACCGAAATCGATGAACTATAGAAGACAGGCTGTGGTTGTAGACTGAATGGTAGGCTGTCTCCATCCAATTTTAGTTTCCAGTTTTTACAAATGTCTCCAAAAGTTTTGTCCGCAAATTTTATGTTGTCTTTTTCCGACCATTAACCGTTGTTCCTTTCTGCATTTGTTTGTAATAAACCACTGCTGCAACGCCGTCTAATCTTTTTCAATTACATTTAGCATTTATGTATATTTTGCATGTCCTTCAGATCTGTTTTGGATTATTTCTGCACGTATATTTCCATTTAACTGCATTGTTGAAATTGATCTTTCGTTCGGTAGTTCTAACGTGGACAGCAAAAAATAAACACAGACTGCTGTAGAACTGTCTGAATTGACCAGTTTTCAACAGTATTTTTTTGTAGTTTCTTCGTGAATTATTACTGATGTACTGTAGTGCAATTGTGACGACGGCGTGTTGGGAAATTAAAGCAAGGTTTTATAGGATGAATTCATAACGAACTAGTAAATTATTACTAAAATACGGAACTCAGCAATGTACAGGTATAGAAAATTAAGACATATTCTTTGGTCAAATACATCTAAGCACACGTCCATCGGACGTGCATGTGTACTGGTATATGATAATATATATGAAAAAACAATAATAATTTTTTGAGTAATCCAGTTGAATCCCTCCAACCTGTTTTTCCTGCATCCACAGATGTTAGACAATATAAATAATACTCATCCTGCTTCAAGGCATGATATCGCGGTATAGAAGGTCATCCACTTTATATATCGTGGAGCGCATAGGGAAATCGACCGCTAATGGTACTGCGGGCATCTGCTAATGGTACTATGGGAAATATCCAATATATATATATATATACATATATTTATATATAATAGCCATAACCACCAAGCCTAAATATAACTAATATATATATATATATATATATATATATATATATACATAATAACCACAATAATATATCCAAACAACCAACAAACAACATCTAACATTATATTAAACAAATATTCGTTTATAATAAATTATAAATGAATATAGAAAGTGAGTTTACTCACCTTGATTTCTATTCGATGACTCATTCCGACTTTAAATATTAAATCCAAAGTGATTCAAAAAATCCAAAATCAACTCCAATTCGTATCTCTTGTAGCTACAAAATCCACTCTACTTGCTTCATGATTTTTTTCTTTTGACCTCATCTATTTTCTATATTTATTTATAAGTTACATAAATATATATATATATATATCAATTTAATAAATCACAAGGTTATTTAAATAAATTACCTACCTACCTTGCCTTCTTGCAAACAACTATCACTACAGGGTATGTGAGCAAAAGAACAATTAAAAGAACCATACCTATCCATAAGATAGTATCATGTGTGCGTTAAAGTTTGATTATTTGCGATAATGATTCATGGAAGTCGCATTTCATAACAATTAAAAGCTGAGACAAATCTAACTTTCAAAGGAAGGAAAATACAAGAAAGTCGGTGCAATTTCCGATGATTGAAAAAAAACATGCACCTGTAACGGTAAAACCCACATCACCATCTTCCTCCCTATCACCTCATGCATCCCTTTCCATGTTCGAAATTCCTCCCAGCTGCCACGTTTGCCAGCCGTCGCCACTAACCTCCACATTGCCTTGTCTTCCTGTCCATACCCACTGAGGTTTACTCGATGGCCTCCAACCATTCGTGACTTCGAGCTCAAATCACTTGCTAAATTGGAACAATCGACAATGATTATCATCCAACTCCACAAGAACACCACCAACGAAGCTCCCTGATTAACCGAACTCAACTAGCACCTCATCCTCTCCTAACCTCATCCATGTTGACAAATATTCAAAGCCCTAGCTTCACTGTGGAACATCGATTTCACCCAAATTTTGATCTCCCGCCGAGCTTTCATTCGAGGAAAGCTTTCAACGCACGATTGGATTTTTAGTTGAATTTGCGAACCTTCCGTTCGTTCTAAATTTTGAAAGAGGAATTTAGGGAGCGACATCTTTTTTTGTCTGGGGCTTTCAATTTTGCTTGCTGGAGAAACGAAATGGTAAGGGGGTATGCACGATTTACAAATTAAGAGGGAAGCTTAGGGTAGGTCGGCGTATGTACGTTTTAGGGTACATAATTTATAAGAATTTTAATGTCATTTGAGTTTAAATTAATACGATTTGAAATAAAAAGATTTTTATTTTATTTAAATCGATATTGATTTGATTTTTAGCTTATCCATTAAAAATACCTTGGAGTTCATAACTTAAAATCACGAACCCTACTTTAATGCAACGTCCAACTTTTCAATGTTGTAACGCTATTTTGAACTCAACAGAATAAATTATGAAATTTAATTCGAACATATATATAAAATAACCATATTAAATCGATAAAATATAATTTAAATTAAAAAACAATCAATTCCTCGATAATAAATTATTATTGTTATATTCAAGTAGAATTTATATTAGTCATCTGAATTATTTTGACTCAGTTTTAATTTCAAATTCAATTATTAGTCATTTTTCATATTACAATAATTCAGCATACTTGAAATTATATCGTATTCGATTATTAAATCGATAAACTCCATATAAAAATTCATTTATATGATCAACTCAACATTTAAAACGATATTAAATGTTTAAAATTAATTGACTAAAAATCTGGGTCATTACATCGGGCAGAGAATAATCTAACACCATACTGGACACTCTGAAGCCATTCAACCACTGAACAATGCCTCATCATCCACTGGAGAAGAGGAAGAACATATCAACGGTAATGACCAAAATACACAAAGGCCAAAAGAAACTAGTCATCACATGATAACCAAGGCCAAGAGTGGAATTTTTAAGCCAAAAACGTATAATGTTGACATAGAAATCAAAGAACCAGGTAACTACTATAAAGCTGTTCAACATGGAAAATGGAGATTATCAATGAGGGAGGAGTTTAATGCTCTAATGAATAATAACAACTAAAGTTTAGTTCTTATGCCACAAAATAAGAATATTATTGGCTATAAATGGACCTACAAGGTTAAAAGAAATCCAAATGGCTCAATTTCTAAGTACAAGGCTAGATTAGAGGCAAAAGGCTACTCACAATAAAGTGGGTTTGATTTTAATGAAACATTTTCACCTGTGATGAAGCCTACAACCATAAGAATTGTTCTCACTATAGTCGTATATAGATTTTGGAACATAAAACATATGGATGTTAATAATGCATTTTAAATGGTGGTTTGCAGAAGGAAGTGTTTATGGAAGGGGTTCAAATAGCAAAGCATAGGAAAGCATGTGTGAAAACTCAAAGCTATCTATGGTTTAAAGCAAGCTCCTCAATTGTGGTTTGAGCTAAAGTTAAAACTTTTAGACTTGGCTACACATCAACAAAATCTGACGACTTCATGATATTTACAAAATTCAATAAATCTAAAATCAAATTTGTGCTAATCTACGTTGGCAATTTTATCATTACAGGGAATTGTCAGGGTGAAATCAACATGCTAACAATGCAACTTGATAATAATTTTCAATCGAAGATTTGGAAATCCTCAACTACTTCTCGAGAATAGAAGTCAAGATACTAACCAACAATAAAATTCAATTTCATCAAGAAAAATACATTTCTGACATCCTGATCAAGGAAAAAAATGGATAAAGCAAATGCCATATCTGCACTAATGGCATGTAATTTACAGTTATCAAAAAATAAGGGAGAGCTAATATCAAATGACCTCAATACAGAAACATTGTCGGAGCTTTGCAGTATGCTACTATGACTAGAACTGACATCACATTTAGTGTCAAAAAAGTCAGTTAATTCATGCACAACCCACCAGATCAACACTGGCAAGATGTTAAGAGGATCTTAAGATACTTAAAAGGATCATTGGAACAGGGACTAATCCTAGAGTCATGCAAAAATATCAATATAATTGGGTATGCTAATAAGACTCGGGATCAAATTCTGATGATGGAAGATCTACATTAGGATGCTGCATATTTCGAGGAAATAATCATATATTATGGTGCTAAAAAAACAACCAGTGATGTCTATATCAAGTGCAAAGTCTGAGTATCGTAGTATTGCTAATACTACGACATAATTTACATAGATTGAATCGATACTACATGAACTCAGAAATAAGCCAAACAGAAAGCCAATAGTGTGGTGTGATAATCTAAGCACAGTTCTACTAAGTGCAAATCATGTTCTATATACAAGAACCAAGCATGTGGAACTAGATTTATACTTTGTGCATGAAAAGGTTATCGAAAATAAACTAATGATAGGCCACATAACAACCACTCTCCAAATCACCGATATTTTCACTAAACACTTGTTAAAGAGGTATTTCTTACTGTTCAAGTAGAAGTTGAAGGTCATGAAGAACATGGTCACTAAATCAACTCACCAACCTCTCTAGTTGTACTCGTGTCAATAGCTATGTTGATTCCTCTCTATTCTAGCTGTCCGTGTCACCAAAGAACCACATCCAAGTCTGATCCGATTCTCCAATGCGTCTTGACAGCTCTCTCTTTTTCCCTCTCTCAAATCTATTTGTTTTGTTTGTTACTGTGGTAGCAAAGGCTAGATAGAAGGCAGCTAAGACCAGATCTAAGCATCCGTGTGAAGAAGTCTACTTAATATCTCATCTTATATCTTGCCACCATCACTACCCTAGAAATAGATTTTGGGAAACCCTAGAAGCTAATTTGTAAGGGGAGCATTGGAGAATAAAACATTTCTCTAATATGGCTATGTATTTGTTTACTACTTTGGGCCTACGTGCCAATGGGTGTGGTCCACTAGTTAAGAAGTTATGTAATATAAATATTGTACATTACTTCATTGATAATACACTTTTGACAATCACTTTCAACGCAAATTCTCTTCTCTACATTCGTCAATCTCACTCAAAATACATACCAACTCATAACTCATCCAAAAAAATTATTACACTATTGTATAAATTAAGATATTACAACATTCTAAAACACCATAATACAACTGACTTGACCCATCGCAATAGAATATTTTACAATCCCTATAGCCCATCACTACACCAAAACAGGGGATTCCCAACGAGTATAAGTGTCGCTAGTAATTTCCGTGACACTTATATGTGTCGCTGTGAGGGGGTCGGGAATATTCGCAACGCTTATAAGCGTTGGTAAATATTCATTTACAACGCTTATAAGCGTTGGCAAATATTCATTCATAACGCTTATAAGCGTTGGCAAATATTTGTTCCCAACACTTATACGCGTTGGTAACATTATATTGGCAACACTTATAAGAGTTGGTAACATGTAACATTTATATTTGCATACAGCATAGCGTAAGCGCTATTTAATATTCATTCAGCTACGATATTATCTCAACATAGCAACATGTAACAAAATCAATAAGAAACAAAAATCCATATTCGTGACGATAACAAAGTATGAACTAAAAAAAATTCAACACATAAAAATACTAAATTCAATACATATGCAAATTATAACCAAATAATCATCAAGAAAAAGTATCCAATTGTATAGTAACAATAATACATAATTAACAAAATACAAGACATTTTTCATATTTGAAGTCCAAATACCTAATGTGAAACTCCAGCCACATAACGAACCCTACATCCAAAAATTTGCATAGTTTATACCACCAATTTTTCTCTTTTTCTCCGCTTCTTCTACTGCTTCCTGCGTGCATTTAATTAAATAGCATCATTTAAGTTTCAACTAGTAGTAAATGCCATAAATTCAAAGTCATACCTTTTTAATATTGACATGCCTTTTATCTATTGAACTCGATGAAATCTTGCAATTTAAGCTCCTTTTTAAGCCTTTTGTTTTCTTCAAGAACCTCCAATGCAAATTCCACACCACGATCACATAATGGTTTGTCAATCCAGTGGATGAATCCACAACCTCTAAGAGTTCCAATGTTTGCACAAATAAAATATCGACGTCCGACGTTTTTATTCAAATAGCATGTTCTGAATATTGGTTCAATGTTACAACGACATAACAACCTTCGAGATTGTACTTCTCCAACATCGAATGTTGGCAGGAGTGGAAATCTTGTTGGTGTTGTCGGCCTAGTAGGCGGTGCCACATTCTGAACACTTAATAATGTCAAATCTCTTTGTAAGCTTGACTCTATTCTCTCATAAACACTAAGCGGAGTTGGTGTATGAGATTCAACTGAACAAACAATTTTAGGAGTATCACCCGAATCGTCTGAATAGACAGACGGATAATGCCATAAGAAGTAATCACTATAATCGGCCAAAGGCCTCGAGTAGGAGGACATCTGCAGAAAATAAATAAATAGCAACAATATCAAGATGGATGTATGTTTAAAGCATACATATTTTAAACTAGTTGTTGTTAACTTAGCTTTAATGCCTCATTAAATAGTTTCTAATGATAATTGCTCTAGATTAAGCACATGAATAAAAAATAAATATGTACATTTCTTCTATGGAAGTGATACTTACTGGAAGTTAAACAAAACATTATCAAACTTCTCCACGCACTGAAACTGAAGAACAAATAAGGGTGCTTGTATCTCCTCAGTTATAATCATTTTAATAATAATTAGTTCTTCCAAATCATTACATAAATAAGTAAATTTCACTTTTGTTTGATTAAAAAGTTGTATAAACATGGATATACATGCTAGTTCACTGACAATAATAATCAACATAACATGCTAGTTCAGGTGAAGTTATGCAATCAAAATCTAACTCTGACTGACGCCTATATTTGAAAAACCATGCCATCTTTCTCAAACTGAAAATATAAAAACATTTCAATGGGAAACCAATTCAACCCCTGTAATGAATAACAGTGCTGCATTCACTATATAACACAACAGTCAAAACAAAATCTTCCACCCCAGTTTATCTGATCTAATAATGTTAAAGGTAACCTTAGTTACTAAAGCATGATAATTCATGCTAAATGGTGAAGCAATCAAATGAACAAATCATATTGAAATTAGAATTAAGGACAACAAAACGAGGGAACACAGGGAGAAAATTTCATACCAGTAGCAAGCTTACTGAGATTTGAATGTATATAGCCAGAACCTAGTTATCAGCCCAAAATACAAGTCCATCCCTTTAAGTGAAAATGAAACAAAGAGAAAAGAAATCAGCTTAATAAACAAGGACATTAAAAATAATATTGTGAGCCACTAAAAATGGTGGTTTAACCAAAAATGGAATTTAATATTCTTTTCCTTTTCAATTTTTTTCAGGTAAGATGGAATTTAATATTCTTTTCCTTGATTTTATCTGCCAGGATGCCTTTCGAGAAGCAAAAGCTAATGGTTTTAATGTGACTGTGATTAAGAAAAGGGAAATGAAGCTAAACATAGATCAAACACTGGAAGAAGTAGAAGAAAATATAATAGAAATTGGTAGCAAAATTTACCACGATAAGATCATGTCGGAACGTGGAATTGATATTTGTACCCTAATAAAGGGTGTAATATCAACCAAAAACATGTGTTTTAAATACACAGTAATCAACTTATTCATATTCAAGCATTTGTGTTGCAATACTGAGCCTTACGGCCTTACGGCTCAGGAATACTGAGCCGTTACGGTGATTCCCAACAGCTTGAAGCTGCTGTTGCCACAGCAGCTTGTAACTGCTGTTGCACAGCAGCTAGAAGCTGCCGTGCAAACAACAGTCTGCTGTTTGCACGGCAGCTTCTAGCTGCTGTGCAACAACAGCTACAAGCTGCTGTGGCAATAGCAGCTTCAAGCTGCTGTGGCAACAACAGCTTCAAGCTGTTGGGAATCACCGTAACGGCTCAGTATTGCTGAGCCGTAAGGCCGTAAGGCTCAGTATTGCTGAGCCGTAAGGCCGTAAGGCTCAGTAATACTGAGCCGTAAGGCTCGGTATTACCGGTATACGAGCCCACATGAACGCACATGAACGTAAACAAACCCAGCAGATCCTACTCTAGACAAAAGGCACCCAAGTATTGGCAAACCCATAACTACTTCCATTACTAAAAGCTCTAGTGGAGTCGCAAACCCAGCTGCTTATATATTTATATATGTACGATATTATTATTAACGAAGGAAGAAAAAAAGGATGAAAGAAAAGAAAAATAAGTTCAAAACTGTAAATCAATGCAACTGTCTTTAGGACAGAAGAATCATTGCTATGCATTTTAAATATTGGACTAAGCTCACCAAATTCCAGCAGCCTCAAACTTGGATTTCCATCCAGCTTCGTAAACTTCTTGGAATATGTCCTTAAATCTGAAGGAAAAAAGATTAGAAATTGTTCAAAACAGAATGATATATAAAAAAAAATTGGCAGTATATTGCACAAAATTCACAGACTACAACAAAATTAGTTGTCTGCTTAAATAATTTGTGAGATGGAACATGATAATTTGTGAGATGGAACATAAAAGTTTATGCATGCTCGACTGTTTGAAGATATTTGTCAAACATATAGTTATATATGGTGATGTTGCTAAAAAGAAGCGGTATGGAGACGCACCATATATCTTACTAAAAAGAGCTATGTAAATGTTTATTGAACTTTACTGTGAGGTTACTCATCTAATTGTATTACAGTATCATGGCATGTCACTTGTGGTAGCTATGTAAATGTGATTATCTTTGTCATAAAACATGACAGCATTTTCATACAGCATACCATGACGCTTTACACATAATATGTACATAAGAAATGTACTAAAACAGCAGAAGAAAATGATAATGAATTATGTGATCGTGACCCAATTTTAAAAGGTTTGTCCCAAAATTTATGGCAATGCTCCCAATTATATTAATCACTGCTCCTACAACCCAATCGCCCATAATTTGGTTTGTTGCAAAAAGATACAGTGTTGTTTATGACCAAAATAACAGTTCTAATCCAAACGCTTAATGAGTTTGCATAAGAGAATGTTATACAAAGCTTATATTCATATCATTCCCTCCTCAAGCATATTTCGACACAAGCTGTCTTCTAAGATCTTACTTCTTTAAGTACCTGCCAATAACTATTCAAACAATTAGAATATAACTATTCTATACAGTTCTTTAACTAAAGTTGCAAACCAGCCGATAACTTCTAACAATTGAATCCTAGAGTTTCACCCCTATAGTTTTGATTTTTGGATCCTCCAATTAGTTTCATATCAATCACATAAAAAAGAACGGATAATCCGAACTTTTCAACAATATAGATAATATAAATGAACAAAAATAAGCACAAACCTGAAAACATCAATAAATATTTATTTGTAAAAAAAGGAGAAAAAATAATACCTCTAAAATTAGTAATCTGAATTACCGTGAGCTAGAACAAAATTACTGAAATATGGATGAACAAAACCAAGACTTTTGTCGTATATTTGCTTAGGTCATCGCCAAAGGAGCTGTTGAACTCGAATCTGACCTTGACCTCCTTGCTTCCAAATCGAAATCCTTGTTCTTGTTTTGTAATCAAAATCGAAATCCTGGTTAACGCTGCGAAATCGAAACCGAAATATTTCCCTAAATCGGAATCGAAATTTTCCCTAAATCGAAATCGAAATAATTCCCGCTTTGTAATTCATGTTAAGCGGTCGAAATAGTGAAAAGCGTATGGGATGGAAGAGTATAGGGTTACAGAAGAAAACTGATGGGTGTTTACCTTTTTGCCCCCGCGAACCAAGCCTACCAACCCATATAAGCGTTGCCAATAAAAAAAATATAAATTTGTATTTTTGGTAACACTTTTTTAGCATAGCAACGCTTATTATTGTTATTACCCGACAACACAAATAAGTGTTGGCGATTGACAAAAAAAAGGGTTGCCAAATGGCCATTATGGTGTAGTGCATTGTCCTTTTATTTTTTATAACTATTTTGGCCCATTGCTAAATAAATATTAAATAAAAATAATAATTAGCTACATATTCCATAAAATATTATCATCAAACAACCAAAATCACACATACAAATAGCTATAAAGCTACGTTTACTAAGTTTCAACACAATTCAAAAGGAGAAGATAAGTTTTTACATCCACAAAGAATTAACACATAATAGCTACATAACAACTAATTACAAAATACAGAAACAAATAACGTAAGGGAAAGTTACATATTAACAGTCAAAAGGTAAGAAAATGACTGCACTTTGAACTTGCAAAGCACAGAGATGCACATGAATGCCTCCATTTACTGCAACCCATGTCTCATAGTCATTCTTCCCTTTGTTGTCAGGATCTTTTACCTGAAATTCAAATAAGAATAAAACTATGAACAACGAAATCTTAGATTCTAGTTTTAAATAATGTAACAAAATTTACTAGGTTGGTGATTTCAATCAAAATATTATCTAGTTGCAGAGAAGCGCCAGCCAAAAATCCAAAACCTTTCATGCGTAATCAACAATTAAATATGCAACGGAATTTTGGGCCAGTAATTAAATTTTCCTCAACCAACTCAGTCGATCCACTATGAAATGGGAAGAGGAAAAAAGGAAGCAACTTAAATGTAATTCCAACAGCAGAAGAAGTAATTACTTGGATGGTGATTACTTTTAAGAGAAAAATGAGTCTGTACTCTTTTTTCTTATCTACCTACTCTTCAATGCTTAATATAAGAACGAACGAATATTAATCCAAGGCAGAGAATAATAATTATAAAGTTTAAGGTGGCTATAGTTTATTTCCATAATAATTATTGAGTTAAGTATAAAGCCAGAGTTAGGAATCAATCAAGATGCATTTAAAAGCTGATACTTTAAATTGAGTAGAGTATAAAGCCTGAGTAATTACTACAGGTTATTTCAATACACATAAATGGAGACAGAATGACTCACAGAGATGCCAATAACTAAAAGAGTCTCTTCTTCATTACTAACCAAAATACTTCAATCTTGAATTACCTACATAGAAGAAGTGCAACCAAGTAATTAAATAACAAATACAAATATGTATCACTGGAAATTAAGAGTATCATGCATATATATATATATATAACTACCTTAAAACCTCGGCATTCAGGAGATCAAACTTCGTTGATTATATAATATATTAAATTTAGGGAGAGCAACATCCAAATTATTTTTCCTACAACCATTTTGCTTAATATTTCCTATTTGATTATGTCATTTTTTTCTTGAATTATATCTTATGATCATATTTATATAATATTCCTGTTACATACATAGTTTCAGCTTCAGTTTTGTTTAAATATAAACTACATGATGATGACGTAATTCTGATATACTCATATAATATAGTACAGGAAAAGATGTTTTTTATGTTGAATTGATTAGACTAATGTAACGGCCCAGATTTTTTCGATCATTTAGTTTAATATTTAATTTTTTTTATTGTTTTGGAATTTTAAATGGTTTAATTTCAATAATTTTGAATATTTTATTTTATTCCAAAATGGTAGAAATTTAGTGGATCTGCAATATAATGTGAACTGGCAGTATAAAAGGATAAATTTTTAATTTAAAATAGTACGTTTACAAAGGAAGTAGTAGCTAACGAACTCGGATTTCGATGAAATCAGTTTCATTAAATCCGAAATGATGAAATTAGGTAACCGACCAAGTTACGTCAAAAATGGCATCCGTATGTGGAAAAGAAAAAAATAAAAGGCCAAAATTTGAACTAAATTTTGACGGTAATTGGAATTTGCTAATGCTAACGGTAAAACTGGAACCTGAGACCTATTCAGGAAAATTCTAAACATAGGATATTAGCTATATATGAAATCTGGGAAAATCCTATAACGGATATAGAAAGTTATTAAGGAAACAAAATTTAAATAAATTATTTGAAAATCTAAACGAACTCCGATTTTTGATTTGAATACATAGGATTGAAGTACGTTAAAAACCGGACCAGATGGTAAAAGAATTTGTGAAAACCGTTATCGTTTAATACTCCAACATGAGACCGGAAGGTGTTGAAACTAACACAAAACACTATTTTGAATTTGAATTTAAATTATTTGAAAGTTCAAACGAATTCAAAATTTAAATATTTTTATATATTATTGAAGAGCAAGAAAAATTGAACAACATGGTTGAAAAAGATTTTGGATAAGGTATCAATAAGTATGTTAAATTAACGTCCGAATAGGGTTGAGAAAACACACTTTACTATTCATAAATTATTAAATTTATTTATAATTTAATTAATTTAAGGATTAATCCTAGCCATCCATTTTCGACCGTTGGATTCGCGCCACCTCAGCAATCCATGTGACTCCTTCGGCTATAAATAGCCCCCCCCCCCCTTCATTTTAAACTCACTCCTCCTCCTCCTCTTTCAAGCTTTGGCAATGGCAGAAATAATAATAAAATATTAGGAAATAGGGAAAAGGGAAGGAAGGGAGAAAGGAGGGCAAGACGGGGAGCTAGGGACTCTTAGACAGAGGCTTGGGCTTTGCGAGGTAAGTTTTTAAATAATATTTATTTATTTATTTATTTATTTGTGTAATATATATATATATATATATATATTATAATTAAAATAGAATTTGTAAAAATAAATATCAGAACATTCTAAGGGTGATAGAGAGGATAGTGTCTAAGGCTTGAGTTTGGAAAATATAGTTTCCTGCTCTCCCTGGCTATCCCTAACTGATCCGATGGATGGGATGATTAATTTAAATTTAAATTTAAAATTTAATTTCAATATAATTTGAATTTAAAACAGACCAGGGGCATTTTCGTAATTTTTAACCATAAACTTTAAAAGCTTATAACTTTTTCAAAACAAGTCGGATTTCCACGAAACAAGGACCGTTGGATTCTTATCGAAAAATACTTTAAAATGAGTAGAAGCAGATTTTTGATCCGGGTTAAAATTTTTAAGTTATAATTAAATGAATATTTTTAAATATTTTATTTGAAAATTAAATTAAATTAATATTAAAATGGTTTTTCAATTTTAAAAAAAATTGGATATGGCTAGAGATGGGAAAGTATGATTTTTTAGAAGGGCAGGGAAGGTAATTTGGCTAATAACGCAATTAGAAATTAATTAAGATAAAAATAATTTAATTAATTTAATTAAATATATATATCCATTTAAATTAGGTAAATATTGTAAATAGCATAACTTTTGCATACATTAACGAAATTTAACGAAACAGGATCCGTTGGGATCGTATGGACGAGCACTACGCAAGGGAACTGACCGCAAGTGGATTGGAGCTCGTTTGGATTTATGGTGAAATTTAACGTCTGAACCAAATCAATGACCGATTATCGTTATTCAACGATAAACCGTCCAAGGTGAGTAAATCTCACTAACTCTGAGCACTTTATATTTTTATAAAGTATTTTTAGAACTGATAATTATTGGTTGAATTGCTGAGTGTTGATTGTTTGGTTGAACTGCTAGTCAATTGATTGAAAATACCCATAGAGTTATATATATCGTTAACCGATGTTGATTTTGTTTATCAGAATACCTCATATTGAAATGAAATTGATGTGAATTATATTGTGTAACATCTGTGGATGCAGGGAAACAGGTCGGAGGAATCCAACTGGATTCCTCAACATTTATTTACCGTTTTTCATATATTCTGATATATGATGTGTTATATCATCTGTTGTTGAACCTGTGTGTTTGGATGATGATTGAACCTTTTGATTTGGTATTTTTATACCATAAGTGATACTAGAAAGTGAAAAGGGATTTTCAAAGTTTATTTTGAAAATAAATTATTTATATAAAATCAATAGATTTTATATATAAAAAAGGAAGAGAATTTCATGAGAGAAAATGATTATAGAATCAAAGCATTTGTAAAAAAAACAAATATTGGTGAAATCAAATAGAAGGGAAATATTTGTGAAACGATTACAAATAGAAATAAAAAAGGGAAACATTCGTAAAAGTATTTACAAATGGAATTGAAAAGGGAATATTCATGTAGGGAATAAAGAAAAGTTGAAAGAAGTACTTATTTGTTAAATAAATAGAAAAGTTAAAAGAAATATTTATTTGTTGAATAAATAGAAAAGTTAAAGGGAATATTTATTTGTTAAATAAATAGAAGCGAAAAGAGAATAGTTATTTGTTGAGTAAACGAATAGAAAAAGAATCTATTCAAGGGAAGTAATTCAAAGGAATTATTCCAAAGGAATTATTCAAAAGAGAAAAGTCAAAGGGATTAATTCAAAAGAGTTAATCAACTAGAGTTAAACCGTTGGAGTTAAACTGTTAGAGTTAAACAGTTGGAGTTAAACTGTTAAAGTTAAACAGTTGGAGTTAAACTGTTAGAGTTAAACAGTTGGAGTTAAACTGTTAGAGTTAAACAGTTGGAGTTAAACTGTTAGAGTTAAACCATTGAAGTTAAACTGTCAGAGTTAAACCGTAAAGTTAAACAGTTAGAGTTAGTTAGTTAGAGTTAACCAGTTAGAGTTAATCAGTTAGAGTTAATCGTTTTGAGTCAAATCGAACTAGAGTTATTCAAATATAGTAATTGAATAAGGATTAATTGAATATTAGTTATTCAATTAGAATTGATCGAATCTAATTATTCGAGATAGAGTTAAAAATAGCCAAAGTTATTTAAGGATGAATTTTCATTTAGCACGACTGCTAGCGTAATTCGCAGGGCTGCAGATAGCCTACGGCGGTCGGATGTTTCCTGGGGGAATCAGGTGTAACCATTGTGATCGCTGCGATCTAGAGTCAAGCAAATGGTGTTAAATAAAATAGTAATTAATCAATAGAAGTTAATTAAGTCGAGTTAGTCGAGTATTAGTAAATTAAGTAGGGTTAGTCAAAAAGGGAATTAAGCGAATATCACCTATTTGAAGTAGAGTTATCGAATATAGTTTATTCGAGAAGAGTAATCGAATATAGTTCGTTCGAAGTGTGTTAAATCGAATATAATTATTCGAAGGAGAGAATTATCGAATATGGTTTATTCGAAGTGAGATTTTTCGAATATTAGTTATTCGAAGAAAAGGATTACGAATATTAGTTATTCGGACAGGGGAATCGAATATAGTTTATTCGAAAGAGAATTATCGGATAGTGATTATTCGAGAGTAAATCATACATGGAAATTCGATTATATCGAATCAAGGGAAGTAATGTTTACTTTCCATTTCAAATCAAGTTTTAATTATCTGTTAATAAAGTAGTTGGTTGTTTATTTATCCAAATTAAGATATGGAAATATATTTAAGTTAACATATTTTGAAAGCATGGAATTATAACATTTATAGTTATAATCAAATGATTTAGTAAAGGAAGTGGATTCATAAATAGAATCCGAGAGTTCGCAAGGAAGTTTCTTAAAGAGTAAAGTTTGAACTTTGTCTATTTCGAAGTTAGAAATGTTGTTCAGTTAAGGTCTGAGAGGTAATTATACCCCAACTTGATTGACTTCGTTTTTAACTAAGAAGTGGATAAGGTTCGAGAGTGAAAGGGGTTAAGTGAATTTAGTTAATGAGCGAAATGGTTGGTGTTGGCATAGCGATGTTTATTCAAACATCAGTTTAAACCCAATGAAGGAGATTTGGAAATGTCTTCCAAATGAAAATCAGAAATGTTTTCTGAATATAGAAAATGAGAAATGGAATTGTTTTCCATTGTTAATAACGTATATTTTCTAAATATAGTAAATAAGAAAAATAGGAAAACAAGAATAAGGAAAAGGGTAAATTTATGATAATTTGATGATGAATGATGATTGATCGATAGAATTTCCATCTGGAAATAATATCGTTGTTTGCACACCGACATGTTTTTATTTGATAGTTAAATCACCGACTATCAAAGTTTTGACCATTTTAACGTTGTTAATATGGAGAGACCGGTCGGATTATTATCCAGAGAACCACTCCGTATTGGCATAAGCGTTGCGAATCAAGTATGCTGAATATATTGAAGACGGAGTTATGCAAGGGCTATCCTATTTACAGAATAGTGCCTTCGGTTTGTCCAGTCCCAGGACAAACGTGAATGGACGAATGTCTGACAGAGTATATTCAAAGGATCGCGTAAGTTGATCTCTTCAAACGTACTTACGTTTGGTGGCGGAGGAATTCGTTTCTCTTAGCTGTATACCCGTGGTATTTTTGGTGAAATCAATTTGTGATTTGGCGGGTATGACGATGTGGCATTCAAAGTAATGGAGGTGGGATCTGTCAAAAGATACGTTATGACCTCAAGCCTCATCCACCGGAAAATGACAAAAATCGGGCAGGCAGCATGGCTATGTGGGTCGCACCCATTAGGATGTATGATCACCTATCTAGAGAAATTCCTTTTGTTCTTAAATCTATCGATGCTGTCCCTTATCGGGAGACGGTTGCTGATCCCAACCGTTGGTGATATACATTCGATACACTCAAGCGAAATGAGTGGTCGGTCATGTGTGGGCCGGGTTGTAAGATGTTCTTATGTGGATGCAGTTCTGATTCTATTTTGGTTATAAATAACCATTCAAATTTTATAATCTCATTTGATTATAAAATCAACATCCAACACATCCATATAATAATAATTCTAGAAAATTATTCCTTCTATATCAAAATAGAATCTTGGGTAAAATTATTTCATTTACCCTCTTTAAAACAATATTATGTCCATTCTTCTGTCCAAGTGTTTACAAACTCCTATCGACATCGTGGCGTCCCACGATTCGACCAGAATTCATAAACCACTCAACAGATTAGCCAACACAATATAAAACAACTTTTATATCAACTTACAAGTACGCTCTCTCGTATATATACGCTCAACTCATTCTAGGGTACTACTGACCCTATCTCTAATGAGCACATCCCCTATTGATACCATCTCTAGCCACGCTGGGAGGTTAGCCCAGTGCCGAGGGAGGAGAGGATGGTTGAAAAGCCTACTCGAATCCCGTGGTCGTTACAGTGGTATCAGAGCTGGTTGCTTAATTGGTACGGATGATAGGGGGTTCTCGCTTCGCTTTTGGTGGCGAACGGGAGACTCTTACCCCTACATCTCCCGACAATGTGGGTTGGTCGAGTCGAGAGGCTGGCCGTAAAAGCAGTTCTGAGGTATCTCTGTAAGCCACGGTGGGAGGTTAGCCCACTGCCCCTAGCCGTTACAGTTGGTATCAGAGCTGAAGGTTTAGTGATTTACCTTGGCTCTGTGGCGTGACTCAGTAGAAATGGGGTTAGTAATGCCCTAGACTGAGTTTGAGTGTATATATACGAGTGAACGTATTTGTTATTTGATATAAAAATGGTTTTATATTGTGGAGATTTATTGGTTGAGTTGTTTATGAGTTCTAGTCGATCAGTTTGATCCACTGTATCGATAGGAGTTTATAAACACTTGAATACGATGAACCGACGTGATATGTTTTGAAATAAAAGGTAAATGAAATAATTTTACCTAAATTATATTTTGATATAAGCAAAGTATAGATATTTGAAATTATTATAGTATATTGAATGTGTTGGTTGTGATTATAATCGAATAAGATTATAAAATGTGAAATGATTATGTAAATAACAAATCAAAATTCATATAAGTGAAATATATGAAATCAGATGAATTAAATCTGAATTTAAGTTCAGAATTGGAATTAAAATTGCTAAAATTTGAATAAGCGTTGTAAATGGAATTAAATTGAATATATGTGAATTTTAAAATCCTGGGAGATTTTAAATTTGTTACAAGCATTGAAAAGGGATATTTTGAAATGAATTTCAAAATGAAAATGTTTAAAAATCGGTTTTGAAAATGCTATAGTATTGAACTCACTTCGATAGCTGGAAAATAAATTCCGATGTTGATCCGGACATCATCGGTGCTCATTTTCGGGTTTGTAAGTGACGGATTACTACCAAAGATTTTGTTTTTGAATTGTTTTGAGAAACCGAGTTGTTTTGATATTCCAAAGGGGTATTTAATTTTTGGAAAAGGCAAAGCTATTTGAAACTCCCAGGTACAGATTATTGAAATAAACACAAATTAAATAGAAAGTTGTGAAAGCAAATTTGAAATTGAATTGAAGGCAGTTCAGTGGAAATTGAGTTGAATTGAAATAGAATGGTACCAAGTAGAATTGGACTGGATTAGAGATAATCTGGGATAGAAATGGATGGTCGAGCAAGAAATTTGAATTGAGATTGGAATTGCTGTTTGATTGAAATTTGGCTTGGTTATAAGCGGATGGTCGTGTTGAAGATAAAAGTGATTGGGAGTTTGATTGGGATGATAGTGGTATATGCTAAATTGATAGCAGAATTGAATGTCGACAAAAAGGTACACGTATATATTCATATGAGTTTGATGAGATTTATGAACCTGTTGGGCAAGCCACTTGGCTGTTTGATTTTCTTTTGAGTTGAAGAAGGCCTAGGGAGGCGAGTTGGAGTTTGAGCTATTGACCAGTACAAAGGAGGTGCTGGCGAAATTTTTCAGAAATTTCGAATGTTAGAAAATTTTCAGAATTTTTGAAATTTTCGTTTATAGAAATAAATTAATTAGAATAGATTGGTTTAGTGAAATCAGAGTAACCAAATAATTTTAACCTAGTTATAAAGTTCATTTTTCTACCTTAGCAATTTCGAGGTCGAAATTATTTTAAGGGGGAAAGAATGTAACGGCCCAGATTTTTTGACCATTTAGTTTAATATTTAAAAATGTTTTTTTATTGTTTTGGAAGTTTAAATGGTTTAATTTCAATAATTTGGAATATTTTATGTTATTCCGAAATGGTAGAAATTTAGTGGATCTGCAATATAATGTGAACTGGCAGTATAAAAGGATAAATTTTTAATTTAAAATAGTACGTTTACAAAGGATGTAGTAGCTAACGAACTCGGATTTCGATGAAATCAGTTTCATTAAATCCGAAATGATGAAATTAGGTAACCAACCAAGTTACGTCAAAAATGGCATCCGTATGTCGAAAAGAAAAAAATAAAAGGCCAAAATTTGAACTAAATTTTGACGGTAATTGGAATTTGCTAATGCTAACGGCAAAACTGGAACCTGAGACCTATTCAGGAAAATTCTAAACATAGGATATTAGCCATATATGAAATCTGGGAAAATCCTATAACGGATATAGAAAGTTATTAAGGAAACAAAATTTAAATAAATTATTTGAAAATCTAAACGAACTCTGATTTTTGATTTGAATACATAGGATTGAAGTACGTTAAAAACCGGACCAGATGGTGGAAGAATTTCTGAAAACCATTATCGTTTGATACTCCAACATGAGACCGGAAGGTGTTGAAACTAACACAAAACACTCTTTTGAATTTGAATTTAAATTATTTGAAAGTTCAAACAAATTCAAAATTGATATATTTTTATATAGTATTGAAGAGAAAGAAAAATTGAACAACATGGTTGAAAAAGATTTCGGATAAGGTATCAATAAGTAAGTCAAATTAACGCCCGAATAGGGTTGAGAAAACACACTTTACTGTTCATAAATTATTAAATTTATTTATAATTTAATTAATTTAAGGATTAATCATAGCCATCCATTTTCGACCGTCGGATTCGCGCCACCTCAACAATCCATGTGACTCCTTCGGCTATAAATAGCCCCTCCCCCCTTCATTTTAAACTCACTCCTCCTCCTCCTCTTTCAAGCTTTGGCAATGGCAGAAATAATAATAAAATATTAGGAAATAGGGAAAAGGGAAGAAAGGGAGAAAGGAGGGCAAGACGGGGAGCTAGGGACTCTTAGGCAGAGGCTTGGGCTTTGCGGGGTAAGTTTTTGAATAATATTTATTTATTTATTTATTTTTGTAATATATATATATATATATATAATTAAAATAGAATTTGTAAAAATAAATATCGGAACATTTTAAGGGTGACAGAGAGGATAGTGTCTAAGGCTTGAGTTTGGAAAATATAGTTTCCTGCTCTCCCTGGCTATCCCTAACTGATCCGACGAATGGGATGATTAATTTAAATTTTAAATTTTAAATTTAATTTGAATTTAATTTGAATTTAAAACAAATCAGGGGCATTTTCGTAATTTTTAACCATAAACTTTAAAAGCTTATAATTTTTTCAAAACAAGTCGGATTTCCACGAAACAAGGACCGTTGGATTCTTATCGAAAAATACTTTAAAATAAGTGGAAGCAGATTTTTGATCCGGGTTAAAATTTTTAAGTTATAATTAAATGAATATTTTTAAATATTTTATTTGAAAATTAAATTAAATTAATATTAAAATGGTTTTTCAATTTTAAAGAAAAATTGGATATGGCTAGAGACGGGAAAGTAGGATTTTTTAGAAGGGCAGGGAAGGTAATTTGGCTTATAACGCAATTAGAAATTAATTAAGATAAAAATAATTTAATTAATTTAATTAAATATATATTCATTTAAATTAGGTAAATATTGTAAATAACATAACTTTTGCATACATTAACGAAATTTAACGAAACAGGATCCGTTGGGATCGTATGGACAAGCACTACGCAATGGAACTGACCGCAAGTGGATTGGAGCTCGTTTGGATTTATGGCAAAATTAAACGCCTGAACCAAATCAATGACCGATTATCGTTATTCAACGATAAACCGTCCAATGTGAGTAAATCTCACTAACTCTGAACACTTTATATTTCTCTAAAGTATTTTTAGAATTGGTAAATATTGGCTGATTTGCTGTGTATTGGCTGTTTGGTTGAACTGCTAGTCAGTTGATTGAAAATATCGATAACGATATATATAAATCGTATCGAAATATTGATTCTGTTTATCAGAATATTTTACCTCCATGTTATTTATGTTGACTGACATCTGTGAATGCAGGGAAACAGGTCGGAGGAATCCAACTGGATTCCTCAACATTTATTTACCGTTTTTCATATATTCTGATATATGATGTGTTATATCATCTGTTGTTGAACCTGTGTGTTTGGATGATGATTGAACCTTTTGATTTGGTATTTTTATACCATAAGTGATACTAGAAAGTGAAAAGGGATTTTCAAAGTTTATTTTGAAAATAAATTATTTATATAAAATCAATAGATTTTATATATAAAAGGAAGAGAATTTCATGAGAGAAAATGATTATAGAATCAAAGCCTTTGTTAAAAAAATAAATATTGGTGAAATCAAATAGAAGGGAAAATATTGGTGAAATCAAATAGAAGGGAAAATATTGTTGAAATCAAATAGAAGGGAAAATATTGGTGAAATCAAATAGAAGGGAAAATATTGGTGAAATCAAATAGAAGGGAAATATTTGTGAAACGATTACAAATAGAAATAAAAAAGGGAAACATTAGTAAAAGTATTTACAAATGGAATTGAAAAGGGAATATTCATGTAGGGAATAAAGAAAAGTTGAAAGAAGTACTTATTTGTTAAATAAATAGAAAAGTTAAAAGAAATATTTATTTGTTGAATAAATAGAAAAGTAAAAGGGAATATTTATTTGTTAAATAAATAAAAGCGGAAAGAGAATAGTTATTTGTTGAGTAAACGAATAGAAAAAGAATCTATTCAAGGGAGGTAATTCAAAGGAATTATTCCAAAGGAATTATTCAAAAGAGAAAAGGCAAAGGGATTAATTCAAAAGAGTTAATCAACTAGAGTTAAACAGTTGGAGTTAAACTATTAGAGTTAAACCGTCGAAGTTAAACTGTCAGAGTTAAACCGTAAAGTTAAACAGTTAGAGTTAGTTAGTTAGAGTTATCCAGTTAGAGTTATTCAGTTAGAATTAACCAGTTAGAGTTAATCAGTTAGAGTTAATCGTTTTGAGTCAAATCGAACTAGAGTTATTCTAATATAGTAATCGAATAAGGGTTAATTGAATATTAGTTATTCAATTAAAATTGATCGAATCTAATTATTCGAGATAGAGTTAAAAATAGACAAAGTTATTTAAGGATGAATTTCCATTTATCACGACTGCTAGCGTAATTCGCAGGGCTGCAGATAGCCTACGGCGGTCGGATGTTTCCTGAGGGAATCAGGCGTATCCATTGTGATCGCTGCGATCTAGAGTCAAGCAAATGGTGTTAAATCAAATAGTAATTAATCAATAGAAGTTAATTAAGTCGAGTTAGTCGAGTATTAGTAAATTAAGTAGGGTTAGTCAAAAAGGGAATTAATCGAATATCACCTATTCGAAGTAGAGTTATCGAATATAGTTTATTCGAGAAGAGTAATCGAATATAGTTCGTTCGAAGTGTGTTAAATCGAATATAGTTATTCAAAGGAGAGAATTATCGAATATGGTTTATTCGAAGTGAGATTTTTCGAATATTAGTTATTCGAAGAAAAGGATTACGAATATTAGTTATTCGAACAGGGGAATCGAATATAGTTTATTCGAAAGAGAATTATCGGATAGTGATTATTCGAGAGTGAATCATACATGGAAATTCGATTATATCGAATCAAGGGAAGTAATGTTTACTTTCCAGTTCAAATCAAGTTTTAATTATCTGTTAATAAAGTAGTTGGTTGTTTATTTATCCAAATTAAGATATGGAAATATATTTAAGTTAACATATTTTGAAAGCATGGAATTATAACATTTATAGTTATAATCGAATGATTCAGTAAAGGAAGTGGATTCATAAATAGAATCCGAGAGTTCGCAAGGAAGTTTCTTAAAGAGTGAAGTTTGAACTTTGTCTATTTCGAAGTTAGAAATGTTGTTCAGTTAAGGTCTGAGAGGTAATTATACCCCAACTTGATTGACTTCAGTTTTAACTAAGAAGTGGATAAGTTCGATAGTGAAAAGTGGTTAAGTGAATTTAGTTAATGAGCATAATGGTCTGTGTTGACATAGCGATGTTTATTCAAACATCTGTTTAAACCCAATGAAGGAGATTTGGAAATGTCTTCCAAATGAAAAATCAGAAATGTTTTCTGAATATAGAAAATGAGAAATGGAATTGTTTTCCATTGTTAATAACGTATATTTTCTAAATATAGTAAATAAGAAATATAGGAAAACAAGAATAAGGAAAAGGGTAAATTTATGATAATTTGATGATGAATGATGATTGATCGATAGAATTTCCATCTGGAAATAATATCGTTGTTTGCACACCGACATGTTTTTAATTGATGTTTAAATCACCGACTATCAAAGTTTTGACCATTTTAACGTTGTTAATATGGAGAGACCGGTCGGATTATTATCCAGAGAACCACTCCGTATTGGCATAAGCGTTGCGAATCAAGTATGCTGAATATATTGAAGACGGAGTTATGCAAGGGCTATCCTATTTACAGAATAGTGCCTTCGGTTTGTCCAGTCCCAGGATAAACGTGAATGGACGAATGTCTGACAGAGTATATTCAAAGGATCGCGTAAGTTGATCTCTTCAAACGTACTTACGTTTGGTGGCGGAGGAATTCGTTTCTCTTAGCTGTATACCCGTGGTTTTTTTGGTGAAATCAATTTGTGATTTGGCGGGTATGACGATGTGGCATTCAAAGTAATGGAGGTGGGATCTGTCAAAAGATACGTTATGACCTCAAGCCTCATCCACCGGGAAATGACAAAAATCGGGCAGGCAGCATGGCTATGTGGGTCGCACCCATTAGGATGTATAATCACCTATCTAGAGAAATTCCAATTGCTTCTTAAATCTATCGATGTTGTCCCATTCGGGAGACGGTTGCTGATCCCAACCGTTGGTGATATACATTCGATACACTCAAGCGAAATGAGTGGTCGGTCATGTGAGGGCCGGGTTGCAAGATGTTCTTGTTGAACCCAGTGTATTCGCCTCTAGAGATACACTATCGGCAGGTGGTCCCGTTCCTTGTCAAAGTCGGAATCCAATTTCCAATAAGTGCCCGCGAGTTTGATTTGTATACTATATATGTAGAGCGTGAGATGCAAGCGTTCTACTATATTTTAATTACTTGTGATTAGACATTATTATAATATCAGATAATATATGATTTCCAAAGTGTTTTGGGTTATCGTAAGGTAAAAACCGTCCGTGTTTATGTGTGGATTGGTCTTACGATTATCTTTTCTTTCGGAAGGATTTTGAAAGTTAAACCAAATGATTTGAGTTTACTCACACCAGTCCCATGACTGTCCCAAAGTTTATTTTGTTTTGTTTTCCCTAAACTCTTGGGTGCCCAAATTTGTACGGGCAGTCAAGTAGTCAGGATTTACAGGTATGCTTGAAGAGCTTGGAGCGGGAGGCTTCAAGATTTTTCTAGCTATTGATTATTCCGCTGTGATGAAAGTGTTGTACTCTGATAATGGTATGATATACATATACTACTTTGATTTCAAGATATGTTGTCTGTTATATTTTATTCGTTCCGCTGTGAGATTCGTGTTACTCTGATGTTGTTGTGTTCTTCTTCTTCTTCTGTTCTAATTTTCTATCTTATCTATCCTCACCCTCTAATTTCTTTCTTGGACTATCCGGTAATTTCGACTTTTGATTGTTCGATAGGTGTTATATATCGGATAACCAAGGTCGCTTTTTCCCGGGTCATTTGTTATATATCCGGTAATTCGTATATAATTAATCCAGTGTTGAACCCATCGGAATATAGATTCATCAAACTACCATCATCATCCTTGGTTATCCGTTAGAGGATATTCGAATATAGTATATAATTTGGTATATATTTTGCACAGAAATACGATTATCAAAAGTATTGATTATGGGTTTCTAATGAGGAGTTTGTGATAAACTACCAACTGAAACGATTCTCAAATCCTTGGTTATCCGTTATCGTTTGATACTCCAACATGAGACCGGAAGGTGTTGAAACTAACACAAAACACTATTTTGAATTTGAATTTAAATTATTTGAAAGTTCAAACAAATTCAAAATTGATATATATTCATTATAGTATTTGAAACTCCTATTTTGAAATCCTATTTGAAATTCCATTTCCCATTCTACTTTGAAATCCTATTTTCAAAGTTTATTTCAAATTCTATTTTGAAATCTCATATTCAATTTTGTACTTGAATTCAAATAGGAATTAATCTATGGGATTTGAATATGAAATTCAAATGGGTTTCTAACTATGGAATTTTGAATATAGAATTCAAAAGGAGTTTGAATATTTGAATTCCAATAGAATTCAAATATAGAAATTGGAATATAGAAAGTTCAAATGGAATTTAAATATGGAGTTTGAATAAGGGAAATCAAATAGAAATTCAAGTATTGAATTTGAATGTCAAATAGAAAAGGAATTGGAATTTGAATATAGAATTCAAATAAAAGTGAGATTGGAATTTGAATCAAGAAATTCGAATGGAGTTAAAATGGAGTTGAATTCATTTTAAAGAAGTTTAAAAGTTTATATTTATAAATATAATTAAAACGAACTCGCCGCAGCGCTGCAGTTCGTAAATTGGCGATTCGAACTTCAACTGAATATACAGAACCCAATTGAAGTCGAAATTCTTTGAAACAAGAAACGTCAGGACCAGTTTGATAATAGTTTTCTGATGAAAGAGAAAAATCTGAATTTCGTCGTATAGATTTTGAGTTATGTCAAAATCAAATTTTCAGAAAAACAGCGCCAGAACCATTATAAAACCATAACGGTTTATTTAATTAAATTAAAGGATTTTAAGCAAATAAAAATCGAAATTTCTATTTAGAAAAATCCAGACTTGAGTTGTAAAATATATGTGAACTCCAGTGGAGTAATGAGTTGATTTCTGAAACAGAAATCAGATTTTTGATTTATTGAATAGAGTTAACTAATGCGAATAGAAATTAGTTAATGAGATTTCGAATGAATATTGAGTTTTAAATAAGTGAATTCGATTTGAGAATTTATTGAAATTGGAATTCAATTTGGTTGTGAGCAAGTTAAGCATTTTATTTGAACATGTATGTTCAACAAAGAAGTGAAATAGGCAAAATGACTAATTAAAGAATAAATGGGCGAAACTGAATTCAAACGATTAGATGGTATTGAATTGAATTGAAAACAGGTGAACATGTGTAAGCAGGTTGGGTATGAAGTATATGAAGATTTTTATTTGTGTGCCCGACAAAAAGGTACATGTTTAATTCGTATATGGGTTTTATGCGCCGTATCGGCAAGCCGCTTGGCTTTTCCTTTTTCTTTTTGATTGAAGAAGGACCGGGAAAGCTATTTGAAATTTCCCGATGCTCCCGATACAGGGGAGGTTATGGCGAAATTTTCCGGAAATTTAAGGAGTTAGAATATTTTTAAGATATTTTGATAATTTGAAATCATTGTATCGACGTATTGAATCCGATAGTAAAGTGAATCTGAAAATCGAATGTTGTAAACAAAAAGGGATAGAGATAAGTGATTGGAATTGTTTCCAATTGCAAACAGAGATATTTTCTAATATATAGAAAATAAAAGAAGTTAATGTTTGGAAACGTTTCCAAATGACATAAGAGGCCGAGATGATTATTGAAATATTTGGTTAACAAATATTGATAAGAGGATATAGAAGAGATTTAATTATGAAATATTAATTAAAGGGCCCAGTGATTTGGTTGATATGTTGATTGAACACTTGTTTTTATTCGATAGTTAAATCACAAACTATCGAAGTTTTGACCATCGTTGTCAATATGGAGAGACCGGTTGGATTATTATCCGAAGAACCACTCCGTATCGGCATAAGCGTTGCGAACCAAGTATGCTGAATATATTGAAGACGGAGTAAAGTGCAAGGGCTTTTCTAGTAATAGAAATAGTGCCTTCGGTTTCGTTCAATCCCAGAACGAACGTAAATGGACGAATGTCTGACAGAGTATTTCCAATGATCAAATGGGTTGTTCTGTATGAATATATATGGTTGCAACGGATTTATCCCTTAGCATAATATCCAGAATATTTGTGCAAACTCAACTAGTGATTAACGGATCTGACAATGTGGCATTCAAAGTGATTGTGTTATCAAGGAATGGTAAGTAATCGTAGCCTCAGGCCTCAACAACCGGGAAAGGACAAAAATCGGGCAGGCAGCATGGCTATGTGGGTCGCACCCATTAGGGTGTATAATCACCTATCTAGAGAAATTCCTTTTGTTTCTAAATCTATCGATTCTGCCCATTCGGGAAACGGTGGTTTGAGTCCAACCGTTGGTGATATACATTCGATACACTCAAGCGAAATGAGTGGTCGGTCATGTGTGGGCCGGGTTGCAAGACGTTCTTGTTGAACCCAGTGTATTCGCCTCTAGAGATACACTAGCGGAAGGTGGTTCCATACCTTGTCATGTTGGAAATCCAATCTCCAATAAGCGCCATGCGGTTTTTTTTGATTTTATACTATATATGTGGAGCGTGAGATGCAAGCGTTCTGCTATTTGTTTATTTACTTGATGTAGACATTATTATAATATCATTGGATTTGATATCAAAGTGTTTTGGGTTATAGTAAGGTAAAAACCGTCCATGTTTATGTGTGGGCTGGTCTTACTATTATCTTTTCTTTTGAAAGGATTTTTAAAGTTAAACAGGTGGTTGGAGTTTACTCACACCAGTCCCATGACTGACCCAGAGTTTGTTTTGTTTTGTTTTCCCTAAACTCTTGGGTGCCCAAATTTGTACGGGCTGTCAAGTGTTTCAGGCTTTTACAGATACACTTGGAGGAGCTTGAAGCAGGAGGCTTCAACGTTAGTATTTAGAGTTACTTCCGCTGAATCAAATGTTATGTGTACTCTGATGATGGTATGTATATATGTACCAAACAGATTTGTATTTCAAAGCTGATGTTATATAATATATTTTATTCGTTCCGCTGTGAGTTTGTGATCTTCGTTTTTCTTCTATTCTAATATTTCTTCCTTTCTATTTCTCATCCTCTAACTTCTTTCTAATAATGAGTCGTATTTCTGTGCAATTTGGGTTGGACGTGTGGTGTATTTAGTCAACTCGGATAGCACGGATTTGCGGGTCGTTTCAGTTGGTAGTTTATCACAAACTCCTCATTAGAAACCCATTATCAAATGACCGATTTGGTTAACTCCAACTGTTTAAAACTTGATTATCAAAAGTATTGATTTCTAGAGTTATCGATAGGTGTTATATATCGGAATATATTTTGGTATCTCTAGAGGATGTGTGGTGTTATCCGTATTGGTTCGAAAATCCTCTAACGCCAGAAATGCTATAAAAGGACGTTAATTGGACTATCCTTTTATGGTTTATTCGAAGTGTGTTAAATCTATCTATCGACTTTTGATTGTTCGATAGGTGTTGAACCCAGTGTATTTGCCTCTAGAGATACACGTTCGGAAGGTGGTCCCATACCTTGTCAAGTTGGAATCCAATCTCCAATAAGTGCCTGCGAGTTTGATTGTATATTATATACGTAGAGCGTGAGATGCAAGCGTTCTACTAGATTTTAATTACTTGTGATTAGACATTATTATAATATCAGATAATATATGATTTCCAAAGTGTTTTGGGTTATCGTAAGGTAAAAGCCATCCGTATTTATGAGTGGATTGGTCTTACGATTATCTTTTCTTTTGAAAAGGATTTTGAAAAGTTAAACCAAATGATTGGAGTTTACTCACACCAGTCCCATGACTGACCCAGAGTTTTATTTTGTTTTGTTTTCCCTAAACTCTTGGGTGCCCAAATTTGTACGGGCAGTCAAGTAGTCAGGATTTTACAGATAGACTTGGAGAGCTTGGAGCAGGAGGCTTCAGGACTTATATAGCTATTGTTTATTTCCGCTGTGATGCAAGGGTTGTACTCTGATAATGGTATTGTATGCATATACTGCTTTTGATTTCAAGTTATGTGATATATTATATTTTATTCGTTCCGCTGTGAGATTCGTGTTACTCTGATGTTGTGTTCTTCTTTTTCTTCTTCTATTCTAATTTTCTATCTTATCTATCCTCACCCTCTAAATTCTTTCATTAACTATTCGGTAATTGTCGACCCTTGATGTTCGATATGTGTTGTATATCGGATAATCAAGGTCGTCTTTTTCCCGGGTCGTTACAGTTGGTATCAGAGCTGAAGGTTAAGTATTACCTTGGCTCTGTGGCGTGATTCAGTAGAGATGGGGTTAGTAATACCCTAGACTGAGTTTGAGTGTATATATACGAGTGAACGTATTTGTTATTTGATATAAAAATGGTTTTATATTGTGGAGATTTATTAGTTGAGTTGTTTATGAGTTCTAATCGATCAGTTTGATCCACTGTATCGATAGGAGTTTATAAACACTTGAATACGATGGGTCGACACGATATATTTTGAAAAAAGGGGTAAATGAAATAATTTTACCCAAATTATATTTTGATATAAGCAAAGTAAGGATATTTGAAATTATTATATGTTGGATGTGTTGGTTGTGATTATAATCGGATAAGATTATAAAATGTGAAATAGTTATGTAAATAACAAATCAAAATTCATATTAGTGAAATATATGAAATCAGATGAATTAAATCTGAATTTAAGTTCAGAATTGGAATTAAAATTGCTAAAATTTGAATAAGCATTGTAAATGGAATTAAATTGAATATATGTGAAATTTAAAATCCTGGGAGATTTTAAATTTGTTACAAGCATTAAAAAGGGATATTTTGAAATGAATTTCAAAATGAAAATGTTTAAAAATGGGTTTTGAAAGTGCTATAGTATTGAACTCACTTCGATAGCTGTAAAATAAATTCCGATGTTGATCCGGACATCATCGGTGTTCATTTTCGAGTTTGTAAGTGACGGATTACTACCAAAGATTTTGTTTTTGAATTGTTTTGAGAAACCGAGTTGTTTTGATATTCCAAAGGGATATTTGATTTTTGGAAAAGGCAAAGCTATTTGAAACTCCCAGGTAAGATTGTTTGAAATAAACACAAATTAAATAGAAATTTGTGAAAGTAAATTTGAAATTGAATTGAAGGCAGTTCCGTGGAAATTGAGTTGAATTGAAATAGAATGGTATCAAGTAGAATTGGACTAGATTAGAGATAATCTGGGATAGAAATGGATGGTCGAGCAAGAAATTTGAATTGAGATTGGAATTGCAGTTTGATTGAAATTTGGCTTGGTTATAAGCGGATGGTCGTGTTGAAGGTAAAAGTGATTGGGAGTTTGATTGGGATGATATTGGTATATGCTAAATTGATAGCAGAATTGAATGTCGACAGAAAGGTACACGTGTATATTCATATGAGTTTGATGAGATTTATGAACCTGTTGGGCAAGCCACTTGGCTGTTTGATTTTATTTTGGGTTGAAGAAGGCTTAGGGAGGCGAGTTGGAGTTTGAGCTATTGACCATTACAAAGGAGGTGCTGGCGAAATTTTTCAGAAATTTCGAGTGTTAGAAAATTTTCAGAATTTTTGAAAATTTTCGTTTATAGAAATAAATTAATAAGAATAGATTGGTTTAGTGAAATCAGAGTAACCAAATAATATTAACCTAGTTATAAAGTTCATTTTTCTACCTTAGCAATTTCGAGGACGAAATTATTTTAAGGGGGAAAGAATGTAACGGCCCAGATTTTTTCGATCATTTAGTTTAATATTTAAATTTTTTTTATTGTTTTGGAATTTTAAATGGTTTAATTTCAATAATTTTGAATATTTTATTTTATTCCAAAATGGTAGAAATTTAGTGGATCTGCAATATAATGTGAACTGGCAGTATAAAAGGATAAATTTTTAATTTAAAATAGTACGTTTACAAAGGAAGTAGTAGCTAACGAACTCGGATTTCGATGAAATCAGTTTCATTAAATCCGAAATGATGAAATTAGGTAACCGACCAAGTTACGTCAAAAATGGCATCCGTATGTGGAAAAGAAAAAAATAAAAGGCCAAAATTTGAACTAAATTTTGACGGTAATTGGAATTTGCTAATGCTAACGGTAAAACTGGAACCTGAGACCTATCCAGGAAAATTCTAAACATAGGATATTAGCTATATATGAAATCTGGGAAAATCCTATAACGGATATAGAAAGTTATTAAGGAAACAAAATTTAAATAAATTATTTGAAAATCTAAACGAACTCCGATTTTTGATTTGAATACATAGGATTGAAGTACGTTAAAAACCGGACCAGATGGTAAAAGAATTTGTGAAAACCGTTATCGTTTGATACTCCAACATGAGACCGGAAGGTGTTGAAACTAACACAAAACACTATTTTGAATTTGAATTTAAATTATTTGAAAGTTCAAACGAATTCAAAATTTAAATATTTTTATATATTATTGAAGAGCAAGAAAAATTGAACAACATGGTTTAAAAAGATTTTGGATAAGGTATCAATAAGTATGTTAAATTAACGTCCGAATAGGGTTGAGAAAACACACTTTACTATTCATAAATTATTAAATTTATTTATAATTTAATTAATTTAAGGATTAATCCTAGCCATCCATTTTCGACCGTTGGATTCGCGCCACCTCAGCAATCCATGTGACTCCTTCGGCTATAAATAGCCCCCCCTTCATTTTAAACTCACTCCTCCTCCTCCTCTTTCAAGCTTTGGCAATGGCAGAAATAATAATAAAATATTAGGAAATAGGGAAAAGGGAAGGAAGGGAGAAAGGAGGGCAAGACGGGGAGCTAGGGACTCTTAGACAGAGGCTTGGGCTTTGCGGGGTAAGTTTTTAAATAATATTTATTTATTTATTTATTTATTTGTGTAATATATATATATATATATATATATATTATAATTAAAATAGAATTTGTAAAAATAAATATCAGAACATTCTAAGGGTGATAGAGAGGATAGTGTCTAAGGCTTGAGTTTGGAAAATATAGTTTCCTGCTCTCCCTGGCTATCCCTAACTGATCCGATGGATGGGATGATTAATTTAAATTTAAATTTAAAATTTAATTTCAATTTAATTTGAATTTAAAACAGACCAGGGGCATTTTCGTAATTTTTAACCATAAACTTTAAAAGCTTATAACTTTTTCAAAACAAGTCGGATTTCCACGAAACAAGGACCGTTGGATTCTTATCGAAAAATACTTTAAAATGAGTAGAAGCAGATTTTTGAACCGGGTTAAAATTTTTAAGTTATAATTAAATGAATATTTTTAAATATTTTATTTGAAAATTAAATTAAATTAATATTAAAATGGTTTTTCAATTTTAAAAAAAATTGGATATGGCTAGAGATGGGAAAGTATGATTTTTTAGAAGGGCAGGGAAGGTAATTTGGCTAATAACGCAATTAGAAATTAATTAAGATAAAAATAATTTAATTAATTTAATTAAATATATATCCATTTAAATTAGGTAAATATTGTAAATAGCATAACTTTTGCATACATTAACGAAATTTAACGAAACAGGATCCGTTGGGATCGTATGGACGAGCACTACGCAAGGGAACTGACCGCAAGTGGATTGGAGCTCGTTTGGATTTATGGTGAAATTTAACGTCTGAACCAAATCAATGACCGATTATCGTTATTCAACGATAAACCGTCCAAGGTGAGTAAATCTCACTAACTCTGAGCACTTTATATTTTTATAAAGTATTTTTAGAACTGATAATTATTGGTTGAATTGCTGAGTGTTGATTGTTTGGTTGAACTGCTAGTCAATTGATTGAAAATACCCATAGAGTTATATATATCGTTAACCGATGTTGATTTTGTTTATCAGAATACCTCATATTGAAATGAAATTGATGTGAATTATATTGTGTAACATCTGTGGATGCAGGGAAACAGGTCGGAGGAATCCAACTGGATTCCTCAACATTTATTTACCGTTTTTCATATATTTTGATATATGATGTGTTATATCATCTGTTGTTGAACCTGTGTGTTTGGATGATGATTGAACCTTTTGATTTGGTATTTTTATACCATAAGTGATACTAGAAAGTGAAAAGGGATTTTCAAAGTTTATTTTGAAAATAAATTATTTATATAAAATCAATAGATTTTATATATAAAAAAGGAAGAGAATTTCATGAGAGAAAATGATTATAGAATCAAAGCATTTGTAAAAAAAACAAATATTGGTGAAATCAAATAGAAGGGAAATATTTGTGAAACGATTACAAATAGAAATAAAAAAGGGAAACATTCGTAAAAGTATTTACAAATGGAATTGAAAAGGGAATATTCATGTAGGGAATAAAGAAAAGTTGAAAGAAGTACTTATTTGTTAAATAAATAGAAAAGTTAAAAGAAATATTTATTTGTTGAATAAATAGAAAAGTTAAAGGGAACATTTATTTGTTAAATAAATAGAAGCGAAAAGAGAATAGTTATTTGTTGAGTAAACGAATAGAAAAAGAATCTATTCAAGGGAAGTAATTCAAAGGAATTATTCCAAAGGAATTATTCAAAAGAGAAAAGTCAAAGGGATTAATTCAAAAGAGTTAATCAACTAGAGTTAAACCGTTGGAGTTAAACTGTTAGAGTTAAACAGTTGGAGTTAAACTGTTAAAGTTAAACAGTTGGAGTTAAACTGTTAGAGTTAAACAGTTGGAGTTAAACTGTTAGAGTTAAACAGTTGGAGTTAAACTGTTAGAGTTAAACCATTGAAGTTAAACTGTCAGAGTTAAACCGTAAAGTTAAACAGTTAGAGTTAGTTAGTTAGAGTTAACCAGTTAGAGTTAATCAGTTAGAGTTAATCGTTTTGAGTCAAATCGAACTAGAGTTATTCAAATATAGTAATTGAATAAGGATTAATTGAATATTAGTTATTCAATTAGAATTGATCGAATCTAATTATTCGAGATAGAGTTAAAAATAGACAAAGTTATTTAAGGATGAATTTTCATTTAGCACGACTGCTAGCGTAATTCGCAGGGCTGCAGATAGCCTACGGCGGTCGGATGTTTCCTGGGGGAATCAGGTGTAACCATTGTGATCGCTGCGATCTAGAGTCAAGCAAATGGTGTTAAATAAAATAGTAATTAATCAATAGAAGTTAATTAAGTCGAGTTAGTCGAGTATTAGTAAATTAAGTAGGGTTAGTCAAAAAGGGAATTAAGCGAATATCACCTATTTGAAGTAGAGTTATCGAATATAGTTTATTCGAGAAGAGTAATCGAATATAGTTCGTTCGAAGTGTGTTAAATCGAATATAATTATTCGAAGGAGAGAATTATCGAATATGGTTTATTCGAAGTGAGATTTTTCGAATATTAGTTATTCGAAGAAAAGGATTACGAATATTAGTTATTCGGACAGGGGAATCGAATATAGTTTATTCGAAAGAGAATTATCGGATAGTGATTATTCGAGAGTAAATCATACATGGAAATTCGATTATATCGAATCAAGGGAAGTAATGTTTACTTTCCATTTCAAATCAAGTTTTAATTATCTGTTAATAAAGTAGTTGGTTGTTTATTTATCCAAATTAAGATATGGAAATATATTTAAGTTAACATATTTTGAAAGCATGGAATTATAACATTTATAGTTATAATCAAATGATTTAGTAAAGGAAGTGGATTCATAAATAGAATCCGAGAGTTCGCAAGGAAGTTTCTTAAAGAGTAAAGTTTGAACTTTGTCTATTTCGAAGTTAGAAATGTTGTTCAGTTAAGGTCTGAGAGGTAATTATACCCCAACTTGATTGACTTCGTTTTTAACTAAGAAGTGGATAAGGTTCGAGAGTGAAAGGGGTTAAGTGAATTTAGTTAATGAGCGAAATGGTTGGTGTTGGCATAGCGATGTTTATTCAAACATCAGTTTAAACCCAATGAAGGAGATTTGGAAATGTCTTCCAAATGAAAATCAGAAATGTTTTCTGAATATAGAAAATGAGAAATGGAATTGTTTTCCATTGTTAATAACGTATATTTTCTAAATATAGTAAATAAGAAAAATAGGAAAACAAGAATAAGGAAAAGGGTAAATTTATGATAATTTGATGATGAATGATGATTGATCGATAGAATTTCCATCTGGAAATAATATCGTTGTTTGCACACCGACATGTTTTTATTTGATAGTTAAATCACCGACTATCAAAGTTTTGACCATTTTAACGTTGTTAATATGGAGAGACCGGTCGGATTATTATCCAGAGAACCACTCCGTATTGGCATAAGCGTTGCGAATCAAGTATGCTGAATATATTGAAGACGGAGTTATGCAAGGGCTATCCTATTTACAGAATAGTGCCTTCGGTTTGTCCAGTCCCAGGACAAACGTGAATGGACGAATGTCTGACAGAGTATATTCAAAGGATCGCGTAAGTTGATCTCTTCAAACGTACTTACGTTTGGTGGCGGAGGAATTCGTTTCTCTTAGCTGTATACCCGTGGTATTTTTGGTGAAATCAATTTGTGATTTGGCGGGTATGACGATGTGGCATTCAAAGTAATGGAGGTGGGATCTGTCAAAAGATACGTTATGACCTCAAGCCTCATCCACCGGGAAATGACAAAAATCGGGCAGGCAGCATGGCTATGTGGGTCGCACCCATTAGGATGTATGATCACCTATCTAGAGAAATTCCTTTTGTTCTTAAATCTATCGATGCTGTCCCTTATCGGGAGACGGTTGCTGATCCCAACCGTTGGTGATATACAATCGATACACTCAAGCGAAATGAGTGGTCGGTCATGTGTGGGCCGGGTTGTAAGATGTTCTTGTTGAACCCAGTGTATTTGCCTCTAGAGATACACGTTCGGAAGGTGGTCCCATACCTTGTCAAGTTGGAATCCAATCTCCAATAAGTGCCTGCGAGTTTGATTGTATATTATATACGTAGAGCGTGAGATGCAAGCGTTCTACTAGATTTTAATTACTTGTGATTAGACATTATTATAATATCAGATAATATATGATTTCCAAAGTGTTTTGGGTTATCGTAAGGTAAAAGCCATCCGTATTTATGAGTGGATTGGTCTTACGATTATCTTTTCTTTTGAAAAGGATTTTGAAAAGTTAAACCAAATGATTGGAGTTTACTCACACCAGTCCCATGACTGACCCAGAGTTTTATTTTGTTTTGTTTTCCCTAAACTCTTGGGTGCCCAAATTTGTACGGGCAGTCAAGTAGTCAGGATTTTACAGATAGACTTGGAGAGCTTGGAGCAGGAGGCTTCAGGACTTATATAGCTATTGTTTATTTCCGCTGTGATGCAAGGGTTGTACTCTGATAATGGTATTGTATGCATATACTGCTTTTGATTTCAAGTTATGTGATATATTATATTTTATTCGTTCCGCTGTGAGATTCGTGTTACTCTGATGTTGTGTTCTTCTTTTTCTTCTTCTATTCTAATTTTCTATCTTATCTATCCTCACCCTCTAAATTCTTTCATTAACTATTCGGTAATTGTCGACCCTTGATGTTCGATATGTGTTGTATATCGGATAATCAAGGTCGTCTTTTCCCCGGGTCGTTACAACTAATTTGAGATTTGCAATATTCTACAATGCATATACACTAATCCATCTTCAACCTTTCAAAATTGTAAATCTTTAGATTCAAACTTTAAATCGCAATGAGGTCTAAATCATAAACAGCAGAGTCAAATTATATATATATATATATATATATATATATATATATATATATTCTATTAAATTATTTTAGACTTTATTTTCATTTTTATTGAACCTTCTTACTTTTTATTACTGTTTTAGACTTTAATACACTTTTATTGAACTTTAAAAAAAAAACCTTTATCAGACGATTTTTTATGTATTTGGTTATTTCAACCCTTTTATATACATATACATATATATATATATATATTATCATTATTATTTCTTTTATTTTATTTTAATTTTGGATTCCATGTATAGCCAACCCCAACTTGTTTGGGAGCTTTTTTGTTGTTGTTGTTGTTGTTGAACTTTAGTCTAAGACCCAATTTTTTTTTTTTTCATTCGTTCCGTTTTTTCTTTAAGAGAAGAAAACTCGGTTCTCATATATCTTACTATATACTAAAGCAATGCCAACTTTACCTCCAAAACTCACCCTTTTCCCTCCATAACACCACTAAATAAGTAAATATTCCCTCCAATTTCCCTCCAAGATGTGCACCCCTGTTAATGATAATAAAAAAAAGAAACCTGTCATTATTACTATGTGTGATGATTTACAAGGTACATGTCTTTATAATAATAAAAAAACATATGCTATCTCAGGTCCTAGTACATTCTTTAATTTATTTACCATATTTTCTAGAGAATTGCGGAGTCTTCTTTTTCATTCAGTATGATTAAATAATTACTAGATATACACATGATGGCCATTTCACCCCGTAGAAGTTTGTTGACCCCATTTTAACGTGAGTCACCATGACACCACTAATGGTGTTAGTGGTGTGGGGCTGTGATTGCCCCTTGAATTTCTCCTATTAAATCTCATCCACACATCACTAACACCGTAAGTAGTGTCATGGTGACCCACGTTAAATGATGCCAACAAACTCGCACTCCTGACTCCATTTCACCTATCTCATTCCCTACCTTTTCTCATCTTCTTTTTTAATTTCAATCTATTTTATTTTACACAAATCTAACCCTAAATCTTGCTCTCCACCAACGTTGGCCTGCTCCTCCTTCCATCGCCGCCAGCGTCTTGGACTTCAGATCATCCACAACCGATGTCTCGCCTTCTTCTCCAATAGTGTACTGCTCTTATCACTCCTGCCCTCTTATTTTTTTAGAGAAATTCACAGCTACTTGGATCCGATGCCGATAGCCAACGCATCCTCCTCGCTTCCATCGCCATCTTCTTAACTGTCAAACAATGTCAATCACTTCTCCCGTCTGCTTCGATTTTATACCGCCTACCTCGATTGATGGATTCCAAAATCAAGCTGCTTCATTTTGGGACAAAATGGACGAATTTGGAGAAGCGTTGATGCCTCCGATTGAATAATCTACATCCTTTTAGATTCGCTTTAAAGTCCAAATCCTACGACGAATTCATGAAGGGATATTCTTCTGTTTGTAGTTACAATTCTTCTAGCTCTTAATCCAATTAACTGACAGAATTTTCTATATTATTCTTGCAGATCGTTTTGTACTTCCGATTTTGTGAAATTCACATGTAATAATTTTGAGAATCTTCTGGGTCCATGCTTAATCAGGTGTATCTTCAATCAATATGTGATTTTACTGTTATTTTTCAAGATTTTCAATTCTCAACCAGGTATATCTTCAGCAAATATGTGATTTTACTACTATTTTCGAATTTTCCAGTTTTTACTTCAGTCATTAGGTATGCATTTACTTGGTTTTGTCTATGGCCTTTTAGAGATAACAACTAAATTTCAGCCTATGCATAAAATTATATTTTGCTACCTGAGATAATAAATATATGTATAATTATATTTAGGTACTAAACATACTTTTTATAGCATAGGGTATGTCATTACAACATGTTTATAACACTTTATTATCAAGGTGAAGTATGATTTCACTACAAGATTGCAGCATTATCATCCCCCAAACTTGGAAATTTTTACAAATTGGGACTTTAAACTTGCAAAATTTCATTGTGTATGCCTTTGGGCCAATCTGTGAAGTTAGATTGTATGTTAAAGTTTTTTTCTTCTACCTATAACTTCTTTGAAACTCTATTTATTTTGTAATATGATATTTGGTACTTCTTTTAAAATTATAGTTGTAAGTTGTCTTATGTCATACCTGGTGGCTCAAAGCTCTGGCTACTGTATCCTCTGTTTATACAGTTTCCTTGAAGGTATGCAGTTAATATAATATATGAGGCCAATATTAAAGTATCATCTCAGCTTAAACAATATATCTTTACAAACATACTTCCACACATGTGTTTGCATGTTCTATCGATAATTTATCTGTATTAAATTATGTCTTCGGGCACACATATGTGAACATATTTATTTTCTTAGCATAATATTTTTTATACTTTACCTCAAGAGTAGTCATTTCCTGTTTACCATAAAGAAAAGTATCCAGTCCATAAAATAAATGGAATGAGCGCAACATATGAAATTTAAGCAGATGAAATAGCAGATTTTAATTCTTTACTGTATTAGGAGCTAACATTACACTGTGGCATGCATCACAGCAAAGACTACATTCAAAAGAATCCAAATATACCACTTGAAAGGGGAAGGGGGAAAAACTCCTGAGCTGCCAATACTTTGTCACGAGATTTATTAACTCAGACCATTCTCCTATGTCAGTTTTAATTATGATCTGAATTTTAAATTAAACTGTTATTGTAACATGTGCGGTTTTCACATTATTAGAAAATTAGATTCAATCTTTTTATGACATTTCTATTACACTCCATGGGAATATTATTACTGAAGATACATGTGAAAATTTTGAGAAGATGGAAGTAGAATTTCATCAAAGGAGGTGTACATAGGTTTTATCAGAAAGAGAATGAAAAACTAAGATGTTTCAAGCCAAGCAGTCTGAAATGAAGGTTCACATTTTTCTCATTTTACAGAAAATTTGAAATAATCAATTATTATTACTTTTAATTTATCTGTTTATTGTTTAGATATTATAACATGATTAGTGTGAGTCAGCATTTGTTGTTTATATTAAAAACAACCTTCTCTTAATTTATCAATCCTCTTATATAATATCAGAAACTAATTCTGAAATATCAAAGCAGTAGCTTACTTAAGATACAATCCAACTTTTTCTTTTACTCTCTTACAGATAGCTGTTATGCTGTAGACATTATTGAATCTCTCTCATAGTGAATTACGATAGAGGAGAATCAGTCTTTAGTTTTGGTGTTTCTGCTTGTTTCAGTTTCTTCTTTCCTCGGTTTATTTAAGCATTGTGGCATGATAGTTTGAAGTATTTGTCACAACAGAGGGTTTTGTATTTTATATAGTTGGCATGACAGACGGTTTTGTAGGTTAAATACTTCTACTTATTTTAGCAAGATAAATCGCAGAAGTTGTTAAATGTTTGTACCTAACCCCTAAAATAATTTAATTGATAATTATGCTCTTATTATTCCTCACAATATTATTTTTGAGCTATTTTGATAATCAATTTTTTTTTTTGCACCTTTGTTTTAAACCGTTTCCTTATTTGGAATAAGTTGGATACAGCAGATAATATTTGTTATTGTAAAACATGTACAGTTGAAGGAAATTTGAATAAGTTATGACAAGAGAAGTTTAGCAAGATGGCGATGACAATGTAATGGGAGAGAAAGGTAAGAAAATCTCAATTAAACTGTGCATAGTTACATTTACTTTTTTCCTTTACACGATAGGAAATTCTGCATTTTTCTGGAGGTTTGGCTATCAAATTTTAGATCAATTCAATTATATAGTTTTCAATAAAAAAAAAATCCTCCACAAGTTGACCTCTTTCCATTGGAAAACATATCTTTTCTTTTCCTTGGTCTTGAAATGCTAAAAAATTGTTTCAGTGCGCGCACACACACACGCCGCCCTCCATTTCTTACATTTTATAGCACTAATTATATATAACTTAATCACAGTCAAAATTCAAACAGTGAAACATTTTTATTTTACACGCTGGTGAAAACTGTTTTCTATGTCCCAGCAGCCATGTTTTTTTCTTTTAGGGTCATTAGTTACTTCTTTTATTTGGTGACATGATCTTGCTTGAGATACAAAAATGCGTATTTCAGCCATATTTTTGCTTTACGATTTTTAATTGAAAGTATTGCTAATGTAAACAAGTTTGTTAGTTAATTACTTAGTTTTTTTGTGTTACTGTATGCTTGATTTTGCTTGCAGGTTTTCCAGTGAGAACAATACTTACTACTGATCTGCACAGCAAAGGTCAGACAACGAATGCATGAAATGTAAACAACAAATGTATATAGCTTTCAGCAAATGCATGCAAGAATTAGAATGGGCAATCTTTGTTTTGCAGTAAGAACATTATTTTCGGAAAGATTAGTTATCGTTACATTCTAAATAAAGACGGCTATTATTACTTGCAGTTTTTTCATTTACATGTCCTTCCTAAGAAAATCTCATACATATATTCATACAGGTTAGTGGATTTTTTCAGCTAATGCATAAACTATGTTTTATCAAGCTAAATTTCATGATAGACGGAAATATAAAAATAAACCGGTTATATTGTGAAAAGTATTGAGGACAGCATTCATTGTCTAAATAATGTAGTCAAAATAGAAACATTGAAATATGGAATAGATTTTAATTTGAAATTGTTTAGGAGAAATATATTATTCACAATACAAGTAGTTTGAAATTTGAATCATTTGTGCCTAAGCTATTCAAATAGTCGAAAAGCATTCCACATGATTAAATGCCACCAAATTTTGATGTTTGCAATAACTTCGGTTATAGGATGCAAATATTGGAAAAATCCCTAATTGGCGTATTCAACAACTTCCTTGCTCCCAGATTCACTGATAAAGGTACGTAAGGATTTATCACATATTTACATCCTTCAGCAAATAATATGTATGTAGGAAGTTTCTTTCTGTACAAGGTACTGATTTTCCTTATTTTTATTATTTGAGCAAGTGTAGTGTATGTAAGTAAACAACCACTGCTTTATCCATGTGTACAGTATTATGTGCTAACTTTAAAAAAAATGCAATTTTATTTTCAGCTGTCATGTTGAATCAAAGAGCTACTATCATTGAAAATGAGTCTTTCCTGCGGTACAAAAATAATTTCCATAGGATGACAAGCATGAAAGGTTGGAAGATAAGTTCTTCGGTGTATGTAAGTATTGGATGAATTTGCAATTTTTTTTTGTCTACGTTCATAAATGGTTAGTTTCTCAACTTCATTTTTTTGGTCTATCATCAACTTCCTATCTTCACGACTCTAAAAAAAATAGTGGGTTAAACTATATTTAAGCTCCGGTCATTTCTACTAGAAGTTATGGAACACATTTTATTAGCTTAACATATGAACCTTGATTGCTTCAAAATAATCGTTTTTTACGCTATTAGCTCTGTTTGCTACACTTTAAATCAATATTGTATCATTCTTATGACATTACATTGTAATGTCCCATATATTTACAGTATAATAATTAATTTATTTAATTATTTATATAGTGATTCATAGAATTAAATGGTCGTTAAATTAAACGATATTGAATATTTAATTAAAATAATAATTAAATAATATATTTAATTCTGAAATAATCAAAATTGGCGGAAATGGCGATATGGTGTGAATTGGGAAATTCAAATAATATAATTCAGTTTAAATTTGAATTACGTTAACGAATATATTTAATTAACGAAGTTAGAACGTATAAATTATATTATAATTATAATCGAGCTCGAAATGGCGCGTCAGTTCGTAATTTGGCGATTCGAACTTCAACCGAATATATAGAAGCCGTTTTAAATCGGATTTCTATGAAACAAGAAACCTTAGGAGCTGGTGAAGTATATTTTTCTTGTGGAAGAAAAAATGGGGATTTCGTCGTGTAGATTTTGAGTTAAGCCCAAATCAAATTTTCAGAAAAACAGTGTCATAACCATTTATAAACCATAACGATATATTTACTTATAATTAAATATTGGCCTCGAATTTAGACAAGCCCTTTGAGACGTAGTGATAATTTAATTTTCAGAATTTTACTATAATTTTTAATTAATTAAATACGCAACTTTTTATTTGGAGTATTTTGCACCCTATATCAATATTTTGGGGTTTCATAATGTGAGTTAATCTACCAGAATTATTATATTTTTGGGACCGGGGCACGTTGCGACGTTATTTTATTTCTGTCAATGGAGGTCCTTAAATGAATAAAGTTTATGTAGTGGGGTATACAAATATAGGTATACAAAGCACTAAATAGAACCAAAACTAATACTGTAGATAATGGTCGTGCCAACTAGATTGGAACCAAACAAACAAAAGCAGCATGTCATACAAGGCAAACAAATATTTAGAAGGGTAGCACGCTAATACAAAATCACTGCAACACGGAGTAAAAAGTTTATAAGCTAATTAAAACGAATCACATGATCATTAAAAGCCACGCTCCATACAGGAAAGCCACATTCCTTTTCCTTTATCCTTGTGGCCCTCTGCTAATACACACATTCAAGTTTTCCTCCTCAAGAATCCAACAAAAAGCAAACTAAATCCTATAAATACCATCCTAACATTTAAACCTAATTTACTTGTCTCTTGGTAAAAATGTAGGCCGCCAGTTTGCTCTTCTCAAACAAAAACAGATCGAGCCTTACTACCAAAAGTAAAATCAAAGAAAAATGGAAATCAAATTCAATAAATCATAAAATACATATGTATGAACTCAGCAGGAGACGAGCTTTGATTTTATGCATAATACATCAAGCTCGATCCATTTCTGGGCCACGGTATTCCTCCAGCGGAATCTAGGGCTCGACGGTTTCAGAGTTTGAGCGTTCGATACAAGATTTCATGGGTGTATTCGGATTCAGGAGCACGGATAGCAGCTTGAGCAAGTTTTTGGGATTTTCTGAGATTAAAAAGTGTCGATCCTTTTAGTTGAGCTGTTGTAACCCATAGCCGACGCGATTTCCACTTGAAGTTCAAACGTGGTGAAAGTTGTATGGAGAGGAAGAGGGCGGGACGAGCAGGGTAATGGTGGGACTTGTTTGAATCTCGTTAAGAAGAGGAGGAAATGGTGGTGTATGAAATCGGCTATGGTGTTGAGGGAAATACTGGAAGCTCACGGTTTAGTTTTGGGGAAGAAGGAATTAAAGTGGGGCGGGTCTGGTACGTTGGATTAATAGGCCGGTATATCTAATTGGTAAGGCCCAACCATGTTAGAAAACTATTTTAGTTTATTTTAAAATAGTGTATTAACTTTAAAATGGTATAACTCTTTCATACTTTTTCAGTTTCACGAACGGTCAGATCCGTTAGGATCGTATGGACAATGGCTACAGAATGGAATTGACTAGAAGTGAATTGGGGCTTGTTACAATTTATTGCGAAATAAATTGTTCGTCTGAATCAACAGACGCAAATCGTTATTTAACGGTTAATGCGAAATGTGAGTAAAACTCACCAACTCTAAACAGTTATATTTTTATAATGTATTTTTAGAACTGCTAAATGATGATTGATTTCTATGTGTTGATTGTTTGGATGAATTGCTAGTCAGTTGGTTGAAATTATAGATAACGATATATATATATATATATATATATATATATATATATATATATATATATATATATATATATCGTTAATCGAATCTTGATTTTATTTAGCAGAATATTTCATATGGAAATGAAATCGATATTAATCATATTGTTTAACATCTGTGATGCAGGGAAACAGGTTGGAGGGACCCAACTGGGTTCCTCAATATATAAAATACTGTTCTGTTTCATATATTTTGATATATGATGTGATATATAATCTGTTGCTGATTATGTGTGTTTGAATGATATCGATCACTGTTGTTTGGTATTTTAAATACAGTAAGAAAACCGTGGGATGAAAAAGGAAAATTTCGATAACTATATTGAAATAAAATATTTTATAAAATCGAAAGATTTTATATAGAAGGAAGATTTCAAACTATATATTGAAATAGAATATTTATAAAATCAAAGGATTTTATATAAAGGAATATTTATAAAACGAAAGGGTTTTATATAAAGGAATATTTATAAAATCATGGGATTTTATAAAGGAAATTATTTGTAAAACAAATAGATTTGAAAAAGAGAAATATTTGTAAAACATTTACATATAGATTTGAAAAGGAGATATTTGTAAAACATTTACAAATATATTTGGAAAGGAAATATTTGTAAAACATTTACAAATAGATTTGAAAAGGAGATATTTGTAAAACATTTACAAATAGATTTGGAAGGGAGATATTTGTAAAACATTTACAAATAGATTTGAAAAGGAGATATTTGTAACAATTTACAAATAGAATAGAAAAGGTAGTATTTGTAAAACATTTACAAATAGAAGTGGAAAGGAAATATTTGTAAAACATTTACAAATAGAATTAAAGAGGAAATGTTTATTTAGAAAATAAATAGAGTTATAAAAGGGATTTATTGGGAAGTGAAAAAGAATGTCATATGAGGAAATATTTGGCAAATGAATAGAATTTTACATCAGGAAAGTTTAGACCCGTGCTTCGTACATGGGTATAACTTGATAAGGATTTAAAGCAAAGATTTTAAATAGAATCTGTTGTGACCAATAGATTGAGAAGATTAATTTATAAATAATATTTTATAACTTTAATAAAATGTTTATCATTGGATAAATAGAATATATGTGTCGGGACTTATATAGAGAAGTAAGAATTGATTTCAACATCGATATTTGAAACTGAATATGTACATAGAGTAAATCAAAGGAGTTAATCAAAATGTGTTAATCAAAATGAGTTAGAGGAGTTAATCGATTAGAGTTAGAGTTAATCGATTAGAGTTAGAGTTAACCAGTTAGAGTTAATCAGTTAGAGTTAATCGAATAGAGTTAAATCGAACTAGAGTTATTCAAATAGAGTTAATCGAACAAGAGTTAGTCGAATATTCGTTATATCGAATAGAGTTAACAGAATTAGAGTTAGTCAGATTAGAGTTATTCGAATATAATTTATTCGAAGAAAGAGTTACCGAATAAGATTATTCGTAGAAGAAAATTAATCGAATATAGTTTATTCGAATAGAGAAAGAAATAATCGAATATAGTTTATTCGAAACAAGTCAATCGAATATTAGTTATTCGAAAGGAGTTGTCGAATATTAGTTATTCGAAAGGAGTTAATCGAATATTAGTTATTCGAAAGGAGTTATCGAATATTAGTTATTCGAAGGGAGTTAATCGAATATTAGTTATTCGAAAGGAGTTATTGAATATTAGTTATTCGAAAGGAGTTAATCGAATATTAGTTATTCGAAAAGAGTTTATCGAATATTAGTTATTCGAAAGGAGCTAATCGAATATTAGTTATTTGAAAGGAGTTAATCGAATATTAGTTATTCGAAAGGAGTTAATCGAATATAGTTTATTCGAAAGGAGTTAATTGATAAGAGTAAATTAGTTAGAGTTAACTGAATAAAGTTAATCCAGTAGGGTAAACCAAATAGAGTTAATAGAATTGAGTTAATCAAATAGAGCTAACTGATAAGAGTAAATCGATTAGAGTTAATCGAATAGCGTTAATTGAATAGAGTTATTCGAATATAGGTTATTCGAAGAAGAGAGATTATCGAATATAGTTTATTCGAAGGAAAGAGTTGTTGAATAGAGATTTATTCGAAAGAGAGTTACGTAAGGAAGTTTGTTAAAGATTTAAAAGATAAAGTTTGACTATTTCGAAGTTAAAACTTTGTTCAGTTAAGGTCTGAGAGGTAATTATACCCCAACTAGATTGACTTCTTATTAACTAAGGAATGGTAAGGTTTGATAGTGAAGGATGGTTAAGTGAATATAGTTAATGAAGGTAATGGTGAATTGGTATAGCGATGTTTTATTTAAACATCTGTTTAAATCCAAGGAATGAGTTTTGGAAACGTTTTCCAAATATAATCAGGGATATTTTCTTATCATAGAAAATGAAATGTTGGATGGTAAAGAATACTTGAATAACAGTGATACGTGGAAAGGAGATGGAATTGTTTTCCAATGATTAATAACATATATTTTCTAAATTTAGAAAATAAGAATTTCTGTATATATATACAGAAACCGGAAATAAATAATGAATAAATTAATGATAAATTAATTTAAGAGATAAATGTTGAATGTTGATTGATCGATAAAATTTCCATTTGGAAATAATATCGTTGTTTGCACACTTGTTTTTCTTTGATAGCTAAATCACAGACTATCAAAGTTTTGACCATTTTTCCATCATCAATACGGAGAGACCGCTTGGATTATTAACCGAGAACCACTCCGTATGGACGTTAGCGTTTCGAATCAAATGAATCGAAGACAAATTGAAGACGGAGTTTATACAAGGGCTATTGTATAAATCTTAGGTAGAGATTGCCTAAGATGGATGTACGGAATAGTGCCTTCGATTTGTCCAGTCCCAGGACAACTTGAATGGACGAATGTCTAACAGAGTATATCTGGTAGATCGCGTAAGTTGATCGTTTCAAACGTATTTACGTTGGTGGCGGAGGAATTTGTTTCTCTTAGCTTATACCCATGGTATTTTTGGGGAAATCAATTTGTGATTTGACGGGTATGACGATGTGGCATTCAAAGTGAATAAATGAGTAATCTGTTGAAAGATACGTTATGACCTCCAGCCTCACCAACTGGGAAATGACAGAAATCGGGCAGGCAGCATGGCTAAGTGGTTCGCAACCAAGTAGGGTATATTGTCACCATCTAGAGAATATTCATATTTGTTACTTATTTAAATTTTGTATCTCCCGGGAATAGTTATGTTGGTTTACCTATTGTAAGGTGACAATATATTCGATACATTCAAGCGAAATGAGTGGTCGGTCATGTGTGGCCGAGTTGCAAGATGTTCTTGTTGAACTCCAGTGTATCGCTTCTAGAGTACACTGAGCGGAAGGTGGATCCATACCTTGTCATAGTTGGAATCCATTCCCCAAATAAGAGCCCGTGGTTTTGATTGTATATTATATATGTAGAACGTTAGATGCAAGCGTTTCTACTAGATTGATATTACTTGTGTTAGACATTATTATAATATCAGAATAATATTGTTTTACTAATGATTTGGGTTATCGTAAGATAAAAACCATCCGTGTTTATGTGTGGATCGGTCTTATGATTATCCTTTGTTTCAAAAGGATTTTGAAAGTTAAATCAAATAATTGGAGTTTACTCACACCAGTCACATGACTGACCCGGAGTTTATTTTGTTTTATTTTCCCTAAACTCCTGGGTGCTCAATTTTGTATGGGCAGTCAAGTAGTCGGGATTTACAGATACTTGAAGAACTGGAGCAGGAGGCTTCATAATTATATAGCTATGGTTTTTCCGCTGTGTTGTAAGTGCTGTACTTTGGAAATGATATGTATATTCAAGTACAGATTTTATATTTCAAAGTTATGTTATGAAATATATTTATTCGTTCCGCTATGAGATTCGTGTTTACTCTGATATTGTATGTTCTTCTTCTTCTTCTGTTCTAAGTTTCTATCTTATCTATCCTCACCCTCTAATTTCTTTCATGGACTATCTGGTATTTCTGATGCTTGAATAGTCAACATAATGTTGTATGTCGATATCTAGGATCGCAAAAACCCCGGGTCGTTATAGTGGTATCAGAGCTTAAGGTTAAGTTATTACCTTGGCTTTGTGGCGTGACTCAGTAGAGATAGGGTTAGTAATACCCTAGATTGAGTTGAGTGTATATACGAGAGAACGTATGTGTAGATTTTATAAAGTGGTTTTATATTGTGGAGATTTATTGGTTGAGTTGTTTATGAATTCGGGTCGATCAGTTTGATCCACTGTATCGATAGGAGTTTCTAAACACTTGAATACGATGAACCGACATAGAAAATATATTTTGATATAGAGAAAATATGTATATTGGAATTATAATATATTGGATATATTGGTTGTGATTATAATCGAGTAAGATTATAAATGAAATGGTTATATATAACTAATTCGAAATCATATAAGTGAAACATATGAAAGCAGATGAATTAAATCTGAATTTAAATCAAAATTTAGAATTTAAAATTCCTGAAATATGGAAAAAGTGTTTGTAAACGGAATTGAATATATGAGAATTTTAAAATCCTAGGAGATTTTAAATTGGTTACAAGCATTGAAAAGGATAATTTGAAATGAATTTCAAAATGGAATTGTTTAAATATGGTTTTGAAATTTGTTATAGTATTGAACTCACTTCGATAAGCTGGAAAATAATTCTAATGATGACTGCGCAGCATCATCAGTGTTCATTTTCAAGTTCTAAGTGACGGATTACTACCAAAGGTTTGTTTTTGAATTGATTTGAGAAAAGCAAGTTGTTTTGAATCCTGAAAAGGAAAGTTGATTTTTGATATGGTGAACTGTTTTAAATTCCCAGGGAAAGACTTTTGAATTAAAACCAAATTGAATTGAAATTTGGGAAAGCAAATTGAAATTGAATTAAAGTCGATTAAGTGGAAAATGAAATGAAATGTGCAAAAGCAAATTGAAGATGAATTAGATTAGAATGTTATCGGAAAATTTGGATTTATGTGATCGGAATTTGAAATGGAACCAGATTAGTGGAGTTAAGAGTTTGAAATCGAAATGAATCTCGATATTGAATGAAATTCGACTTAGATATAAGCGAATGGTTGGATTTGTGGATAAAAACAGATTGGAATTTGATTGGGATAACATTGGTATATGTTAGATTGGTAACAGATGCAAGGACATAGTAATATGCCCGACAAAAAGGTACCCGTTTATATTATATTTGAGTTTGAGATTTGGATGAGCCGAATTGGCAAGCCGCTTGGCTGTTTGATTTTCTTTTGGGTTGAAGAAGGCCCAGAGAGGCGAGTTGCAGTTTGAGCAATTTGACCAGTACAAAGGAGGTGCTGAATTTTTTTTTCAAAAAGTTAAGGTGTTAGAAAATTTTCAGGATTTTTGAAAATTTTCATTGGTAAGAATTAATTAATATTTTAATTGAAATTAAATTGGTTCGGTTGAAGTGAACAAATGATTTTTAACCAGTCAATAGAGTTAGTTTTCTACCTTAGCAATTTCGAGGACGAAATTATTTTAAGGGGGGAAGAATGTAATGTCCCGTATATTTAAAGTATAATAATTAATTAATTAAATTATTTATATAGTTATTCAGAGAATTAAATGGTCGTTAAATTAAACGTATTGAATATTTAATTAAAATAGTAATTAAATAATATATTTAATTCTGAAATAATCAGAATTGGCGGAAATGACGATATGGTGTGAATTGGGAAATTCAAATTATATAATTAAGTTAAATTTGAATTACGATAAAAAATATATTTAATTAACGAAGTTAGAACATATAAATTATATTATAATTATAATCGGGCTCGAAATGGCGCGGCAGCTTGTAATTTGGCGATTCGAACTTCAACCAAATATACAGAAGCCGTTTTAAATCGTATTTCTGTGAAACAAGAAACGTTAGGAGCTAGTGAAGTACATTTTTCTAGTGGAAGAGAAAAATCGGGATTTCATCGTGTAGATTTTGAGTTAAGCCCAAATCTAATTTTCAGAAAAACAGCGCCATAACCATTTATAAACCATAACGATATATTTACTTATAATTAAATATTGGCCTCGAATTTAGACAAGCCCTTTGAGACGTAGTGATAATTTAATTTTTAGAATTTTGCTGTAATTTTTAATTAATTAAATATGCAACTGTTTATTTGGAGTATTTTGCACCCTATATCAATATTTTGGGGTTTCATAATGTGAGTTAATCTACCGGAATTATTATATTTTTGGGACCGGGGCACGTTGCTCGTCACAACGGTTATTTTATTTCTGTCAATGGAGGTCCTTAAATGAATAAAGTTTATGTGGTGGGGTATACAAATATAGGTATACAAAATACTAAATAGAACCAAAACTGATACTGAAGATAATGGTCGTGCCAACTAGATTGGAACCGAACAAACATAAGCAGCATGTAATACAAGGCAAACAAATAGTTAGAAGGGTAGCACGCTAATACAAAATCACTGTAACACGGACTAGAAAATTTATAAGCTACTTAAAACGAATCACTTGATCATTAAAATCCACGCTCCACACAGGAAAGCCACATTCCTTTTCCTTTATTCTTGTGGCCCTCTGCTAATACACGCATTCAAGTTTTCCTCCTCAAGAATCCAACAAAAAGCAAACTAAATCCTATAAATACCATCCTAACATTTAAACCTAATTTACTTGTCTCCTAGTGAAAATGTAGGCCGCCAGTTTGCTCTCATCAAACAAAAACAGATCGAGCCTTATTACCAAAAGTAAAATCAAAGAAAAATAGAAATCAAATTCAATGAATCATAAAATACATATGTACGAACTCAGCAGGAGCCGAGCTTTGATTTTATGTACATTACATCAAGCTTGATCCATTTCTTGGCCACGACATTCCTCCAGCGGAATCTAGGGCTCGACGGTTTTGGAATTTGAGCATTTGATACAAGATTTCATGGGTGTATTCGGATTCAGGAGCACGGATAGCAGCTTGTGCAAGTTTTTGGGATTTTCTGAGATTAAAAAGTGTCGATCCTTTTAGTTGAGCTGCTGTAACCCACAGTCGACGCGATTTCCATCTGGAGTTTGAATGTGGTGAAAGTTTTATGGAGAGGAAGAGGGCGGGACGAGCAAGGTAATGGTGGGTTTTGTCTTGAATCTCGTTAAGAAGAGGAGGAAATGGTGGAGTATGCAATCGGCTATGGTCTTGAGGGAAATACTGGAAGCTCACGGTTTAGTTTTGGGGAAGAAGGAATTAAAGTGGGGCAGGTCTGGTATGTTGGATTAATGGGCCGGTATATCTAATTGGTAAGGCCCAACCATATTAGAAAACTATTTTAATTTATTTAAAAATAGTGTATTAACTTTAAAATGGTATAACTCTTTCATACATTATCAGTTTCACAAACGGTCAGACCCGTTAGGATCGTAAGGACGACGGCTACAGAATGGAACTGACTAGAAGTGAATTGGGGCTCGTTACAATTTATTACGAAATAAATTGTCCGTCTGAATCAACAGACGCAAATCGTTATTTAACGGTTAACGCGAAATGTGAGTAAAACTCACCAACTTTGAACAGTTATATTTTAATAACGTATTTTTAGAACTGCTAAATGATGATTGATTTCTGTGTGTTGATTGTTTGGATGAACTGCTAGTCAGTTGGTTGAAATTATAGATAACGATATATATATATATATATCATTAATCAAATCTTGATTTTGTTTAGCAGACTATTTCATATGGAAATGAAATCGATGTTAATCATATTGTTTAACATCTGTGATGCAGGAAAACAGGTTGGAGGGACCCAACTGGGTTCCTCAATATATAAAATACTGTTTTGTTTCATATATTGTGATATATGATGTGATATATAATCTGTTGTTGATTATGTGTGTTTGAATGATATCGATCACTGTTGTTTGGTATTTTAAATACCGTAAGAAAACCGTGGGATGAAAAATGAAAATTTCAATAACTATATTGATAAAATATTTTATAAAATTGAAAGATTTATATAGAAGGAAGATTTCAAACTGTATATTGAAATAGAATATTTATAAAATTAAAGGACTTTATATAAAGGAATATTTATAACATCAAAGGATTTTATATAGAGGAATATTTATAAAATCAAGGGATTTTATAAAGGAAATTATTTGTAAAACAAATAGATTTGAAAAGTGAAATATTTGTAAAACATTTACAAATAGATTTGAAAAGGAGATATTTGTAAAACATTTACAAATAGATTTGAAAAGGAAATATTTGTAAAACATTTACAAATAGATTTGGAAAGGAGATATTTGTAAAAAAATTACAAATAGATTTGAAAAGGAGAAATTTGTAAACCATTTAAAAATAGAATAGAAAAGGGAGTATTTGTAAAACATTTACAAATAGAAGTGGAAAGGAAATATTTGTAAAACATTTACAAATAGAATTAAAAAGGAAATGTTTATTCAGAAAATAAATAGTGTTATAAAAGGGATTTATTGGGGAATGAAAAAGAATGTCATATAAGGAAATATTTGGCAAATGAATAGAATTTTACATCAGGAAAGTTTAGACCTGTGCTTCGCACATAGGTACAACTTGATATGGATTTAAAGCAAAGATTTTAAATAGAATCTGTTGTAACCAATAGTTTGAGAAAATTAATTTATAAATAATATTTTATAAATTTAATAAAATGTTTATCATTGGATAAATAGAATATATAAGTCGGGACTTATATAGAGAAGTAAGAATCGATTTCAACATCGATGTTTGAAACTGAATATGGACGTAGAGTTAATCAAAGGAGTTAATCAAAATGTGTTAATCAAAATGAGTTAGAGGAGTTAATCGACTAGAGTTAGAGTTAATCGATTAGAGTTAGAGTTAATCAATTAGAGTTAGAGTTAACCGATTAGAGTTAATCAGTTAGAGTTAATCAGTTAGAGTTAATCGATTAGAGTTAAATCGAACTAGAGTTTTTCGAGTAGAGTTAATCGAACAAGAGTCAGTCGAATATTTGTTACATCGAATAGAGTTAATTGAATTAGAGTTAGTCAGATTAGATTTATTTGAATATAGTTTATTCCAAGAAAGAGTTATTGAATAAGGTTATTCGAAGAAGAAAATTAATCGAATATAGTTTATTCGAATAGAGAAAGAAATAATCAAATATAGTTTATTTGAAACAAGTTAATCGAATATTAGTTATTCGAAAGGAGTTATCGAATATTAGTTATTCGAAAGGAGTTAATCGAATATTATTTATTTGAAAGGAGTTATCGAATATTAGTTATTTGAAAGGAGCTATCGAATATTAGTTATTCAAAAGGAGCTAATCGAATATTAGTTATTCGAAAGGAGTTATCGAATATTAGTTATTCGAAAGGAGTTAATCGAATATTAGTTATTCGAAAGGAGTTAATCGAATATTAGTTATTTGAAAGGAGTTTATCGAATATTAGTTATTTGAAAGGAGTTAATCGAATATTAGTTATTTGAAAGGAGTTTATCGAATATTAGTTATTCAAAAGGAGTTAATCGAATATAGTTTATTCGAAAGGAGTTAATTGATAAGAGTAAATTAGTTAGGGTTAATTGAATAAAGTTAGTCCAGTAGGGTAAACCAAATAAAGTTAATAGAATTGAGTTAATCAAATAGAGCTAACTGATAAGAGTAAATCGATTAGAGTTAATCGAATAGTGTTAATTGAATAGAGTTATTCGAATATAGGTTATTCGAAGAAGAGAGATTATCGAATATAGTTTAATCAAAGAAAAGAGTTGTCGAATATAGATTTATTTGAAAGAGAGTTACGTAAGGAAGTTTGTTAAAGATTTAAAAGATAAACTTTGACTATTTCGAAGTTAAAACGTTGTTCAGTTAAGGTCTGAGAGATAATTATACCCCAACTTGATTGACTTCCTTCTTAACTAAGGAATGGTAAGGTTTGATAGTGAATGTTGGTTAAGTGAATATAATTAATGAAGGTAGTGGTGAATTGGCATAGCGATGTTTTATTTAAACATCTGTTTAAATCCAAGGAATGAGTTTTGGAAACATTTTCCAAATATAATCAGGGATATTTTCTAATCATAGAAAATGAAATGTTGGATGGTAAAGAATACTGGAATAATAATGATACGTGGAAACGAGATGGAAATGTTTTCCAATGATTAATAACGTATATTTTCTAAATTTAGAAAATAAGAATTTCTGTATATATATACAGAAACAGGAAATGGAGAATGAATAAATTAATTATAAATTAATTTAAGAGATAAATGTTGAATGTTGATTGATCAATAAAATTTCTATTTGGAAATAATATCGTTGTTTGCACACATGTTTTTCTTTGATAGTTAAATCGCAGACTATCAAAGTTTTGACCATTTTTCCGTCATCAATACGGAGAGACCGATTGGATTATTATCCGAGAACCACTCCATAAGGGCGTTAGCATTTCGAATCAAATAGATCGAAGAAAAATTGAAGACGGAGTTTATACAAGGGCTATTGTATAAATCTTAGGTAGAGATTGCCTAAGATGGATGTACGGAATAGTGCCTTCGGTTTGTCCAGTCTCAGGACAACTTTAATGGACGAATGTCTGACAGAGTATATCTGGTAGATCGCATAAGTTGATCGTTTTAAACGTATTTATGTTGGTGGCGGAGGAATTCGTTTCTCTTAGCATATACCCATGGTATTTTTGGGGAAATCAATTTGTGATTTGACGGGTATGACGATGTGGCATTCAAAGCGAATGAATGAGTAATATGTTGAAAGATACGTTATGACCTCCAGCCTCATCAACTGGGAAATGACAGAAATCGGGCAGACAACATGGCTAAGTGGTTCGCAACCAAGTAGGGTATATTGTCACCATCTAGAGAATATTCATATTTGTTACTTCTTTCAATTCTGTATCTCCCGGGAATGGTTATGTTGGTTTACCAACTATAAGGTGACAATATATTTGATACATTCAAGCGAAATGAGTGGTCGGTCATGTGTGGCCGAGTTGCAAGATGTTCTTGTTGAACTCCAATGTATCGCTTCTAGAGTACACTAAGCGAAAGGTGGATCCATACCTTGTCATAGTTGGAATCCATTCCCCAAATAAGATACCATAGTTTTGATTGTATATTATATATGTAGAACGTTAGATGCAAGCGTTTCTACTAGATTGATACTTGTGTTAGACATTATTAAAATATCAGAATAATATTTTACTAATGATTTGGGTTATCATAAGATAAAAACCATCCGTGTTTATGTTTGGGTCGGTCTTATGATTATCCTTTGTTTCGGAAGGATTTTGAAAGTTAAATCAAATAATTGGAGTTTACTCACACCAGTCACATAACTGACCCGGAGTTTATTTTGTTTTATTTTCCCTAAGCTCTTGGGTACCCAATTTTGTACGGCAGTCAAGTAGTCGGGATTTACAGATACTTGAAGAGCTGGAGCAGGAGGTTGCAGAATTATATAGCTACGGTTTTTCCGTTGTGTTGTAAGTGTTATACTTTGGAAATGACATGTATATTCAAGTATAGATTTTATATTTCAAAGTTATGTTATGAAATATATTTATTCGTTCCGCTGTGAGATTCGTGTTTACTCTGATGTTGTATGTTCTTCTTCTTCTTCTATTCTAAGTTTCTACCTTATCTATCCTCACCCTCTAATTTCTTTCATGGACTATCTGGTATTTCTGATGCTTGAATAGTCGACATAATGTTGTATGCCGATATCCAGGATCGCAAAAACCCCGGGTCGTTACATACATATACCTTTATTAATATTTTGAAATCCTTATCTTACAAAATAAAGCATTTATTTATCAAACCTTACATTTGGTACCCAAATAACATTAGTTTAAATTTTAAAAATTGATTGCAACAATAGTTATTAAATAGTCTGAAAAATTAAGAAGTTTAAACGTGTCTTGCAGTATTATGACATTTGCATTTATGAACTTTCTATGATAAATTTAATTTCTTGCAAGGCTTTAGTACATTATATTATGTCAATGCTGCATATCATTGCATGTTTCCTTCCACAATTAATGTTGATGTGAAGTACCAAATATATATTTATATCTATTTTATACATCGCTAGACCAAAGCTTTCTGTTTGTGCCTGTAACTTTTGGGTTGCATTTAGTGTTTATATCTGCTTTTCCTAATCTTCTGTTATCCTTAAAAAAAAGACAGTTTAATAATTAATCCGTGTCAATTTTAGGTAATGCAAATTTCTTCTATAGAATCGTTTATTTTTTATTGCTACATAATACAGTCAACTTATATTTGATCTTCGGTGATGACCACCATTATAGTGTACTCAAAGGGTGATATAATTGTTATTTCTAGCCTTCCTTTATATGAAAAAATATTGGATTCTATTATTTTAAATTTGATTGTTATATTTGAAATCCAATTCAATTGCACAATATCCAATTCAATTGCACTGTAAATCCAATTCAATTGTTATCATTTGTTATTAAAAATGACACATGCTTAAGAAGTTATGCATGCACCTTTTGTTTGGCCTTAAACCATTAATACAGATTGATTTCTTAATATACATTGATGTCGTTGATCATGTACTTTCTTTTATTTTTGAATAGCTGAGGAGGAAAGGGAAGTCAAACGTGAGGTTTTGCTTCACAAAAATGTGAAGTATGGCTATAAATGAAGCTTACCAATCACGAAAGGAGAACAACTTTGTAATTTTGGACGTCCGCCCTCAAGCTGAGTTCAAAGGACATCTGTTTGGTGCAATTGATGCGAAATATACAGATTAACGGATGAATAGACATCATGGGGTATTAATCCAAGATTCCGCATTGGCAGTCATTGGCATATTTCATTGAACTCCTGGGAATCCCAAGTTCATAAAAAGTGCAGGATCAAAACTTGTAGTGCAGAAGCAAAAAATTATAGTAGCATGTTCTACTAATAGAACCATGAAACCTTCACAAAGTATTCCAGAAGTTCAACAACTTAGGTCTTCAATATCTGCTTGGTTTTTCTGATGTTGAATGGATACAGTGGAAGGAGTATGTTCATTTTAAAGGTAAATTAAAATAAATATGCTTTAGCTTTTATATAAATTTTTATATAATATTTAAATGTAGAATAGCCTGGAGTTTAATTAGCTAATGCAGTGAAGTTGCTGATGTTTTAAAATGGAAAATTTATGGAATGATTCTTAAATGATACCTCATATGTCTTCAAACATATTATATGAAACATTAGCTTTACTCATGTTGAAATTATTTATTGGAATAGAAGAGTATATGTATATTGATTTGGAGATGCATGTGTTTACATTTGATGTTTCATGTTTTATTATCGAGCATTTCATGTTTTTATTTTATTTTTCTTCTGTTAGCTTAACAATTTAGTGATTACAAATTGTTGTTGTTATTTTATTGTGACTTATGGAAGTTAGATTTTAATTGCAGTCCAAGCTTGATTAAAGAAATGACTTCCAAAACCGTTAGGACCAAAAGAGCTATTGGACTTTATAGAGAGTGATGCATCGATGTTTCTTCATCTGATTTGTCAGAAGACGGAAACTGGGTCTGAACATCAATCATCTTTGGTATATTACGACTAACGCTAAGGAGAGGATTGCATTCCTCTATGTCCTCACCTAAAGGATGTAATTTTAGCAGTTTTATTAGTGCACTCACTAGATTTCCTTTTGCATTCCTATTTAATTACTATTTTTTATTGTTTACTCTTTCCATCGGCTAAGTTTGCATTTTATCTGTTCTATGTAATTGAGCTGGCAGCAACATAAGCAGTGTGCACATGTATTTTATTTGTGCATGAAATGAGGTGATAGATAAAGATATGTTATTAGGGACGATGAGCGATCAATAATCCGTTCTTTTGTTGTCATTTTGTCCAAGTTTTATTGTTTGATTTTTCCATTATGAGGTTGTTGATGAGATAGGGTCATCGGGTTCAAGCTTTGCAAATGGGTCGAACAGAGGAACATGTATTATTACTGTGTTTGCACTTTACAGTATGGAAAATTTGTAGTTCTGCTGACTAGTATTATTACTGTATTTATGTTTTGCCTTTTTCCTATTTCTTATGTTGTACTTGCCAACCTCTTCCAAAGACCAATAAAGTGAATACAATACAGGGCATATGATTGTAAGAAAAATTTACAGTTGAATGCTTTCAACTAAATGCATAACATTTCATAACCAGACCTGAAATATTCAGCATCTTAGCATTCCATAATCAAATATGTATATTGTCCACTCAGGAACCTAACAAATCATAATTCAACCAGACGCCAGCATGCCAAATATAACCCATTGAAGTAAACTGTGCCATTATTGTATGTCAAAAACTTGCGTAGTGCTAAGCATATCAACATGCAATCCTTACTCATTGGCACATACATATGAGGTGATGGATTCAGGTACTTCTGCCTGCGTAATATTATCATACGCTGCCATATCAATACTAAAGAAGCTTAAAAACATAAATTAAAATCAATAAATTTACAGTTGAGTTTTATCAGTACTATTGTTTCATCTGGCTGACCTACAATAACGGATCTGATTACTATGGCTGGAGGTTCTGCAATGAACATTAGAACCATGCCAAAAATATTGCAAGGGAAAGACCATGTGCTATTACCTTTTTCTTTTTGGTACCATAAATAGACCTATGATTTGTAGTTTTATCATATGAAAATATTGCATGGTTCTGCAATGAACATGAAAAGCATTTATTAGCAGTATCATATGAATTTGATTCTAGGATTTATCCAATGTTATTGTTTATTAGGTTAATAGCAATGTGCAATGTGCCAATTATTTGATATGGTACTGCAAGGATGTTTGATTGAACGCAGCCGTGCAACTACACGAGACTATTCTAGTAATAAAGCAAACCAGTAAGGGGCTGTTCTTTGGCTCCTAACGGGTCCGTTAGTCAACGGACGCGTTGGACGCGTCGGACGCGTCCAACGCGTCCGTTGGCTAACGGCTCATTTTGGCGCGTCGGACGCGTCCTATGCCATCGGCTCAACTTTGAGCCGTTGGCACTTCTCCCCCCATTCCCCTACCCTTATAAATCCTCCCCCCACTCATCTACTCATCACTCACCTTCTTCCGACTCACCTTCTTCCACTCTTTCTTACAATGGAGAATCCATTTCCAAACGATGGTGATTCCGATTTAGAGGATATCATCCTAATTGGAGCGTACTTACGTGGTCGCCGAAGCGAAATAGGACGCCGGATTCATACTTCGACGTATACCGGATTGATGTGGATAGACGACATACTTAACGGTCATCGGGCAAGATGTCAAAGGCAGTTTCATATGAAACGGTTATGTTTTCTTTCGTTATGAGATAGGCTGGAAAGTTACGGATTGACCACTTCAGAAAATGTTACTGTTCGAGAAGCGGTTGAGATATTTTTATGGACTATTGCCACCGCTAATTCGAACAGACAAGTGGCTGAAAGATTTCAAAGGTCAGGTTGCACAATCTTTCATTATTTTCATGTTGTTTTGAATGTCGTCCTAGTATTATCTACCGCTATTATAAAACCGGGTGATCCTCAATTTAACTCAATTCCTGCTGAAATTAGCAATGATAACCGTTACTATCCGTACTTTAAAAATTGTATTGGTGCAATAGACGGCACACATGTTATGGCACACTTACCTCCAGATCGAATTGTTTTGTATATCGGACGAAAAGGATACGCTACACAGAATATTTTGGCTATATGCTCGTTCGATTTACTATTTACGTATGTTGTATCTGGATGGGAAGGTACTGCACATGACAGTCGAATTTTTAATTCTGTGGTGAATGACAGAAGTTCCAATTTTCCTCATCCTCCTACTGACCAGTATTATGTTGTGGATTCCGGTTTTCCACTTACAACTGGGTATATACCACCATATCGAAATGTTAGATATCACATCCCCTGTTTCGTATGACCACAAATCAACCGAAATCCCATAATAAAAATTGTAATTTCTACCATTCTAGTTTACGTATGGCAATTGAGAGGAAATTCGGAATATGGAAAAAGAAATTTGTTATACTCAGAAATATGTCAACCTACAAGTTCGCAGCTCAAACAAAAATTGTTGTTGCTACGATGGCTATACACAATTATATACGCAAATACAATATGGGTGATCCAGATTTTATGGCTTATGATGATGATCCAAATCTTATTCTAGAAGAGTACGAACAAGAATACGCCGACGTGCGAAACATAGGCAATAATGACCTAGCACCGGCTCAACGCTATCAAGGCAGCGCTGATATGGCAGTGCGTCGCTATCACATAAGAGACGAACTTGTTGCAGCAGGATTGCACTAATAGATTTCTGCAATGCATCACTTTATCTACTGTTTTCTTATTTCTGCAATGTATCCCTTTAGCTGCTTTTTTTGTATTTCTGCAATGTATCACTTTCTGTACTGTTTTTATGTAATGAACTGTTATGTTTTGTTAACTGTGTTATTCTGCAATAATTATAATGTTATGTTTTAATCTGTAATTAGTTAAATTACAAAATATAAATAAAATACTCTGCTTAAATTCTCCGCTTAAATACTCCGCTAAAACCGCCAAACGCATGGTCCGCTAACTACTATTCTCCGCTATAATACTCGGCTCAAATTCTCCGCTTCCGCTTGCAAAGAACGCACCCTAAAACTAATAGATTGCAGTAGTATAACTTATAAAAGTAACACAATAATAGAATCATAAAAAATGCCATAAACTCTAAGTTAATTATGAAACACTCCAACAGAAGAACAACCAACCGCCTTGCCAGAAAAAAGAACAGCCAAGCGCAACAAAGTACTTACCTGAAGTTTCTCACCTCACCAAAACCAAAGCACCAGCTCAAGCAACCGTTGGCGTATTCTTAAGCCAGCCGTGGAGAGGTTTCCCAATAGAATAGACAATAAACCCAATCTCTCTCATCTTCTCGACATCAAACACGTTAAAACCATCAAATATAAACACAGATTTCTACATGCTATCGTAAATCTTCTGATAGTCCAGATTCTTTAACTCATCTTATTCAGTCAAAACAAAAATCCCATGGGCATCTTCGGTCGCATCGTAAGTATCCCAAGTCACACTCACCTGCTTAATAGTGGTCGGGCTTGTGGATTGAGGATGAATCAGATGATCCCAGTCGAACTTCTTCATAGCTAAATCCCTCTGAATCTGATCCTCGGTCACTTGAGGATCGCATGTGCTGATAGTCGCCTTATCTTCCAGTAAGCCTTTGCACACCCCAATCGCTGGAGTCTCACATGTATCGCCTGTATCCTTCTTGAATGCAAAGCCAAGAACAACGATCTTTATTGCTGGAACCACAATTAAAAATAGAAGACACCGCCCTGTTCACGAATCTGGACTTTTGGTAGTCGTTGATCTTGATTACCCATTTCCAGTAGTTAGCCATTTATGGTTTCCCATTGCATTTGCATACGTATACCAAGTTTAGTATGCCTTTCTGGAAACAAGACCCTCAAACCAAACACTAGCATTCAAAAGAACTTTGGTCTGATTCTACTATCTTTACCCATAGAGTATGCCACTTCGGAAACATTAGCACCAGTTGCTTCACAAAGTGCAGAAATAGCATCGACAAATGATATTCTTTGAGCTAAGAAGGCATCAACAACCAGCTTCGAAAGATTGGCAGACCATAAATTTGTTTTCATAATTCGATCTTCAGGCACCCAGTTTGCATATACTGATTTCAGGCACCCAGTTTGCATATAACGGTGTGGACCGAAGATTGTTCAACAAGTTTTCCACCAGGTTGATCCAGCTTCCAATCAAAGATGGTTCTAGCTTCCAAAACTGCATAGCAACTATATCCGAGATATAGAGAGGGAAGTACTTGGCTATGACATCATCGGATACCCCCAACACTTCTATGTAGCGAATATCTCGCATGAGAGGTATGGTAGGATCCTTCCTACCATCATAAGCTTCCAAGACCAGTGGATATGAGAGTTCCAGATAGCTTGAGAGAATGGACTTCGACATACGTAATCCAAGTCCGATTAAAATCCCTTTTAATTATGTCTATGATATGACTCATCATTCAACAGCTAATGCTAATCTTCAAATCTAATACTTGCAACTCTAGTGCTCTGAGCGTCCATTCCAAAGTTTAAGCCAGAGCCTGCCTCTTTCCATGTCTATTTTCTGAATTCTGAACCCTAGGGAGATTGAAAGCCAATCCAGCATCACCGGAGGGGTTCTCCTGCATTTGTGGGATCGGTGTTGATCCCAAATGTGGGGTCGATACTGATTCGTCTAACCGTGGGGACAGTTGCCCCCGGTTCTAAGTTGAGTTGATGATGGTCGTTGGGTCTTCTTCTGTTGGATTATGACTTCCTGATTACCTGGGTTATCCAACCTGATTGATGAATTTTGCATCATTTCCTCTTGTCGCTTTAGCAAGCTCTCCTAGTATTTAAGGCTGTTGTGCAAGCTGTTCACCACCTAGCCCATGTCCTCCTTTGTCAAATATAAGGAAGGATTCCCTGTAGAAGTCACTTGACTTCCTCCTTCTGTAGTTGTGCCTTCTGGTTGTATATCGATGTTCTTCTTCCTCATCATGATTTCTTAAGCAGAGAGATTCCTTCTGGTTTAAGTAGCATCCACTTACTAGCGTGTCAAAATGTTGACACTAAATTTTGATCAATCAAGTGCGAACACCAGAATCATATGCAAATCAGAATATAATCACGGTGTAGTCACGGATCACAACATAGTCACAGAATTATAATGGAAATGCGCAAATGAGATACAAGTATTTATATTGATTCTGCAAACGTTGGCTTACATTCACTTGAATTAATCGATTGATGATGCTTTTGATCATAAGTACGGTAAGTTGCGGTATGAATGACAAGAGAGAAAAATTGAAGTTGTCTCCAAGGCTCGACAGAGTTTGCACACAGAGAAGAGAATATCCATTTTTTTAAACCCTCGGAGTTGTATTTATAGGTGTTAGAAGATGTTAGATCGGCAAAAAATCGCGAAGGAAGCCCACCAAAGGGGTAGGACCCAGCTCATGAAGTGGGGCCCGGGTCCCAATTTTAGGGATCGGACCTTATCCCTCGTTAGGGATTAATACTCATCCTTAGGGGTTGCACTTTAGGGGGGCAATCCCTAAGTTGGTTTTTTTTTGTTAGCTTTCACCTCCAATAGACGGCTCGTCATTCTAATCTTTTGACCTCAAGATATCGACGAAATACTGAACAACTGTCGAGTTCAAAAGTTCTGAATATCGGATATGACACACTTAGCCATATTTCTGGTCCATTCCTATTTCGAAGTCTTACCGATCACGTATTTGGCTAGATTTCAAGTCCGATCTTGTTTGGAAATTTAGTTGATCCCTCACTCGGAGTCTTACCGATCCTGTACTTAATCAAATTCCGAGTGTTTTTTCAGCTTCTTCCAAAGGATATTTAAATGAACCCAAAGGATTGTGGATTCGTATGATCATATGTACTTGATTCTGAGCAATCCAAACGTCCAAGTCCAAATAGTAACGACCATGTTAATAGACGGATTAACAAGATGCGATATTCATTCGAATCTGCGGATGCATATATCTGATATTCGAAAATGATTTCTAATGCAGATACAAATATGACACAGTCTACACCCGAAAGTGTATTGATAGCCATACTTATGTGAATGTGAAAATGATGTCATTTCCAACGAAGTTCTAGAGAAAAAATAAATCTTGAAGTATTCACTATACCGAGATAGATGTGCACGACCATAAACGCACATGCTTTTAGATTGTATTTGGTTTGATGTCACAAATATTGTTCAAGAATACAAGTCGCTCTAGCATATTATGGATCTTACTCACTATGGAAAATTTTAAATCAAAATACATGTTTGTTTATGTGCAATCCTAATTTTTTTTTGAAAATTACTCAAAAATTATTTTAAAAAAAAAAATTCAAGTGAGGATTATTGGAAAAACTTGTATGAAGTATTTTCCAAAAATGAAAAATGATTTGAATTAATGCATTTATTGTTTAAGTCCCACATGTTGGGGTATACTGTAAGGGACTCGTATTTACATGAGTTTCTAGCTCCTAGGTTTGATCCTTTTGGGTATGAGTGGAAATAAACTGCACCGCCATACAGAAACCATCCAGATCGAACCATAAAAACGGTGCAGAAAACCGAACCAAATCTTCTCTCTAAAACAAATACTCTGAACTGGACCGACTCGTAATGATACGGTTCGAGTGTGATTTGAGCTGCTAACCCAACCATATTAAACCGGACCGAACCGAATACCCGCACTAGTAATCATATGATAAAAATATAACTAACTCCTATCTAATTTTTTTATTTTAATAAGGTATCTTTTATTTTCAGTGTACGTTGTTGTTAAATTAATAATAATCGTTATCATAAAGGAAAAGTTTATAGTTTTAGTATATTAGTTTTCATATCATTTTTATGGATAATGCTAACTATAATCTTATTTGAGTTATCATACTTAATATTTATGCATTGATTAGCATTGATGTTTGATTAATGTACTAAAACAATTTCACTTCTTATTAAATGTAAAATCGAAATATTCATACAGTTAGAAACTGATCTTTCGATTTTGGAAAACACTATGTGTTTTTAATATTTAACTGGTACAACTTATAACTTAATTAAAAACTAATATATAAAAGTATAATCAGAAGACTTAATTTTAATATTTAAATGATACAACTTAGAAACTAATCTTTATTTCAGTTATCATATTTTCAATGCAGAAGACTTCAAATATTTAATTAAGAACTTACAAAAGTATAATCAGAAGTTAACAGTCACCGAATACAGCTTATAACTCCAACTGGATTCCCCAAAAATCCAGCACCATCCAACATTCAGGGCCTGCATTGTTTTATAATATAATAAAGTCAATGAAGTTTGTAAACGACTAAATAGTTTAAAGCATCTAAACAGTAAATACTGGTCATGCATGTGCATATTAATTGTAAAAGAACATAGAATGTTTGCATAAACCTTTCTTGCTAAATGTCTGTAAAAAACTATACACGAAGTAGAGATTCTAAATCAGTTTCCTTAAGTAAAAATAATAAAAGTCAATCATTTCAGTGTCTAACATTCTTCCTTCTACCAATTAAACAAGTTCAATTAAACGTCGCTGCTTATTTCATATTTCTCTTACCATCAACTTCTACAAATGCACAAAGTCAGAAAGCTGGATATTATAAACTACAAAGCAACATGCGCGACGGTCAAATCCATAGTCCAGAAAAAGCTCATTAGAGTCCTTTTACCTAGGACGCACTTCCATGATTTCTCTGTTTGGGTACATATCCAATAATTTCACATGCATACGTGCACTTCTGTGCACTTGCCTGCACAAACATATGTGTGTACACATACATATGAGTTTACGTATGTATTTTTGTGTGTATGTATACACACACATAAGAAAACTAACACACTTATAATGCAGGGATGCGATGCTTCAAATTACTAAATTTTACTATGAATAAACACACTTAAAAGGCAGGCAGTGCCAAATAAAATCTTTCTGAGGTTAAGGAGTGACTGATAGCATCAAGGCTAAATTAAAGGAAAAATGCCCTAAAACTGTGTTATGTGCAGACATCCTAGCGCAAGTTGTTAGAGAAGTAACTTATTTGGTGTAAATATTTCATTAAACTACTACCAGCTTTTTTTTCTCTACATAACCAAGTTTTTAAACAACATATACATCTATATATGCATATACTATGAAATGCATGTAGCCAGGTATTTCGAGTTTATCAAACAAATATAACATATATAGAAGTAATGAATACATTACCAAACATAGTAGTATGGTCAAAGAGTAACATTATAGCTCTTGAAAGTACCAATCGTGTTCAAAATGCAGGCGAAAGACTCATATGAGTTACAACTCTGTAATTCAAATATTAAATTTATCTTCATATAAAAAAATTTATATGACAAATATAGTAGTATGTACTAATAATGCACATCAATGTACGCTAAATAATGTTGAAAACCGTAATAGTCAAGAGTCATATAGATTTCGAACAACATATCAATGCAGTTAAAAAGCAGAGAGATGGAAAGACGTCGCTAATCACCGAAACTAGGACTTTTCGACCTGCATTTTAAAGTGGGAAAAATAGTCTCAGTTCAAAAGATCAGTAGTGTTACCTTTAAATACCATAGGAATTTCACAGTGCATATTTCAGTCTTCGCCTGTTCAACTATACTGGAAAGGATGGTGTCAAATGTCAATCCTACACTAGACAGAATGTATGTATCAAAATTAAAGAGCAAATGCAAACCGAATGATGTATCAACTGTTGTAGAAATGGATCCTGGCAGTTTCTTAACTTTTGATAACAGTACTATAAGCTAGATGCTAAAAGAAGAGGGCTGTTCAGTTCTGATACTTCTCATCCTGACGATCTAGAGGCTTGAGCTTATGGTATAAAAAATTTAATGGCCTGAAATAGCCTCTTCGCAATGGGAGGGAATATTGCGTACAATTGACCTTCCCAGAGCCCGCTATCGTGCAGGAGCCACGTGCACAGGGTAATATTAGGGTGCTGACAGGTCCTCAGTCTAAGATTAAAAAACAATTGTTCTTGCATTAATTAATTTTTACATTTAGTTTAAAAATAATAAAATTTGAAGAACAAGTGCAGAAATATATGTTGGGAAATTACGCAAATTTCCTTATGATTATATTTGTGGAGAAAATAAAATAAAATGTAGAATGGTAAGAGACACACAAATTTGATAACAGAGTTCGGTCAATTATGCATACGTCTCCGGGCTGCTGCAGATCTTTTATTTCAGAGAATATTACTAAGTGATTACACAGAACACTTTACACTCAACACTCGATCTCACTTTTAATCTTGCTCTCCTTTTCTTCTTGTTGATTTTGAGATGAGATTGGGATGAGATAAGATTTATGAGGAGGATGTATATATAGAGAGGAGATGGTTGGTGTGGGGTTGGTGACTTGGTTGTTGGGCTTGGTAGGTGGTGGTTGGTGGCATACCCATGTAATAAACATGGGTGGCTTGGCTTCCTACATGCAGGTTCCAACAATCTCCCACTTGAAGACTGATTTCAATCCGTCTTCACACCTTGATCGATGCAACAGTCATTCTGCTCTTTTTACTCTAGCAGACCAACTGAAGTAACACAACTTCAGTTTATCGATAGTTATCGTCTTCTTTCCTATGGGTAACTCAGCTAGTTCCCATGTCTGGTTGGAAATAAGAGACTTCATCTCATCTTTCATGGCAAACTCTCACTTGCTAGCATCTTCAGTCTGAGATGCCTCATCATAGCATTCAGGTTCTCCTGCATCAGTCATATAAAGAGTACCACTCTTTTTACCTTGAGCAATCGTCATTGCACCCTTTGAAATTTTCCAATCACCACTATGGAAAATCGTAGTATAGCCTTCACTAGCTAATTGTCCTACGGAAATCAAATTCTTTCTCAAATCAGGTATGTATCTGACATCTTTTAGCTTCCAAACTGATGCATTTAGCTTTATCTTCACAGCACCTTTTCCAACGATATCACAAGGTTGATCATCACCAAGATATACTTTTCCAAGATTTCCAGAGGCGTACCTTTCGAAGAATTCTTTCTGCGAAGTGGCATGAAACGATGCTCCAGAGTCTAGCACCCAAGACTCTTCCTTGCTCTCCAAAGAGCATATCAACGCTTCTTCTCCTTCTGAGGTAGAAGTAACATTTGCCTCTGTCTTCGCCACCTGATCCTTTGGTGCACTTCTGCATTGGTTTTTGTAGTGCCCGGTCTTTCTACAATTCCAACACTCAATGGTCTTTCAGCTGTGAGAATTGTTGGGATTTCTGGATTTAGATCTCCAGTCCTTCGACCTACCTCGGTAGTTCGATTTGCTACGTCCATTTCCTTGTGTTGAATTTCTTCCTCTTGATTGTGTATGCAAAATTGAAAATTTTGATGACTCACCAGAATCACTTCGTCGGATCTCTTCATTGAGAACCATATCACGAATATCATTAAATTTTAACTTATTGCTTCCCGACGAGCTACTCACTGCTGTGACAGTAGCATTCCAACTTTCTGGCAGGGAAGACAAAAGTATCAACGCACGTACTTCTTCGTCAAACTCAGTTTCAACTGAACTTAACTAAGTAGTAACTGTATTCAGTTCATTGAGATGTTGAGCTACCGATGCACCTTCTGTCATCTGCAAATTGAACAATCGCCTCATCAAATGAACTTTGTTAGAGGCCGATGGCTTCTCGTACATACTGGAGAGAGCCGCCATAAGACCCGCCGTGGTCTTTTCTTTTGTCATGTTGAAAGCAACATTGCGAGATAACGTCAATCGAATAACTCCAAGAGCTTGTCTATCAAGAAGAGCCCAATCTTCATCCTTCATATTCTCTGGTTTCTTTTCTGAGAGAGGTTGATAAAGACTTTTCTGATACAGATAATCTTCAATCTGCATTTTCCAAAAACCAAAGTCGGCTCCGTCAAACTTCTCGATTTTCACCTTTCCTTCATCTGCCACCATCGCTCCCACTCGAATTTAATTTCTTTTCTAACAAATTATGGCTCTGATACCAGTTGTTGGGAAATTACGCAAATTTCCTTATGATTATATTTGTGGAGAAAAGAAATAAAATGTAGAATGGTAAGAGACGCACAAATTTGATAACGGAGTTCGGCCATTTATGCCTACATCTCCGGGCTGCTGCAGATCTTTTATTTCAGAGAATATTACAAAGTGATTACACAGAACACTTTACACTCAACACTCGATCTCACTCTTAATCTTGCTCTCATTTTCTTCTTGTTGATTTTGAGATGAGATTGGGATGAGATAAGATTTATGAGGAGGAAGGATGTATATATAGAGAGGAGATGGTTGGTGGGGGGTTGGTGACTTGGTTGTTGGGCTTGGTAGGTGGTGGTTGGTGGCATACCCATGTAATAAACATGGGTGGCTTAGCTTCCTACATGCAGGTTCCAACAATTCTCCTCCTATATATACATCCTTCCTCCTCATAACTTCTATCTCATTCCAAAATCCAATAAGAAGAAAAGGAGAGCAATTAGAGAGTGAGATCGAGTGTTGAGTATAAAGTGTTCTGTGTAATCACTTTGTAGTATTCTCTAAAATAAAAGATCTACAGCAGCCCGGAGACGTAGGCATAATTGGCTGTAACAACCCGAAAATCTGGGCCAGTTTAAAAATTTTATTTTGGCAATTTTAGCAAATTTTGAACATTTAAAATGAATTATTTTAAATAATGACGACAAGAAATTTATTTTGAATATAATTCGAACGTATATATTATATACGTCGTCGTTAGAATATAAATATTTATTATATTTATAAAAGGAATTGAAAATGGCGCGGTAGTTCGATAATTCGATTTCAAACTTCAATTGAACGTACCGGGTGCAAAACGAACCGGATCTTAGTGAAACCAAAAACATTAGGATCTAATTGAGAATATCTTTCCAACAAATCCGAAAAATCGAAATTTCATAGCGGGAATCAAAAGATATGTCCAGTTGAAAATTCTGAATAGTCGCTATGGAATTCAAGCCCTTAAAAATGGGAATTTTGCAAACGACCTCGGATTTCGACGAAACCACTTCTGTTGGATCCGCAGTGTTAAATTATTGCTAGATTCCAATTTTCATAATTTTTCGAATCAATATGTGAGCGTGGCAAAGGAAAACGCGTTTGACCAGTTTCAGTTGATTTTAATCGACTGGAAAATGGCCATTTTTTCAAACGGTCTCAGAATTCGACGAAACTAGTTTTGTTAGGACCGTATCGTCAATACGAAGCTAAAAATAATTTTTCAGGAATTTTTAGAGTTAGTATGTGATCCCGGTAAATTGAAATGTGCGTTAAAATTGAATATACAAAGATTTATATTTTAATTTTGATGAAATCTAATCGTAACAGCCGAATTGGGTTACGAAACATATCCCATTGTGTTCGAAATGGGGGTAATTAGCTAGGGGCGACAGTCGTTGGGGTTGATTTGGAGTACATATGTAAAATCTCGTTTATTGGAATTAAATAATAACTTAATATATATATATATATACCCTTTTGAAGCGGTCAAAACCCTTTTTCTTTGAGATGTCGTGGTCAGCGTTTTGACCTGCGCCCCCAAAAAGAAATCAACGGCGATTTCTTTTTCAAATCAATCCCTCGTTCAAACTGAAAATCCACACATCGATCCACGAAACCCTAAGTACAAATCTCCTTAGCGTGGAGAGGTCCTTCAATCTAACGGGTGGGATGTTATTTAGAGGCGTGAGCAACCAGTAATCAGCCCTCAAAGCCGTCCAGTTCAGGCGAGTTTTCAGCGCCGTTCAGGCGAGCGAGTTCGCCAGAACTCTGGCGATAGGTGGCGCCCTCCGAGGTGCAGCCCGTTGTGGCATTGGATCATCCTCCGGCGCAGTGTTCTGATGGCAATTCTGAACCCTAGAACTCGAGCTGATGGGTTCAACGCAAGGGAAGAACGACAGACTGTTCTGTGGAGGAAGCAAGGTAGTTTTCTACTACATAAAAATTCAGTTTTAACATTTGAAAAATGCAGTTTTTTTTATACTCGAATGGTACTTTTTTCCTGTATTTCAAATACTCCGCACAGTTTTTTTTATTTTTATATATAGAGTGATTCATATATATGATTTTGAAAAATAAAATAACTTTGTTTTAAAATATAAAATACCATTCATTTGAAAATATAAATAGCATGACTTTAAAAATATGAATTATACGTGAAGTGATATGTAATAAAAATATGATTTTTATGTTTTTAGAATAATAAAAATACGATTTTTATATATTCATTAGCGAAGTAAAAATACGATTTTTATATATTCATTAGCGAAGTAAAAATACGATTATTATATATTCATTAGCGAAGTAAAAATACGATTTTTATATATTCATCAGCGAAGTAAAAATACGATTTTTAATATATTGAATAGCGAAATAAAAATGTGATTTTTAATATGAACAGTGTGAAACAGACTGCGATGGAACTGGCTGAAAGCGAAAGGGAATCCAAACCATCGACCGCTTAAGAATGGAGGAGTGGATCTCTCGATGAGAACTTCTCACTTTAAAGTTTCTTTTTCTAGTTATATACATATATATATATACTAGGATGCAGACGGTGCTTAGTAGCACCCGACACCCGTCATCCACAGACCATGGATGGCTTGTTTGTTTAATTGTTTGGTTGTGTAGTTGGTTAGATTATTTGGTTTGAATTGAATTGTTTGGTGAAATGAAATTGATTTAATTGATGTGTGAATGGCGTGGACCTTCACTAGACCGGGGATAAGGCTAGGCCTTGTCCCGTTTCTAGTATCGTGCCGTTATGCCGTCGAAATTTTCTAAAAATAAAGATAACATTTTGTTTAATAAATGAACCGAATAGAATATTCATAGGTTGAATAAAATAGTTTGATTGTTAAAAATATAATTTTTAACGTGAATGTGAATAAATAAATATCCATTTACAAACCGGACGGTTTGTTTATGTACACCTATTTGAAGGACGTTGATTGGGTCGATAAATTTTACACATCGCCCAACTGCACAACTAAAATATGTGTTTGATTTTTTGAAACCCCACACGGGTGTTGGGATGAAATTTGAAGTTCACTCATCCTGATTGATTAAATATGTCGATCGATTGATTGACAGGCTGTTATAAGCGTTAGATATCTATATTTGATGCTTATACAGTGTAGTGCACTTTGGTTGATGGTTGATTATTTTTCAATGCTATTATATACGTGTGATGTATGAAAATCCATATAATTAACATTATATGGTGATTGATTGGGCCTCATTTCAATTTAGAAAATAAAGAATAATATAAAACAAAGGTTCCTGTGTGGACTGTACTCATCCGTTGAGATTAGTCATGTGTTGAACGAAATATTTTGATAATAACAAAAAAATTGATAATAGGAAGTATTTGAAATAGAATATTTGAAAATAGAAATATATGAAGCCGTGTTGATTAGATTGACGCCATTTTGACGTGAACGATATTTATATCGATTTTATTCATTTCGAAATGAATTGAATTGAAAACGATTTCGAAATGAATTGAATTGAAAACGATTTCGAAATGAATTGAATAGAAAACGAATTCAATTTAAATTGAATAGCAAACGAATTGAATTTAAATTGAATAGCAAACGAATTGAATTTAAATTGAATAGAAAACGAAATGAATTCGAATTGAATAGAAAACGAAATGAATTCGAATCGAATTAAAATCAATTTGAATTGAAATCAAATAGAAATGAAAGTAAAAAGAATATTTTGAATTCGAAATTTGAATTGAATAGAAATGAATTTTAAAACGAATTTATAAAGAAGAATTCAATTTTGCTTTGGATTGAAATGGAAGTTGAAATTGTTTTTGAAACAAATTTAAAACTATTTATAAAACTCGTTTTAAATAGAAATCGACGAAATATATATTATATATATTATATATATAATATAATGGCCTGAATAGAACGCGCCGCGCCGCGGCAGTTCGTGAATTTCGACCATTTATTTCAAACGGACATTACGGGAGATCCGACCGTCGGATTCTCCTAAAACCGGAACTGTTGGGTTCGTATCGAAAAGAGCTTTCTAACGAATATTTGAAATTTGAAATCTAACGGTTAGATTTGGAGATACGTCCAAATCAAATTCGAAAAAGGTCGCTGTAAGTGCAGTTCGATGGCCGTTGATGGAAATCGACTGTACGGGCCTTGATAAAATTATTAAAAATATCAATAATTTGTGTAAAATCATAAGAAATGATTTGGGAAAATTTGGGATGAAAAACTCCATATTTGAAAAGATAAAAATAGATTTTTATCAAAATGAACTAGTTTGAACTAAATTTAAAACCCGATTTGTTTTTAAATAAATAAATTAGATTTAAAAAGGGGTTTTAAATAATCGGAATTCCTAATATATTTGAATTAAATTAAACTAGAATTGATTCATGGGTTTATCGTGAACTGTGTTTTAAATAACACTAGTTCTTTAACCCGATAATAAATAGAATGTGATTTGGGTTTGTCGTGAACTGTGTTTTAAATAACACCTAGTTCTTTAACCCAGTAAAAGGAGTTTTAATGAATCTGCAATTAGATTGAAATGGGGAATTGATAATTTAAATTATCAACTTTAGAAAATGAGCGAGAATGGAGTATCACCAGTTTTGCTCCAAAGCGATAGTTAAATCTTTAATCAGATTTGAACGTGAAATGGTAATTGATTTTACCGATAACACTGTGGTGTTAGATATGGAGTATTACAAGTTTTCTTCATGGGATGAATAGGTTGGGATTGGGAAATAAAATAAATAATTACTTCGTTACGATTCGCTAATCTCGACTAGTTTAGAAACCCATAATCTGGTTTGAAACGACATCCAAAGGAAGATTAAAGGATAAATTTTAAAGAATTTATCTTGGATAAAATTAATGGGAACCTTTCCCTAAGAATGTGATTTCGTGAATAAAAAGGATATTCTGCATTGGAATGAGGGTATGTTGTGTTTGTGTAACATTTGTTTTAAATATACGCGGGTTGTTCGGAAAAGTCGGGTTTATACCCATTCTGAATAACTGATTCGACGATAAGTCGAAAATGAAGACGGTGGTTGAAGACCGGAAGTCTTCACATCGTTTGGATAATTACTGACGATCCTGATTGGGCTGTACACCCAAGAGGATGGAAATAGTTGGTGGTCGTCCAGACGTACTTGGAGATGGATGGATATGCGAGGAAAGTGCATCCGGTTTCGTTCAGACCCAGAACGAACTTGTAAATGGATGGTATGTCTGACATTGTATTTCTTTATATTGTATTCGTTGATCTCTGCTAAATATATATCTGTTTGGCGGGGGAGAATTTATTTTCTTGCTTAACGCCCTTCTCTGAGACATATAAGCTCAGAGGTTATATATTGGCAGAAATCAGTGGTACGATATGGATTGATAGTGTGGCATGCTGAGATGCAGTGATCCAGACTTTTGTTGAAAAGCAAAGTTTGGTGGATGATGATCAAAGCGCAGCTTTAATATAGCACGGCTTTGTGTATAGCGTTGATTCGCGAGCCTCACACCCCGGTATGGTGGTAAACTGATGGTTTGATCAGTATGCTTTTTCGTGGATGGGCACCTTCGTGGTGTCGTGGATTCGGTCGACCGAGAGTGAGCTCAGTGCTCAGAGGGATAGGGTAAGCGGTGTTTTCTCTCGCCGGGACGTAAGCCGCAGTGATACTCGATTTCCCAAAAGTGCGGATGTGCATTACGGTGTTTTCTCTAGCCGAGACGTAAGCCGTTGAGATGGCACTACGCGATCGATCTTTCGAATCGGGAGCCACCATGATGGAAATCCAATTTCCAAATATGACATTTTGCAGTTTTGATTGTAGAGCCTAGTATTGACGACATGATATATGGTACCCATGCCGTCTATGATTGATATATTTATATTTGAAGTTGTTTTCTTCACTTATAGTAATAATATAAGATGAAATTTCGCGTATCAAGCATATTTGGTTATTATAAGGGAAACCCCTATCCTCCGGCTTGCGTTGCATTGTGTGATGGGACCTGGGTCTTATAATAGCTTCATGTTCTTTATTTAGCATTGCGCTGTTTGTTTTCTGCACTGGTATTCTTGGGAGGAAACCCGTTCCGTGTTATACGGCGTGGTCCCTTGATTTACCTAACTTTAAAAACAAAGATTAATAACTGTTTTAGTTCTCACACCAGTCACATGACTGACCTGGAGTTTATTGTTTTAACCTAAACTCTGGGTGCCCCTATTTTCGACACGGGCAGTTAGTAGTTTTGGTTTTGCAGATTTATATTCACAGGATCCTGATCTACAGCTGGAACGATGTTCGGAAAGCTCTGTATCCGTGCATTATTTTCAGTTGTGATTTATATTGTTTTTCCGCTGCGATGTATTTAAATGTAATTTAAATCTCTGATATTTTCGGTGTAATATTAATTCATACTCTGTATATTCTTGTATTCTGATGGAATTGTTGTAATAACAATGAAATGTTCTTCTGTTTGTGTTCTGATTTGTCTTGTCCTCACAGTAATTCGTTCTTTCTCATCTCTTCGGAGACCGGGGAAGTTTCGGGTCGCTTCAGTTGGTATCAGAGCTTTGGTTTACAGAGCTCGAGAACAAGACACATTAGAACCATACGAAAGAATTCATCAGAAATTGGATTAGTAATATCCAACGAGAATGACTCGTTAGAGATGGGATCAGTAGTATCCTAGAACGAGTGTGAAGAGTATATTTGTGAAAAAGAAAACAAATCTTGTTTTGAAATATAAATCAATTTTTCGTATTTGATTATTTATTTATATTGATTTGGACAGTCCCGTATATAAAGATTTTGCGTATACGTCTGATCCACGTGTATTTGAAATTTTAATATACTGGATAGATATAGAAGTACAGTCTAATCGCCCGGAGATGATTTTGGTGATGGAGCTCCATCATTAGAATTTATGTTCGAGTGACGAAAGTGAACTTTCTATATATTTCCTATTGACTGATGTGAGAACCAAAATTAGATAGGGCCTATTGTTGTGAATTGGCATCAAAACATGATTTTTTGTACATGTATCAAAATTATGAATTTGAAACTCTAATTCACTAATTGATTGATATTTGTGTTGTTTGTTTATTTGTTTGATAATTTTGAACCATTATGCCTAATTGAGTCAAATATCGAATTGTATTGAAAATTTGGTCGCATTTTCTTGCATATACATGTACTTTCATTGAACAGGTCATAGCAAGGAGGCTAGAGCAGAGAATAAAATTTGTTTGCCCGACAAATAGGTACATGTTTATCATAATTTACTGTTTTGTTTGGGTGATGATGATTTTATGAGCCTATTGGCTAGCCGCTTGGCTTTTTCTTTTTCTTTTTGAGATCAGAAGGCCTGTATGGCAATTTCGGGATTTTCCCGTGGCTCCCGGTGCAGGGGAGGTTATGGCGAAATTTTTCGAAAATTCCGGGTGTTAGCCAAATTTTTGAAAAATTTGAAAATTCTCATAAACTGAAAAGTTGGAGAATGGAAGCCAGATCGAACGTAGAGTTGATTGATCAAACCACTTTCGACTTTATTACTTTTCGGGGACGAAAAGTTTTAAGTGGGGGAGATTGTAACAACCCGAAAATCTGGGCCAGTTTAAAATTTTTATTTTGGCAATTTTAGCAAATTTTGAACATTTAAAATGAATTATTTTAAATAATGACGACGAGAAATTTATTTTGAATATAATTCGAACGTATATATTATATACGTCGTCGTTAGAATATAAATATTTATTTATATTTATAAAAGGAATTGAAAATGGCGCGGTAGTTCGATAATTCGATTTCAAACTTCAATTGAACGTACCGGGTGCAAAACGAACCAGATTTTAGTGAAACCAAAAACATTAGGATCTAATTGAGAATACCTTTCCAACGAATCCGAAAAATCGAAATTTCATAGCGGGAATCAAAAGATATGTCCAGTTGAAAATTCTGAATAGTCGCTATGGAATTCAAGCCCTTAAAAATGGGAATTTTGCAAACGACCTCGGATTTCGACGAAACCACTTCTGTTGGATCCGCAGTGTTAAATTATTGCTAGATTCCAATTTTCATAATTTTTCGAATCAATATGTGAGCGTGGCAAAGGAAAACGCGTTTGACCAGTTTCAGTTGATTTTAATCGACTGGAAAATGGCCATTTTTTCAAACGGTCTCAGAATTCGACGAAACTAGTTTTTGTTAGGACCGTATCGTCAATACGAAGCTAAAAATAATTTTTCAGGAATTTTTAGAGTTAGTATGTGATCCCGGTAAATTGAAATGTGCGTTAAAATTGAATATACAAAGATTTATATTTTAATTTTGATGAAATCTAATCGTAACAGCCGAATTGGGTTACGAAACATATCCCATTGTGTTCGAAATGGGGGTAATTAGCTAGGGGCGACAGTCGTTGGGGTTGATTTGGAGTACATATGTAAAATCTCGTTTATTGGAATTAAATAATAACTTAATATATATATATACCCTTTTGAAGCGGTCAAAACCCTTGTTCTTTGAGATGCTGTGGTCATCGTTTTGACCTGCGCCCCCAAAAAGAAATCAACGGCGATTTCTTTTTCAAATCAATCCCTCGTTCAAACTGAAAATCCACACATCGATCCACGAAACCCTAAGTACAAATCTCCTTAGCGTGGAGAGGTCCTTCAATCTAACGGGTGGGATGTTATTTAGAGGCGTGAGCAACCAGTAATCAGCCCTCAAAGCCGTCCAGTTCAGGCGAGTTTTCAGCGCCGTTCAGGCGAGCGAGTTCGCCAGAACTCTGGCGATAGGTGGCGCCCTCCGAGGTGCAGCCCGTCGTGGCATTGGATCATCCTCCGACGCAGTGTTCTGATGGCAATTCCGAACCCTAGAACTCGAGCTGATGGGTTCAACGCAAGGGAAGAACGACAGACTGTTCTGTGGAGGAAGAAAAGGTAGTTTTCTACTACATAAAAATTCAGTTTTAACATTTGAAAAATGTAGTTTTTTTTTATTTTTATATATAGAGTGATTCATATATATGATTTTGAAAAATAAAATAACTTTGTTTTAAAATATAAAATACCATTCATTTGAAAATATAAATAGCATGACTTTAAAAATATGAATTATACGTGAAGTGATATGTAATAAAAATATGATTTTTATGTTTTTAGAATAATAAAAATACGATTTTTATATATTCATTAGCGAAGTAAAAATACGATTTTTATATATTCATTAGCGAAGTAAAAATACGATTTTTATATATTCATTAGCGAAGTAAAAATACGATTTTTATATATTCATCAGCGAAGTAAAAATACGATTTTTAATATATTGAATAGCGAAATAAAAATGTGATTTTTAATATGAACAGTGTGAAACAGACTGCGATGGAACTGGCTGAAAGCGAAAGGGAATCCAAACCATCGACCTCTTAAGAATGGAGGAGTGGATCCCTCGGTGAGAACTTCTCACTTTAAAATTTCTTTTTCTAGTTATATATATATATATATACTAGGATGCAGACGGTGCTTAGTAGCACCCGGCACCCGTCATCCACAGACCATGGATGGCTTGTTTGGTTGTGTAGTTGGTTAGATTATTTGGTTTGAATTGAATTGTTTGATGAAATGAAATTGATTTGATTGATGTGTGAATGGCGTGGGCCTTCACTAGACCGGGGATAAGGCTAGGCCTTGTCCCGTTTCTAGTATCGTGCCGTTATGCCGCCGAAATTTTCTAGAAATAAAGATAACATTTTGTTTAATAAATGAACCGAATAGAATATTCATAGGTTGAATAAAATAGTTTGATTGTTAAAAATATAATTTTTAACGTGAATGTGAATAAATAAATATTCATTTACAAACCGGACGGTTTGTTTATGTACACCTATTTGAAGGACGTTGATTGGGTCGATAAATTTTACACATCGTCCAACTGCACAACTAAAATATGTGTTTGATTGTTTGAAACCCCACACGGGTGTTGGGATGAAATTTGAAGTTCACTCATCCTGATTGATTAAATATGTCGATCGATTGATTGACAGGCTGTTATAAGCGTTAGATATCTATATTTGATGCTTATACAGTGTAGTGCACTTTGGTTGATGGTTGATTATTTTTCAATGCTATTATATACGTGTGATGTATGAAAATCCATATAATTAACATTATATGGTGATTGATTGGGCCTCATTTCAATTTAGAAAATAAAGAATAATATAAAACAAAGGTTCCTGTGTTGACTGTACTCATCCGTTGAGATTAGTCATGTGTTGAACGAAATATTTTGATAATAACAAAAAATTTGATAATAGGACGTATTTGAAATAAAATATTTGAAAATAGAAATATATTAAGCCGTGTTGATTAGATTGACGCCATTTTGACGTGAACGATATTTATATCGATTTTATTCATTTCGAAATGAATTGAATTGAAAACGATTTCGAAATGAATTGAATTGAAAACGATTTCGAAATGAATTGAATAGAAAACGAATTCAATTTAAATTGAATAGCAAACGAATTGAATTTAAATTGAATAGCAAACGAATTGAATTTAAATTGAATAGAAAACGAAATGAATTCGAATTGAATAGAAAACGAAATGAATTCGAATCGAATTAAAATCAATTTGAATTGAAATCAAATAGAAATGAAAGTAAAAAAGAATATTTTGAATTCGAAATTTGAATTGAATAGAAATGAATTTTAAAACGAATTTATAAAGAAGAATTCAATTTTGCTTTGGATTGAAATGGAAGTTGAAATTGTTTTTGAAACAAATTTAAAACTATTTATAAAACTCGTTTTAAATAGAAATCGACGAAATATATATTATATATATAATATAATGGCCTGAATAGAACGCGCCGCGCCGCGGCAGTTCGTGAATTTCGACCATTTATTTCAAACGGACATTACGGGAGATCCGACCGTCGGATTCTCCTAAAACTGGAACCGTTGGGTTCGTATCGAAAAGAGCTTTCTAACGAATATTTGAAATTTGAAATCTAACGGTTAGATTTGGAGATACGTCCAAATCAAATTCGAAAAAGGTCGCTGTAAGTGCAGTTCGATGGCCGTTGATGGAAATCGACTGTACGGGCCTTGATAAAATTATTAAAAATATCAATAATTTGTGTAAAATCATAAGAAATGATTTGGGAAAATTTGGGATGAAAAACTCCATATTTGAAAAGATAAAAATAGATTTTTATCAAAATGAACTAGTTTGAACTAAATTTAAAACCCGATTTGTTTTTAAATAAATAAATTAGATTTAAAAAGGGGTTTTAAATAATCGGAATTCCTAATATATTTGAATTAAATTAAACTAGAATTGATTCATGGGTTTATCGTGAACTGTGTTTTAAATAACACTAGTTCTTTAACCCGATAATAAATAGAATGTGATTTGGGTTTGTCATGAACTGTGTTTTAAATAACACCTAGTTCTTTAACCCAGTAAAAGGAGTTTTAATGAATCTGCAATTAGATTGAAATGGGGAATTGATAATTTAAATTATCAACTTTAGAAAATGAGCGAGAATGGAGTATCACCAGTTTTGCTCCAAAGCGATAGTTAAATCTTTAATCAGATTTGAACGTGAAATGGTAATTGATTTTACCGATAACACTGTGGTGTTAGATATGGAGTATTACTAGTTTTCTTCATGGGATGAATAGGTTGGGATTGGGAAATAAAATAAATAATTACTTTGTTACGGTTCGCTAATCTCGACTAGTTTAGAAAACCATATTCTGGTTTGAAACGACATCCAAAGGAAGATTAAAGGATAAATTTTAAAGAATTTATCTTGGATAAAATTAATGGGAACCTTTCCCTAAGAATGTGATTTCGTGAATAAAAAGGATATTCTGCATTGGAATGAGGCGTATGTTGTGTTTGTGTAACATTTGTTTTAAATATACGCGGGTTGTTCGGAAAGGTCGGGTTTATACCCATTCTGAATAACCGATTCGACGATAAGTCGAAAATGAAGACGGTGGTTGAAGACCGGAAGTCTTCACATCGTTTGGATAATTACTGACGATCCTGATTGGGATGTACACCCAAGAGGATGGAAATAGTTGGTGGTCGTCCAGACGTACTTGGAGATGGATGGATATGCGAGGAAAGTGCCTCCGGTTTCGTTCAGACCCAGAACGGACTTGTAAATGGATGGTATGTCTGACATTGTATTCCTTTATATTGTATTCGTTGATCTCTGCTAAATATATATCTGTTTGGCAGCGGAGAATTTATTCTCTTGCTTAACGCCCTTCTCTGAGACATACGAGCTCAGAGGTTATATATTGGCAGAAATCAGTGGTACGATACGGATTGATAGTGTGGCATGCTGAGATGCAGTGATCCAGACTTTTGTTGAAAAGCAAAGTTTGGTGGATGATGATCAAAGCGCAGCTTTAATATAGCACGGCTTTGTGTATAGCGTTGATTCGCGAGCCTCACACCCCGGTATGGTGGTAAACTGATGGTTTGATCAGTATGCTTTTTCGTGGATGGGCACCTTTGTGGTGTCGTGGATTCGGTCGACCGAGAGTGAGCTCAGTGCTCAGAGGGATAGGGTAAGCGGTGTTTTCTCTCGCCGGGACGTAAGCCGCAGTGATACTCGATTTCCCAAAAGTGCGGATGTGCATTACGGTGTTTTCTCTAGCCGAGACGTAAGCCGTTGAGATGGCACTACGCGATCGATCTTTCGAATCGGGAGCCACCATGATGGAAATCCAATTTCCAAATATGACATTTTGCGGTTTTGATTGTAGAGCCTAGTATTGGCGACATGATATATGGTACCCATGCCGTCTATGATTGATATATTTATATTTGAAGTTGTTTTCTTCACTTATAGTAATAATATAAGATGAAATTTCGCGTATCAAGCATATTTGGCTATTATAAGGGAAAACCCTATCCTCCGGCTTGCGTTGCATTGTGTGATGGGACCCGGGTCTTATAATAGCTTCATGTTCTTTGTTTAGCATTGCGCTGTTTGTTTTCTGCACTGGTATTCTTGGGAGGAAACCCGTTCCGTGTTATACGGCGTGGTCCCTTGATTTACCTAACTTTAAAAACAAAGATTAATAACTGTTTTAGTTCTCACACCAGTCACATGACTGACCTGGAGTTTATTATTTTAACTTAAACTCTGGGTGCCCCTATTTTCGACACGGGCAGCTAGTAGTTTTGGTTTTGCAGATTTATATTCACAGGATCCTGATCTACAGCTGGAACGATGTTCGGAAAGCTCTGTATCCGTGCATTATTTTCAGTTGTGATTTATATTGTTTTTCCGCTGCGATGTATTTAAATGTAATTTAAATCTCTGATATTTTCGGTGTAATATTAATTCATACTCTGTATATTCTTGTATTCTGATGGAATTGTTGTAATAACAATGAAATGTTCTTCTGTTTGTGTTCTGATTTGTCTTGTCCTCACAGTAATTTGTTCTTTCTCATCTCTTCGGAGACCGGGGAAGTTTCGGGTCGCTTCAGTTGGCCGAACTCCGTTATCAAATTTGTGTGTCTCTTACCATTCTACATTTCATTTCTTTTCTCCACAATATTATCATAAGGAAATCTGTGTAATTTCCCAACAATATATGTGTGCTTTTTATCTTACAACAAAGATGAACAAAACAAAAGAAATGAGTGTCATATTATATTGTCTACAAGTGTAGTTCGATTCTTCTAAATCTTTGAATTATTCTTGTTAAATGATGTGCCAATAGAGTGAGATGATAGTTGTATTTGGTTTTTGTTTAAAGTGATGACATACTGAATTTAGTTAAGAGGTATGTATCAATCTTGCACGTCATTTTAATTAATTAGCGCCAAATCGTAAGACTATGTAATATGATTCGATAAAATAGCAAAATCATCTGAAGTCGTCTGTTGTAGAATCACATAACAATTTTACCAATAATCCCCACAAGAACAGGCTCCTAGTGAAAAATGATGAAACCTACTCGTATCCCTAATAATAAACTCACGATCCAAAACCTTAGATATCAATTTAATCACATTATGACAATCATCACAAACCCTAAGATTCTTTGCAATTCTTATTGGCGCATTCGGAGGAGCTTTCAACAAACCAAATGCAATGGCTAGTCTCTCGCTATGGCTACATAGCAGCTTCCTCTTATCATCCTCCTCTACATTAAGAAACACCTGCTTAGTTGAAGCCATGTATCCCACTTTACTTATCAACTCACATAGTTCCTCCAACTTATCATATATATCTTTAGTTTCCCAATATGACTTATCATGTGCACCAAATTTATAAACTTTGTCCTTCATTTCAATCCAACTAAGTCCATAATCTTTCGATAAACCTTTTTCAACCATCATTCTCCTTACTCGTCCAGCATCGTTCCATCTTCCTAAGGAAGCATATATGTTGGATAAAATCACATAATTGGTTGCATTTTTTGGTTCTAGTTTGAATTATTTGTGTGCAGTCCTCTCTCCTATATCAATGTTGCGATGCAATTGACATGCTCCTAGTAATGTTCCAAAAACACTTGGAGATGGCTTTGTATTCATGTTTTCTATAAACATCTCCGCTTCTTCTAATCTTCCTCCTCTTCCTAGCATATCCACTACGCAAGCATAATGCTCGACCCTGGGTTTGATTCTGAATTTTTCCCACATTCTGTTGAAAATTTCTAAACCAATATCGATAAGTCCACCATGGCTACAAGCAGAAAGAATCACAACCAAAGTGATATAATTAGGCTTCAACCCCACATCTTGCATTTTGTTAAACTATTTCAAGGCTAAGTCAAATTTACCATTCATAGAGAACCCTTCAATCATGGAAGTCCAAAGAACAACATTTCCTTCTTTGAACTTATTAAACACCTTCAAAGCGGTATTTTGATCTCCGCAGCTAGAATACATAGTAACAAGTGAAGACCCAACTATCAAATTCAAGTCATATCTGTTAATAAATAAATGATCAAAGAAGCAAGCAAAGAATAGAATCACACAAGATTTAACGTGGAAAAACCCTTTTCGGGAAAAAAACCACGGGAGAAAGGCAAACTTTATTAATTAATTGATGGAGTTTTACAAGCTTATTTTCATTACAAACCATAGCAATGAATTTATATTCTACTTTCATGCAGCCAAATAAGGAGAGAAAGAATAAAATAAAGATCTCCTTTATCATTTAAATGAGGTTGCTGAAAATATCTCAATCAAGAGAATAAATTAAAGATCTCCTTTATCCTTTAAATGAGGTTGCTAAAAATATCTCAATCAAGAGAATAAATTAAGGATATAGATAAGATCCTTTAGGTGACATCAGCTGGACCAATTCTAATGAGAATTTTGGATCACAAATTAACAATCTCCACCTTGAGACGAATTCTCATCTTGAAGTAGAAAGATGAACTACAAAAAACGAACTCCTTCAACAAATAAATATCTGCCTTACTCCAATAGTCCCTAAAGACTATACTGTAACACCAACCAAGCTTGAGCAAAGCTCAAACTTAGTAATTGGAACTGGCTTTGTCATCATGTCAGCGGGATTGTCATGAGTACTTATCTTGCAAACTTTAACACCACCTTTAGCAATAACAACTCGAATGTAGTGATACCTAACATCTATATGTTTAGTTCTGTCATGAAACATTTGATCATTTGTAAGGCATATAGCACTCTGGCTATCAGAAAATATAGTAATGCAAGATGTATCTCCACAAAGCTCAAAATATAAACCTCTCAGCCAAGTAGCTTCTTTACATGCTTCAGAAATAGCCATATACTCGGTCTCAGTAGTAGATAATGCTACGGTAGTTTGCAAGGTTGCTTTCCAACTCACAGCACAACCACCAATGGTGAAAACATAACATGTTAATGATCTTCTTTTATCCAAATCACCAGCAAAGTCAGAATCCACATAACCAACAAGTTCATCTTTAGATTTACCCAACTGCAAACAAGCATTTGCAGTGCCTTGAAGATATCTGAAAATCCACTGAACTGCTTTCCAATGCTCTCTTCCAGGATTGGCCATGAATCTACTGACAACACTCAAAGCATGTGATAAATCAGGACGTGAACAAACCATGGAATACATAAGTGAACCAACTGCACTAGAATAGGGAACTCTAGACATATACTCAATATCCTCATCTGATTGTGGACACATGGCTGATGACAATTTGAAATGTGCAGCAAGAGGAGTACTTACAGGTTTGACATCAAGCATATTAAAACGGCGAAGCACTTTTCTAACATACCCACTCTGACTTAGGTATAATTTTCCAGAAGTTCTATCTCTTGATATCTCCATGCCAATAATCTTCTTAGCATCCCCCAAATCTTTCATTTCAAACTCTCTACTCAACTGCCTTTTCAAATTTTCAATTTCTGCCTTGTCTTTTGAAGCAATCAGCATATCATCGACATAAAGTAGCAAATAAACGGCTGAATGAGTAGTAATTTTCAAATAGACACAACTATCATAATTGGACCTTTTAAAACCTTGAGATAGCATAAAAGTGTCAAATCTTTTATACCACTGCCTAGGTGACTGTTTCAATCCATAAAGAGATTTCTTTAATTTACAGACAAGATTTTCTTTTCCAGGGATGATAAAACCCTCAGGTTGATGCATATAAATATCCTCTTCTAATTCTCCATGTAAAAATGCAGTTTTTACATCTAACTGTTGAAGCTCATAATCATGCATAGCAACAAAACTGAGTAAAATGCGAATTGAGCTATGTTTCACAACAGGGGAAAAAACTTCATTATAGTCAATACCTGGAATCTGACTGTAACCTTTTGCAACTAATCTTGCTTTGTACCTTGTCTTATCGTTTGGAGAAACACCTTCTTTTCTCTTGAAAACTCATTTGCAATGAATAGGTTTCTTCTCTTTAGGCAATTTGATTAAGTCCTAAGTGTCATTTCTTGCAAGTGACTTCATCTCATCATGCATAGCAGCCATCCACTTATCAGAATCACTAGAGATAACAGCCTCAGAATATGAAGAAGGCTCGGCAATACCTTCTATTTCTTCTGCTACAGCACACACATAAGCAACAACATTTGCTTCCTCAATAAACCTTCTTACTGGTTTTGGATTCCTTCTGGGTCTGCTTGTTGCAATAGATTGCTGCGGTGGTTGCATAACTGCTGGAGGATCCTCAACAATGGTTGCTTCATCATGTCCCTCAATTTCTGCTTTTGATGTAGCATCTGAATCAATAATATGCTCCACCTGGACATTTGATTTCTGCTTACTCTCAACAAGATCATTAGTAGATGGAATATCATGTAACATAGCAGATTCATTAAACATAACATTTCTGCTAATTACAACCTTACTTGTTTCAGGATTCCATAATTTATAGCCTTTAACACCAGACTTATAACCAAGAAAAATGCATTTAACAGCTCTTGGCTCTAGCTTTCCATTATCAACATGAGCATAAACAATGCATCCAAAAACTTTCAATTTAGAATAATTTGCTGGAGAACCAGACCATACCTCAATCGGAGTTTTCTTACCAATAGCAACAGAGGGAGAGCGGTTGATGAGATAACAGGCCGTGGAAGCAGCTTCAGCCCAAAAACGTCTATCCAAACTTGTGTTTGACAACATACAGCGAGCCTTAGAAATGATAGTCATGTTCATACGCTCGGCAACCCCGTTTTGCTGAGGAGTGTGAGGTATGGTGTAGTGCCTAACAATGCCTTCAGCCTTGCAAAATGAATTAAATTCATCTGAACAAAACTCCATTCCATTATCAGTCCGAAGCTTCTTTACCTTCCTTTTAGTTTGTCTCTCAACCATAGTCTTCCACTCTTTGAAAGCTGAAAAAGCTTCAGATTTATGTTTCAAAAAATAAGGCCAAACTCTTCTGGAATAATCATCAATAATTGTCATCATGTAACAAGCACCGCCCATGGATGCTTCCTTAGACGGTCCCCATAAGTCTGAATGCACATAATCTAGAATGCCTTCTGTTGTATGAACTGCAGTGTTGAACTTCACTCTCTTATGCTTGCCAAAAATGCAATGCTCACAGAACTTCAGCTTGTCTGCGTTGTACCCATCAAGAAGTCCTCTCTTGTTCAACTTTGACAGACCTAATTCACTCATATGTCCAGGACGCATATGCCAAAGATTAGCAGTATCACAATCAGAAATATTATTTGAGATAACAGGGGAAGCATTAACTGAAACAGTAGTGCCTTGAAGATAATAAAGGCCATTTGTTTGCGGAAGATTTCCCTTCATTACAACAAGAGAACCATTTGTGACTTTCAGGACACCACCTCCACCTGAATATTTGTACCCTTTGTCATCAAGAGCACTTAAAGAAATCATATTTCTCTTCATGTTGGGAATGAACCGAACATCTGTTAAAGTTCTGATTGCGCCATCAAACATCTTGATCTGAATAGAACCAATTCCTGGTACTTTACATGCTGAATCATCACCCATCAAAACTGAGCCAGCATCATTTATGGGCTCTAAATTTGTAAACCAATCTCTATTAGGACACATATGAAAAGTGCAAGCAGTGTCAAGTATCCATTCATCCTTAATCTCAGCACATCCAGCAAACACGGTAACAACAAGTACCTCATTGTCAGAACTATCATTACGAGCACAATTGGCATTAACTTCATCTTCTTTGTTATCTTTTGGTTTGTATGTGCCATTTCTCTTATCCTTGTTCTGCAGCTTATAACATTCGGATATTTCATGTCCATCCCTCTTACAATATTTGCAAGACTTGTATTTGCCTCTAGATTTAGATCGACCTTTATAAACATTGGAACTTTTACCTCGAGATCCATTATTTGAAATTTTCTCCTTTGTCCTGCCACGAACGGACAAGCTTTCGGCTTGAGAGCTTGATCCATTTGAAGACACCAGTTGTTTCATTTTCTCCTTGGCGTGCAAGGCTTCATAAACGTCATTTAGAGTGGGAGTATTATGACTATATAATATGGTATCTCTGAAATTTGAGTAAGAACTCGGCAGAGAACATAACAAGATTAAACCCAAATCTTCATCATCATATTTGACTTCCATTGTAGCCAAGTCAGAAACAATCTCTTTAAAATCAGAAATATGGTCAAGCAAATTACCTCCCTCTTGCAATTTGTGCAGAAACAACTTTTGTTTGAGATGCATCTTACTTGTGAGATCCTTGGTCATGCAAATTAACTCCAGTTTCAGCCAAAGAGAAGCAGCTGTCTTCTCGTTCAAAACTTCTTGCAAAATATTATTGTGTAGATGGAGCTGAATTTGAGACAAAGCCTTCCGATCCTTTCTCTTCTCATCATCGGTCCATAGTTCAAATCTCTTGTTCCCGAATCCATCCAATGCATCATCATAATCAGCTTGTGCGAGCAACGCCCGCATCTTCACTTGCCACAATGAGAATCGAGTGTTTCGATCCAATAGCGGAAGATCATACTTTAACGACGCCATGTTGAACGAACCAGCGCTCTGATACCACTTGTTAATAAATAAATGATCAAAGAAGCAAGCAAAGAATAGAATCACACAAGATTTAACGTGGAAAAACCCTTTTCGGAAAAAACCACGGAAGAAAGGCAAACTTTATTAATTAATTGATGGAGTTTTACAAGCTTATTTTCATTACAAACCATAGCAATGAATTTATATTCTACTTTCATGCAGCCAAATAATGAGAGAAAGAATAAAATAAAGATCTCCTTTATCCTTTAAATGAGGTTACTGAAAATATCTCAATCAAGAGAATAAATTAAAGATCTCCTTTATCCTTTAAATGAGGTTGCTAAAAATATCTCAATCAAGAGAATAAACTAAGGATATAGATAAGATCCTTTAGGTGACATCAGCTGGACCAATTCTAATGAGAATTTTGGATCACAAATTAACAATATCCATTTCGAATGACATACCCATGTATTGCCTGTCCTTTTCTTAAACAAGAAAAGAACCCACAAGCGGGTAACACTGAAACAAGTGCAATTTCATTTGGTTTAATGGATTCTTTAAATTGCATTTCAGAAAAAATAGACATAGACTCTGAATAGTTTTCTGAAGATGAGTAGGCGAGAAGCATCGAAGACCAAGAAACGATATCCCTACTGTGCATTCTATCAAACACTTTCTTTGCCTCGTCAATATCTTTAGCAGAACCATAAGCGTGAATTAATGAATTATCAACTGATATGCTTTTAACCCCTATACATTTAACCAACAAAGAATGCAACTGAACTGTCAACTTATTATAGCCAGGTTCCGATGAAGCTTTAACCAATGTTGAAAATACGTAACTATCCAATTCAACGCCAAGTTCAATCATTTCACAAAAAAGATAGAAACTTTCCGTTATTGAACCCATTTTTACATACCCGCTAATCATTGAAGTCCATGTTAAGGTGTCTTGGTTCTTCTTTGGGACTCTATCAAATGCATGACTGAAGCTTTATGCCATGTTCTAGAGAGCGGGAATCAATGCATGACTGAAGAAGTTTGCTGAAATCCGATGAGGTAGATGGTTTAATTTGCTTGTTGGCTGTTCTTTGAAAATTTAGTTTCGGATTTTGTGAAAAATTCGAAGACAATGCTGATAAACTACAAAATAGTGGACTGATCATTTGACTACATGCCATTTCCCCACAGTTATGCAGGGAAACAAAGAAAGGATTTTAATTTCGGATACAGCCACACTACCGATTCGGAATTCGGTCCTCAAGCTGATAACAAAAGCACCGCCAGCTGGCATGCTTTCTGATATGGTATTCCTATCGCTTAGCACTTTTTGATGAGTATTGTTAATGCCAATAACAATGCACTTTTTATCTAGATTCGAAAATTCCAATCCTATTTCGTAAACTCCAAAATTTTCGATTTAATTCTGATTTGCCAATTCGGATGTCCATTTTATAAATACACAAATTAATATGCAATGCTAATAAATGTTTTCGTTAAATCATGCGATTTACATAGAGCATACATAAGGTTCAACATAAAAAATTAATATAGAAAACTATTTCTTTGAGTATCGTATAAATCGTCGTTATCTACATCTTATGACGCATTATAGTATGATATAAAAACTTATTGTTCTATCTGATCAGAACTTAAAAATGCGTCGTATTATCGAAAGATGATGGCTCATCTTGGCTAATTGATGGTTAAACAACATATTGTTGATTTACTCCAAATAACGGATAACTTCCAATATACTCAGATATATAATTCCTATAACTGAGAATATTGTTAGAAGCATATTTATTATTATAGTTATGTTGATCTTCGTAATCAACGTTCAAATCTTTATTTCTTCGTCCACTATAGTCATCTGCATCTCTTCTAGGATAATTCTGAAAATATTTTTGAGAACTATCAAAAGTTGAACTGACACCCTAACCACTAGAACCAATGCCTCGTCGTGCATTACCTGAATCATAAGTTGATAAACTATCGTTTCTAGCATAATGTAGATACGTCATCATTATCTAACCAAGAAACATCGCTTGTATCATCAAGTAGTGGATACTCAATTTCTCTAGTCCATTCCGCAAGTGGATCCTCCGCATGAAAAATGTAATCTAGGTCAATAAGTTGATCAGTTGTTTGTCATTGTTTAGTGTGTCATACTATCAATCGCATATTATAATGCACAAATAACAGTTTTCTAAATTTTCAATTTTTATTCTATTTCTCATCTCCGTGTGAATCATCAAAATGTAGTCAACTTCTTTCACAATTTGAAGAAGAATCCGTTTCACTAAGAATACATGTGGTTATGCACGTTAAATTTGGAGCAACCTCCCAATCAATTATTTACCATCAGACATGACTCAGTTGCATGTTTCGCTTTTGCGGAACCAAATATATCAAGTTTCATTCTATATTTTTTCATCAACACAACATTCAAAGATTTATTTTTTTACGCTATATACAATAAAAAGAATAATAAGGAATTTAGTAATTTGTTAATTACCTCTTTTGAAATTTCAATTTGTCATAGCAATATCAATTTTTTTTTTTCATGAACATTCGTCCATCCATTTAAAACCTCATCATCATTTATCGCATTGTCTCCATATTGTATATGAGGATTGAGAAAATAACCTAAAACAGATTGATAGTTCAAAGAAATATTTATATGATATGTAGTTATATAATATTTTAACAATTATAAAAAATTATTTGTTGCCTAATTATGTCAATATAGTTGTTTTTCCCATCTTTTATCAATTATATTCCACCACTTTTGGTACTGTTTTGTACCAACGTTTTTCTTAATTGGTTCCTTCACATGATCCATTGTTTCATATAAATATATTATCTCTGTCTTATCATCATTATCCACCATTGTTAAAACTTGTACAAGTGGAATAAGTACAAGAATAATAGCAGCAACATTGACTAAAAATTTATCACTGAGAATTAAATTAGAAACAAAAATTATTGTTTTTAATCTTTAAGACCAAGTTTAGGAACCTTTGTGTTCCACTCTCTCAAATAAATCATTCTTCTCAAATTCTCTTTTTATGTGTATACATAATATAATGCAATAAAGTCAGTAGCGAACTTGTTCATTGTTGGTCGAATCAATTCTTTATTACTGGTTTCTCTCCTTATTGTGCTAAGCAACCAACTATGAGTGTATATGAATCATGTTATTGATTGATAGTTTGAGATAATAGTTGTTACCTTGATTTATTTTGAAATATCTTCTAGAATCAAATCAATACAATATGATGCAATGATGTCCAATATAATTTCATTCTTTTTTCTTATGCAGTCGACCAACAACTTTGTAATTTGCTCCATTGTCAGTTACTATTTGCACAATTCTATCTTCTCTATAAATTGGCAGCATTATCCATCAGACTGCAAATATACTGAACACTTTAAAATTTATCAGTAGCTTCTATGAATTTAAAAAGATCTTTCCTTAGGTAAAATACACAAAAAAATTATGTTTTTTTTTATTTTGTATACTTCAACCATCGAACATCAACATACAACCATGCGCATCTCAAAAGTTGATGTAAGTATCAATATGTTGTTTGATTTCATCGCACTCTAAATATAAGTACGAGCGTCACGGCACGCGCTTGCGCGTGATCGTGGCACACACTTCGCGTGTGGATTATTGTTCCTTAAGTACTGCGTATTTTGCATATGCAAAAAAATATTTATAGTAATGTTTGGTTTATTTTCCCATTAAATGTGCTTTATCTGTTGAGGACAAAACATATTCTTATTTCCTTTACTTCCTAACTTCTTCCAGACAACATTCACTTTTATTTACATATATACTAAGACATTCACTTTTATTTAAATATATACTGAGACATTCACTTCTCACATTCATGGTCTCACGCAAGAAACAGGGGACAATGCTCCTCCTTACTTTACTATTTAAAAGGAACACAAAACATTATTTTTCATATAACTCACGAAAAAAAAACTATAAAAACAAAGTACAAAGGTTGAGGGGCAAGAACGATGGTTAAACTTAAACGTGGTGTTGCCTTATTTATGCATTTACATGGGGAAAAAATCACGTTTTAAATGAGGCGAAGCTTCGAAAATTTAAACCCAATAAATAAAAAAGTAAATCTATTGTGCGATGTATTCAATTTTATGAGGCAGTGAGTATTGGAAAGATAGATATGAAAGAGGGGAGAATTACTTTGAAGAGCAAAGCGTATAGAAAATGAGGAAAGAAGCATGAAAATTAATTGGATGGTGTGTCATATTTAAAGAGGTGAATGGTTGTTTCTAGAATAGCGCATTTGCAGGGGAGGCTGACTTTTCAAATGCACATACGCTGATGTCAGATTTGAATAAAAATCAATAGGATTTTTTTTGGTTTGACCTACTATGCGGATGCCAATTTTCAAATGCACGTACTTTATACGCCGATGTCCTAGTAGCACGTTCTACTATTTATTAATGGCTAATTTATATTGTAATGCGCAATAATAAATGTCGTTATTCAAATTTGAATGCCTATTTATAAACGTTACAACACTTATTTATAAAATAATTTTAATTAGAGGGTAATAGATGACAGTGAATAATATTGGTAATGTTAATATAAAAAGTCATAAACCAACCATAGAAGATATGAAAGATGAAAGAGTTTGATTGAATTGGTGAGTGAATCTTAAAGTATAATAATTTATTTCCTTTATAAATTAACTGATAAAAATGAATAGTATCAATCATCAAAGTTTTATATTTATGGCTAATAGAATAAGTAGTGAAACATTCAATGAAAAATGTTAAGAAAATTTGTAATATCTCAATTAACAATTTGAATACTTTTGCATTTTCTCCAAAATAATAACATTTTTTATTGGTTAGGTAATTAATGATGATGTAATATCTTCCTTTTTATTGCTTGCTATTCCAATGAACACTGAATGCCAAAATGAACAAATTTATGCTAAATATGTGTTTTGAACATAAATGTAACAATTCTAGGAAATGTTAAGGTAGTTAAATGACATTCATTGCCTTTTCCTTTTAATTGTGGAAGAATAAATAAGTAAAGGGCATTCTCGTCGGTTCAGGTGTGCACCAAAAAAGTGTGACACCAAACTTATTCTGATTATTAGTAAAGATATTTTTATTAATTCATGCTTGAATGACTTCTACCATATTCTCATTTAGGGACTATTTGTTGAAATTTGTGATACGCAAATCACAAATGTAGGCAACAAATTATCTATGCAAATTTTATAGAGAGATATATTGCTATATTTGTGGGATATTTAAGGCAAGGAATATATGGTTCTTATCCAAATAGTTTTTTGACATATATGAAGGTAATTTGGGTGTCAAGAAAACTTGGGTATAAAGCAATTCACTCTATAAAAGGCCTAGTTGACATCTTTATTAGGTGTGTAAAATTTACCATTGTTCTTCATTATCTTTCTCCTCAAATTGTTTAGCCATTTGATATTTTCTAACTATTTCTCAATAAGGTTATTGGTTCAAGCTGTGCTTGTTTGTAACGATAGTTGAGATCAGTTGTAAATGATTTTTTATTGGTGAATCAATAAAGAGGGTGGTTGGGTGGAATATCATGCGTTCATATTTCCGATATTGTTTGTTTTTCAATCACATCCATCTCCAAGTGATTGGGTGAAAAAATCTTGTTTTCCTGGGTGTTTTGTCAAACTTCCAATGTGCACAAAACCCCAACAGTGGGTATTGGAGCTCAGATCATCGCATTACTTGGAGTGATTGTTGGATTGAAGATTGTAGATGTTGGAGATGATGACGTTTTCAAAGATGATTATTTTGAATGGAAGAATTGGGGTATATGGAAGCCGAAGGTGGAGGACGTTATATATCTCAATGATTTGCATGATCCATTGATGGAGATAGGGAGAAGCCCTCGAATATGGATGAGGGAAAGTTGAAGAAAATAGACAAAAATGCAATTGTGTTGATTCATCAATATTTGGATGATTCGGTGTTCCACCATGTGGCTACTTTTGAATCCGCAAAGGCATTGTGGACAAATTAGTATCGCTATATGAGTCGAAGAGTGCTACAAGTAAAGTTTTTCTGGTTCGAAAGCTGGTACAGTTAAGGCTGGATGAGGAAAAGTCGGTTGTAGAACATTTGAACGAGTTTTAGGATGTCGTCAATCAATTAGCAAACATGAAGGTCAATTTTGACGAGGAGTTGCAGGCTCTTTTGTTGATGAGTTCTCTTTCGGAAAGCTGGGAGACTTTGGTTGTTTCATTGAGTAATTCCAATGCTACTGGAACCATCTCTTTAGAAATGGTTTGAAGCAGTCTTTTGAATGAGGAGCTATGGAGAAAAAGGTTGGAGTTGAAATCGGTTCAAAGTGAGGCGACGGTAGCAAGGGACTTGAAGGATACAGTTTGGAAGATAAAGGGAGCCAAGGGTAAAGGTGCAATCACTTGTTTCCATTGCAAAAAGGAAGGTCACAAGCGCAATGATTTCTATTCATATATACGAGATATGAAAAAGAAGAAGAAGGCGCAAGGTAATAATAATAGTGTTGAGGCACAAACAGACTTTGCTGAAGATACCGAAAGAGATTCTTCAAAGGATATCCTATTTAGTGTTGTGGAGCCTTGGAAGATGGATTCCGAAGCCAGTTTTCACATATGTCGAGATGTCAAAGGTTTTTCTTCGTATGAGAAGAGTGTTGACATGATAAAGATGGCCAATGGAGTAGAGATACCAATTTGTGGAGTTGAAGCTATTAGGATTCGGATGCATGATGGAGTGGTGAGAGAAGTGGAAGGTGTGAGGCACGTACCCACTTGTTCGCATTACATCATATCTCTCGGTCAGTTAGATCACCGCGGTTGCACTTATGAGACTCGAGGTGGAGTTTTGAAAGAGAAGAAGGGTGGTCATGTGATGATGCGAGAAGTTTTGGAGGAGGGAAACCTATACAGTTTGGTCGGTTCGGTGGTCGATAGTGGAAGACGGGTGACGGTTGAAGAACCCAATCCACAATAAGGTGGAGAGGTTAATATGATCACTGTCGATGGTCCTAAGGTGGAGGATCATGGTATCGATAAGGGTTTAGATGTTGATGATGCTCGAGGGATTTCAGAGATGAAGAGATATGTTAAGCGGAAGACGGATGTCGAGTTGTGAAATCCACAAAGACGAGATGGAGGTCCTTGTGGTATTACAAATGCTTTTGAAGATCGCTATTGGCATGGTGCACGGATGAGGGAGGTGCACCATTAGTGGGAGATGGTGAAGGTTTGTAATGATGTTAATTGAGAAAAGTAGGTTGAAAGTGAGAGCTAATTTGGTTGTTGTTGAGTGGAGGAGATGTTGTGATTTGGTAACAAGGTAGAGTGTTGAAATTTGTGATATGCAAATCACAATTGTGGGATAAACTATCTATGCAGATTTTGTGGATAGATTTATTTCTATATTTGTGGGATATTTAAGGCAAGGATTATTTGGTGCTTATCCAAATAGCTTTTTTAACATATATGAAGATAATTTTGGTGTCAAGAAAACTTAGGTATGAAGCAATCCGCTCTATAAAAGGCCTAGTTGACATCTATATTAGTTGTGGAAAATTTGTCATTGTTCTTCATTATCTTTCACTTAAAATTGTTTAGCCATTAGATATTCTCTACCTATTTCTCAATAAGGTTACTGGTTCAAGTTGTACTTGTTTGTAACGATAGTTGAGATCGGTTGTAAACAATTTTTTATTGGTGGATCAATAAAGAGGGTGGTTGGGTGGAATATCGTGTGTTCATATTTTCGATATTGTTTGTGTTATTGTTTGTTTTTCAATCACATTCATCTCCAAGTGATTGGGTGAAAAAGATCCTACTGTTCTGGGTGTTTTGTCAAATTTCTGCTGCGCACAAAACCCAAACATCATTAGCAGTATTGTATAAAATATGATTAAAGTAAAAAAAATGATATTGCACGACCTATGTGTTTTTTGGTATCTTTAATATCTTGTATTGTAATTCTAACTGAAGGTTCAGTTCTACCTCCTCATTTTTGCACTCAGAGATCAATCCTTCCAACAGCTCATGTTGCAAAATTATCATTTATTCTGATTGATTTAGAATGGTCATTGCTCTTTAGTCAGCTTAATCTTATGCTTGCTCCATTAGTTCCTACACCTAACTGTTATACATGTTTATCCGTATAACTTTCTTTACTTTCTTGAAAGGCATGTCGAACCTCTATATCGTCTTCACTATCGATACCTTGATTTTATTGTTCGGGCATGCTTATTAACTCTCCTTGCACGTGTTGTTTTTCGAACATCCCTTGATTTTACTTGTTTTTCTTTTTATGCATACATTCCCGTAGAAGTGTCTGTACTTCTTTTGGAAATGGTCAGACATACCACTACATCATCTGTTTATCCTACTGAATGTTCTTTCTTACTTGATACACCGTCACCAAAAATTACTTTATGACAACAGTTACGTTTATTTGCTCTCTTTTTCTTTTCACCAATAACAGTCGTACAAAATTATTCCAAACAAAGTAATTTAACATTTAATTACTTATGATTAATACATTTTAAGGTAAACTAAATAATATATTATTCGCATGTTAGAACATTTCCATTCATAATTGTGCTCACTGTGTATGTCAAGGTTCTTGATATAATTTTCATAATAGCATATCAAATGATTCCCTAACCAATACATAATTAGTTCAATGTGAAATTCGAGTAGGATCAAGTAATAGGGAAATGTACTAATGTGGAAGTGTATATGATAATAAATAATAATAGCAGTAGAGAATATAAAAGTAATAAAGTAAAATGACATTATGGATTTTTATACAAGTTCGGAGCTCCGTCCTATGTCCAGTCTCGAACTCCTGAAATTTCGACTAAACAATAACTCTCACTTAGCTCGAAAGAATATATATATATATTACAACACCTGAGAAATAGAACATGATCTGAGCAGTAGAACATGATTTCGTCTTAGTAGCCAAAGAGGACTTTTGACGTGCCTGAGCAGCGAAACAATACTTTTACTAATACAAAAGATAATTGACTCTTTGTATTCGTAATAATATGGATATGTCACTTTATAGTACACCCTTCCTATAATCGTCTCCTTGATAATGTATAGAGTTTGATATATAAAGAATCTAGGAAGAAAGTAATTATTTATAATCACATAATGCTGAAAATAAGAGTAGATAGAATATACAAACTGCTTTATAAAATCAAAAAACATAAGATTAGAATCGAGTAAATTCAGTAAGTTATTAAAAAACTGATTTTAGAACTCGTTTATAGAGTATAAAAAATATTGTTTTTGTTCGTGAAAGTTTTCAATCAAAAGATATAGACATAACTCTTTGATTAAAAAGTTATGTCTCTTTAAAAATTCGCAACCCTTCAGTTCAGTTGGCTGAAAATAAAATTTAAATGGCTAGTTTTTGAAATTGGTCTGCATGTGCACAAAAAACAGTATTTAGCCGGTTGAATTATAGATTCAGCCATTTGAATGTTCACAAAAAAAATTAAAAACTCAATAATCAGCCAGCTTAATCTATAATTCAATCGGTTGTTGCACTTACGTTTTGTATACATGTGTATAGACTAGCTTATATTTGTATTTAAAACTTTTATATCACTATACATTTTTTCAAAAGAGAAAAACAAGCCAGGGTCGTTAGTCAGGTCGTCGGGACACTTGCAGAACGACTCCAGGAAGTTTATTTAGGACATTTAACCGGGATCATGGAGCAGGTACAGAAAGGGACGACTCAGAATTGTTGGCTAATGGAAATTTCTTACTTACACCCGAGGGAGCAGGTTGTACGTAATTTATTCCCTCTATATGGTAGTCGTCGGCTTCGGAAAATGCTCATCCAGGTGTGTTGTCATGATACACCTTGACTTATGGCGACTAGTATATTAATTGGGGAAACCACGCCAGTGATTCTCTGAGCCGGTCTTGATCTCTAGTCTTTTATATATGTTTCAATGAGGTATTCATTTCTACTTCATCAAATGATGTAATCACTTTCGACAAGAAAGCTGGATATGCACTATTGGAAGAACTCAATCTGACAGGTAATATTGTTTCTATAGAATCTGGTGATGAATCCATTCTATTTAGTAACAATCATATGTTATTTTATAAGAAGAAAATAGTGTTCTTGGTAACAAGATTTTCTAACTAAAATATTGATACGAACACAACAATTAATCGTGTCTTCGAATCTCTTGTATTTAAACCATAATCTTCAATATTTCTCATGTAATAATCGTTAATATACGATATTGTTGGTAAATAGTTGTCATAATCAAAATAACATAAAATAGAGGTTATAACATAGTGCTATCAAGGTACATGACCAGTTCAATATAAAACACATAACAACCATTTATTCCTACTGCTATTTTGGACACCGTATTGACACTACTAATCAGTTCACTGCTATAATCATTTATGCACTGATTACAACCATTTATGCAATTTAAATCCATTACAACTATACCCCACCCATAATCATTTCATAAGTGTAAGTGTATAACCATTAGTGTTGCAATCAACATAAAAAAACCCTACTTGCATGCACTGAAAATTGCAATACTTCAGTCATTCCAAATCTATTACAACTCATAACAATTTGTAAGAACCAATCATATTTAACCACTCAAAAATGATTATAACTAGTTAAATTTACAACTTATGGTCCATATTCAATTTAAAATTACAAAGGACAATTTCGGTTCAATATTTCCTGTATTAAGCCCAATCCATTAACAATGATATCCTCTTTATCGTTGCACCCTTTATGTCCCAATCTGTCTGAAACTCAGAATCAACGAAGGTAGGAAAAAACCTGATCCAAAAATTCAATCCATAGCCTCTCATGGCTGACCTCTCCATTGTACCTCCCCTTTCCTTCATTGTACGAAACCATCCTCTCAATCCAATCATCCCTTCTTCATTCGCCTCAGCCTCCATCCTGCCTCTTCCTTTCCCCTCTGTACTTGTCACTATCCTACAACCCATTTTGTTGCCCTTTCCCCTTCTGTAGCCATCCCCTTTCACTTGTTTTGTTCCTCCTCTTTCTACGTCCCCTCTAAACCATTCTTATCCCATGCCTGTCCTCCTGACCCTCCTTCCTCCTATCTCCAAGATCTTGTCCCTGGTTCCTGTCTCTAGTCTTGTCCTTTTGTGAGCGGTCAACCGGCATGGACTCCCTTGTTTAAGAATAAACCAAAAAATGCTGGAAAGTACATTCTGGTTGATTTGATGCCGTCCTTCACTGGGGAGTCAATGGAGCATAAGGATGATATAATTCAAGCAGGAACATCGGTATATGGAATGAAGGCATGGTTGGTTTCTTCCTTGACAAATCACTATCATATTCGTTAGTGGTGCAATGGCTTAAAGTAATATGGAGACTAAAAGGAAACGTAAAGATGAAGTCTAATGGTATAATTTTTCTTTTCCTCTTTTCTTGTCAAAAGGATAGAATCAAAGTCTTACGAGGTGATCCAATTATACTGAACGACATGTTAGAATTTTCTTTATTATATGATCTTTCATGATTAATGATGTACAATTCAATTGAATAGTCCTAGGATCACCAATACTAGATATCTCACAAAAAAAGGGGGAGAAACTTAATATGATCTATTGTTTAAGATGGCATACCTTGATTAGCAGCATAAGATGTAATGGTTGTCATCTTCTTTCTTTGGCTTCTAATGTTTACTCTTCTTCTCAAAATTTGGTTTCTCTCTCTTACCCTATTTCCTTATTTGTTTCTAGATGGAGAAGAATACAACTCTTTTTCTTAGGGAGAGAAAGAATCCAATTCTTTATATAACATTTAACTCTAAATCTGGTGCGTCCATCATATACCAGTTCAACGCTTAAAATTAATCACAAACCTAACGTTCTAAATATGAACTATCTATTTACGTCCTAATTAGTCAGGTCACATTAAGATTAGAAAATGCATAATGGAAAATGAAACATTCTATTTATGACTCAATTAATAGGGTCACACTATGATTAGAAAATGCATAATCGAAAATGAAACATTCTATTTATGACCCAATTAATAAGATCACATTAAGATTAGAAACTGCATAACGTTAAAGGAAAATGAAACATTTTATTGTAGTTTCTAATAACAAATTTCTAACATTCTCCCACTTGACCCGATTATTCATAATATCAAGCGCTGAACATCATACTATGATAAATTGCTGAGGATTATGGTGATTGTGCATTATTAATTCAATGCATTCCCTTCCATATACTACAATACCAGTAATCCATCTATTTACATTCATAATTTATATAAAATAGCATAATGGTTTGCATAATGTCTTTTATCATAATGATTAAACATAATATCCTTATAAGACCCTTTCTTGTTTAAAATTACATAAAGTACGGACTGCCACATTTAAACAAGAGACACAAAATTGTATATCAGAAACGCATAAAAGAGCTCTGAGTGTCACACATCAATCATTATTAATACAACCAAGACCCATTCTTTGAACATGTTCCTCAAATTGTTTTGACTGTAACCCTTTCGTCAAAGGGTCTACAATCATAAGTGCTGTCCTGATGTGTATGATTGACACTCTTTGTTTCTGAACCTCATCTTTCAGAGTAAGATACTTTAGTTCCATATGCTTGGAACCTTTAGAGTACTTGTCGTTCTCTGAGAAAATACCATGGTAGTGTTATCATAATTAATTTTCAACGGCTTACTAGTGGTGTCCTCAACCGCAAGTCCTGAAATAAGGTTCCACAACCATAATGCATGAATTGTGGCTACATAAGATGCCACAAATTCTGCCTCTATAGTAGATGAAGCAATGATAGTTTGTTTCGCACTTTTCCATGATATGGCACCTTGAGCAAACATAAACAGGTAATCAAAAGTCGATTTTCTAGTATCGACGCATCCAACAAAATCTGAATCGCTATATCCAAATACCTCCAATTCATTCGATCCATTATACATGAGCATGTAATCTTTTGTTCCATGTAAGTATCTCAAAACTTTGTTTACAGCTTGCCAATGTTCCCTTCCTAGGTTATTTTGAAACCTCCCTAACATACCGACCACAGACTTGATATTCAGTCTAGTATAGGTTTGAGCATACATTAGGCTACCAACTACAGATGCATATGGAATTGATTCCATTTTCTTTCATTCAACATCATTCTTAGGACATTGCATGAGATTGAATTTATCACCTTTCTATACAAGAACTTTCCCAGGCGAACATTTACTCATTCCAAATCTCTCTAGAATCCTTTCGATATATCCTTTCTGACACAATCCCAATATTCTTTGTGATCGATCACGAAATATTTCTATTTCAATCACATAGGATGCCTCTCCCATATCTTTTATTTCAAAATTCATTGAGAGAAATTTCTTAGCCTCGTGCAATATGCTTAAATTATTTGTAGTAAGCAAGATGTCATCAACATAAAGGACTAGATAAATAAACTTGTTCCCACTGATCTTTTGGTATAAATAGTGATCAACCATATTTTCCTTAAAACCAAAAGACGTAATAATGGTATTGAACTTAATATACCATTGTCAGGATGCTTGTTTAAGTCCTCTTAAGTTTACACACTAATTGTTCTTTACTTTATACAGAAAAACCCTCAGGTTGATCCATATAAACTTCCTCATCAAGATCTCCATTCAAAAAGGATGTTTTCACATCCATTTGATGCAATTCCAAATCATAATGAGGTACTAATGCCATTATAATTCCTAGTGAGTCCTTTTTCGAAACAGGAGAAAATGTCTCCTTATAGTCAACACCATCTTTCTGAGTGTAACCCTTAGCAACAAGTCTAGCTTTATACCGTTCGATATTACCACTAGACTCGTGTTTGGTTTTAAATTCCCACTTGCATTCGACTCTTTTACACCCATGTGGTAACTTAACGAGATCCCAACTTCATTCTATTGCATGGATTTCAGTTCTTCTTTCATGGCATTAATCCATTCCTTTTACTCTTTACTTTCTATAGCATATGAAAATGAACTGGGCCTTTATTGATTCCTATATCATAATTTGATTCTTGCACATAAACCACATAATCATTGGAAATAGTTGACCTACGATCTCTTTGAGATCTTCTTAATGCTACTTGTTGTGGTTCATGCGTATGAGCATTATGTATGTCATTTCTTTTGGGAAGTACTTCTTCATTTATATGTTGTTCATCATCATGTTATTCTTCAACAGCTGGAACAACATTTGGAGTAATAGTAGATGGAGGAACTATTCTAAGCAACGTAACATTTACCGAGATGTGTAAAAATAAATCGTCATAATGCCCGCGTGGGATTTAAAAAAATATTATTGTGAACAACCATTGTGTCACATATATACAACTAGAGTGACATGAATATTTTTGTCATCTCCACACCTGTGTAGGGTTTGTTATTAAATCCTGCAAATTTCTTTATATGTTATTTAAGTCTATATCAAGTCCAGTCTTCATTTGATAACCAATATGCCATATACCTAATCTCTAGTCATTTTTTCTCGTCATATAGAATCAGCTCAATGAATGCAATATGGCTCACATCATATAAGCATCAAGTTATGCCATGCTTATGCAATGTGGTCTAATACCTGTCACTACCCTATGGAATATGTTCAATTCATCCAAAAGGCCATCACACGCATCCAAGTCACACATAATAGTCATAAATAAATAAATACTCAATCATCCAATGTCATTTAAGGCACCAAAGTGTCCATCCACGTGGCATGAAATGCAAGTGTCGCATGTTCACACAATGCTTCTAAAAATAAATAAATTTTGTGAATAGTTCCTGTGTTGAACTAACGAGAATATAAATGAACTTATATAATCAGTGATGAACATCAACAAACATGATTAAATATTTCTAATCAATAACTGATAGTCAAAATAAATTCATTACATTACTCCACACATTCTAAATTTAGCAAAACTTAACTATTCACTTGCGTAACGATTGAAAATAATATTTTTACATCATCAATCGCTTACTAACATCATAATAAATTTTTATTATCATTCCATGTTCATCGTATTATTTCGCAGTTAATTTTATTTTCAACTACAACCAATTAACACTTAAATCGTTAATTTTATTTAATCCAATCGAGTTACAATTTAACGATATCGATATGGTTCTATTTATATATTCCACATATCCAATCTACATCACATACATTAGTTAAAAATAACATGTTTAACTATCTAAAATTTATTTCATAACTTGATAAATTTCATTTACTAACTTACTCTAATTGTTTAACTAACAATTAATTTTCATGCAACTAAATTTCTAATCTACCCCTTTCTAAAGTGAGTTTAGATTTCTCACCGAGAGTTCCACTTCATTAAATTTTTAAATGCGGAGGAATGCGACTTTTCTGACCTTTAATGCGGCTATCTGAAGGTCCACAGCACTCAAAACTTGCTCCAATTCCCTCTAACGCTCGATGGACATGAAATTAGGCATAAATGGGGGCACCCAAGGGCTAGGGTTCCCGCTCTTTGGACTTATTGCGACATAAAGATTGAGTTTTGGAAGTGGTAGTGTGGTCTAGAGGAGGTAGGAGGAGTATTAGGAGGTGTACGAAGCTTTTGGGTGTAAGAAAAATGAAGTTTTGGAGGAAGAAGAGGAAGGGAGAGGGGGGTTGTGCTGCCGCGGACCGGGGGGGTGGGGGGAGGAGGGGGGGAGGGTAGGCCGACGTGGGGTAGGGTGCGAAGGCTAGGGGGAGAGAAAGGAGGAGGAGGCTAGGGTTTTGGAGGCCATTAATGAAGAGATGTGGAGGTAGAGAGAAATGAGGGAAAGTGAAGGAAGAATGGGAGAAAGTGGATTTATGTAGGCATTTTATCTCTCACTCGATCTGATTGCCTGACTGCAAACAATCTCCATTGATATGAAAATTCGGATAAGATAATACATGCCATTATGAATCCAACGAATCAAGTTTCGTCGAATTCCGAGTTCGTTTGACCTTCCATTTTATTCTTCGATCTAGCTCAAGTTTGCTTCAAAAAATGCGATTTTAGCATACATTTTCTTCTTGCATGCTCACAAGCTAACTACAAAAATTATAAAAATTAGGATTCTTCAATTATTTGACAAAACAAATTTAAAAAAAGTGTCATCGAATTTCGAGATCATCTCAATAACTTTCCTTTGTAAACTGGCCGTCAGTTTCTTAACAAATGTGTTTGCCTCACACGGCCACACACTAACTCCATTTAACGTGAAATACGAAATCTAACAATGATTGATTATTCCGAATCCAATAAAAAATTTCTTGGCAAATTCTCGGGTCACTGTCAAAATTTCACGTTTTAAGGGCTATGCGATGATTTAAAATTTGAATTTTTAAATTCTGATGTATTTTCCCTTAAAATTACATTAAAAATAATTTTTAAATTGGCTGTGAAATTCTTGGTTGTAACAATCTTCCCCACTTAGAAACTTTTCGTCCTCGAAAAGGAAACAACAGTGAAGTAGGAAACAAATAGTAACATAACATAAATGTACCTCTCACAGGAGCTAATCACATACGTCCACTCAGCACTTGGGATAAGCCTAACTAATGTTATCCTGTGTTTCCCATGTACAGTCTCTAGGATCTCCACTCCATTGCACTTTGACTAAATGCACCTTCTTGTTCCTTGGATTCATGGTTTCTCTACCAATAATTTTTCTCAGTTCTTTATGCACAGCTAAACTCGGAGTAATGTCCAATATTGGTTGTGATGCCTCTTCCACGATCAAGTCTAGATCATGTACATGCTTCCGAAGTTAAGAATTATGAAACACATCATGCACTTTGGGCTAGCAACTGAACCCTATAAGCAAGTGTTTCCACCCTCTCGAGTATAGGAAACAGACCAATATATCTAAGTGCCAACTTTCCCGTTTCTCCAAATCGAACCACTCCTCTCATCGGAGAAACTCTTAAGTATACGTGATCACCAACAGAAAATGATAAATATCTTCTTCTAGAATCTGAATAACTCTTTTGTCAGGTCTTGGCTACTTGCAGTCGCTTCTTAACGAAAACCACTTTATCTGAAGCTTCCCGGATCATTTCTGGACCCAATACTAATCGATTACCATGCTCTATCCAACAAGCAGGTAATCTACATGGTCCACCATACAATGCTTCAAATGGAGATAATTTCAAACTTGCTTAGTAGCTATTATTATACGGAAACTGAACCAAGTGTATGTGATCATCCCAAGATCCTCCAAAATCGAGAATACAAGCCTGCAATAAATCTTCCAAGGCACGATTCACCCTCTCAATCTGGTCGTCTGTCCGAGGATGATATGCAGTGCTAAGATTAATCTTCGTTCCTAATTCAGATTGGAATACTTCCCATAACTCACTAGCAATGATCGGATCTTGATTAATAATAATTCTCCATGGAACTCCATGCAATCTAACAATCTCTCTCACGTATATCTGAGCAAGACTCTGAGTGGTTCTAGTCGATTTCACTGGGATAAAATGGGCGCTCATCATGAAACGATCAACAATAACCCAAATGTCGTCATTTACTTTCTTGGTTCCAGGAAAACCATTAATGAAATTCATGGAAATCTGATCCCACTTCCATTCTGGAATCTCTGATGGTTGCAACAAACCAACGGCCTTCTTCTGATCATTCTTGATTTGTTGACAAGTTGATCACCTACAAACATGCATAGAAATGTCCCTCTTCATTGACTACCACTATAATGTGCGCTTAAGATCGTGGTACATCTTACTTACCACTGTATGAATACTAAGCTTAGAGTTATGGCATTCGTCCATCACTTCTCTCTTGAGCTCAAGAATATCCGGAAAAGATATACGAACTAACAATCTCAGAACCCCCTTGCTATCAATCTAGAAACTCGAGACTTCGCCTTCCCGAATTCTCTTAATAATATTTTGAATGAAATCATCTTCCTTCTAAAGAGCAGAGATCTTCTCAATCAATGAGGGCGTAATAATAAGATTGGCGATGATTGCATTCTTTCCGCTAAGCGCATCAGCTACAACATTGGCTTTCCTTAGAGTATACAAATATCTAGATCGTATGCTGCCATGAATTCTAACCAACGCTGTTGTGTCAAATTCAAATCTTTCCGGATGAATAGATATTTCAACGACTTATGATCCATATATAAATCGAACTTCTCAACCAAAAGATAATGCCTCTGTATCTTCAAAGCAAATACCATGGCTAACCGCTCTAGAACGTGAGTAACATACCTTTTCTCATGCGGCTTCAACTGACGGCTAGCATAAGCAACTACTTGGCCTCTCTGCATTAAAACCTCACCTACTCCTTCATGAGAAGCATCTGTATAGACAGTCAAATCCTGATTACCATCTATAATAGTCAACACTGGAGCAGTAGTCAACCTTACATTCAGCTCTTGGAAAGCTGCCTCACATTCTGTCGTCCAATTAAACCTTGCATGCTTCTTTGTAAGCTTTGTCAATGGACTAGATAGCTTCAAAAAATCCTTAACGAATTTCCAATAACAGCCTACCAATCCCAGAAAACTTCTGACTTTTGTGGGAGTGTTAGGTTGCTTCCAATCTCAAATGGCTACAATCTTGCCTGGATCTACTGAACTTCCTTCCTTCGATACGACATGACCGAGGAACTTCACTTCTTCTTGCTAGAATAAGCATTTAGAAAATTTGTCTTTCAATACATTCTTTCTCAGAATTTCCAAAACCTGTTCCAAATGCTTCGCATGCTCACTAGCTGACTTAGAGAAGATTAAAATATCATCAATGAAAACTAGCACAAATTTATTCAAAACTCTGCGTAATACTCGATTCATCATATCAATAAAATACGCAGGGGCGTTACATAATCCGAACGACATTACTAACCATTCATAAAATAAGTCTGGACCTTTGAAAGCTGTCAAAGGAACACATTCTCACTACAACAAAAAGGGCCTTTTATAGCGTTTGTAAAACGCTATTATATCCTTCCATAGAGTTTTGAGAGAACGCTGTATAACGACATGCTATGTTAGACTTTCAGTTTTAAATAGCAGTGTCAAAAACGCTATGTAAAATCTAGTTTCTATAGCGTTTTATGGTTATGTACTATAGCGTTTATTGACATATTTCTATAGCGTTTTCTGTATATTTCCACAGCGTTTACTTAGTCATATTATAATGTTTACAATGATCTGATTCCGTAGCGTTTCTTTGATGAACAGCGTTTTTAAAACGTTATAATGCAGTATATTGATTTATACCCACATTTCAGCCCATTCACATATACATTTTTCTATTTCTTATATGCTTATAGAATTAACATATTTTCTAAGACAACAGATATGCAAATTACAACAATATATTTCATATATATATATATATCATTCAAACAACTTTCATATATCTTAATTCAGTATCTCATACATATCATTCAAACAACTTTTCACATGTCAACTTGCATTTCATACACATTGTTTTATCAAGTTTTCCATATCACTTAAATGTCACATAGTCAAATCAACAAACTACTATGCATTTCTTCCTTCCTTTCTTTCTCCCACAGCTTTTCCACGTGACTTTCATAATAGTACCTACAATTTGAATGACCACTTGATTAGTAACAAAACCACAATAATTGAAGGATTATACTCATGATTAGAAATTCATTATCAAAAGCAGAACAAGAAGTATAAACTTTTATCTTTTGCTTGTAACAATGATGTGCATAAAAAAGATTCACAGACATTACATGATAGATTCACATCAAGTAAAACCTCCACCAAAATTCCACAGGAAATCTAAGGAATTTTCAATCATTAATCTATTGTTCATGGTGATTTATACCAATTTGACATGATTATGATTATTTACAAGAAATATATACCCGATAGCAAATATGAGGGCCATGATGAAGACAAAAAAATAAACTAAAAGCAAAACCAAGAAATCTCAGCAAATATCATGTTACCCTAGAGAATCATACATGTGGATTAACTAAAATTAGCTAACATGATATTAAGTTATGTATGACAGAAAAAGAATATGTAATTGCTCTAATTTAACCAAAGATTAATTAAATAAACATACAAAGTAATAATAATTTGAACAAGCGCACATAACTCTTTAGCAAAGCCTTCACTGGTTGAAGAAAAAATAGGCACCAATAGTAATCAATTAGACTAAACAAATGATAACTGCAATACATCCTTCCTTTCCATATATCAATCCCACAGGAGATATTTTGAAATGTTAGTATGAACCTATTACTCAGCAAAAGTCAATGTCCCAGAAACAATTATTGCATGATCACATCATAATTCACAGTGCATATTAAGTTCATGAGAATAAGAGGACATCACTTAATGCTGAGATTTCATTTGCAGAAGGCATAAATGTGTTTTGTTTAGTACATACATTTAATAAAATATCTTTCATGTTCTCACTAACTTTTTTTGATGATATCTATTCCTCGTAGCATACCAAACTTCATTATGGTACCATACTCGCATAGATCAGGTAGTAAGTACACATGCAAATATTTGCAGCACATTATGAAAACATGTTCATTTGTAATCAACACAAAAAGTAAAATAAAATGATGACTACATACCAAATATATAGCAGCCTCGCCTTCTACTTCAGAGTTATAATATCTGCCTGCCACTGCAATTGCGTGTTGACCTATTTCACGTTTGTCCACTGCAAGCGGTTCAGCAGCACCACACATTAACATCAGTCAAGATACAAGCTTCGGCAACATTCAGGTCACTTCATATCTCATGCAACTCTTTTACGGTTTTACCTATCCATCCCTACCTATCCCCAATTTACCTCTGCGTTTTCGATAAGGTGCAGTTAACCCAAAACAATAAGGTTACTTACCTAAAGCGATATTTTCCACTTCAGTCCTCTTCCAAAGGAATTTCTAGAGCATCCCATATCTATCTTCTTCGATTTTATTATTAAAAACAAAACTAGATGGTGGTGAGTTCAATTAAGAGAACGACATCAAAACTGAAAACTTGACATTTAAGCCAAGAATATTTAAATAATAATAACAACAACAACAACAACAATAACAACAACTCTCAGCTATATCGTTCTACTTTAAGTGGTTAGAAGGGCCTCTATGCCATAATATTGTCTCTGTATAGATAAAACATATTCTAAACAGACATACAAAGAAAAAGGTCCTGTGTGTATCCTCCTCAAGCAAAATTAATGTCTATTTTTTTTAATGAACAGCCATGGCCTCTATGAACTAGAAAAGGATACCAATTGACATCATATCGTCTTCTTTTTCCCAACAATTTCTACTACTTTTCATTTCATGATGAATTTCTAGGGTCACCTGTGGAATAAAACAGTTGCATGCTGAATTTTATCAAATTTAGAAACTAAAACAAAAATTGCAGGCTGTAGTAAGAACAATAATGGTAAAGGAATACTAAACGATGTTCTCGATGTTGAAGTAAGCGATTTAAGTTTAACTTGTCCTCCTTCGTCAGCTCATTTTTACACCTGTAAAGATCAGATATCAAATATAATTAAATTACTCTTAAAGCAAGCATCTTATGGTTAGCTCATTATGTGTTGCTTGAAAATGTCATTACCAAAAGAACCAAAAGGAATTCCCCTAACAAAAATCTAATAAAACTGCGCAACTTTATTAAATCACATATAAACAGCTGTCACCAGTTTGCCCATTCCATCTTAATAAACATATATCATTAAAACCATAACCTGTTTTATTCTAAAATTCAATCATAGAAAAGGCAAATAGATTAATTTTTATATATACATGTGGTGAAGACCATGATAATTTATGTCATAATTTTTACACTTGTAAATTGAGTTAATGAGTTAGTAATATTCATTTGGTTACTCAATTGATGATTCAGTATATCATATGATGACTCTCATTATTTCCAAATTATTTTAAACTATCTAAAAATTCATGTTACATAAAACTATTAATTTTTATTGGCGTTTACAAGCCATTGGTAAGCGTTTTGTTTTTTTTTTTGTTACAATTTTTAAGGATTGATGAGAAAAATGTAAGGTATAATTTCTTCGCTAATAAAACCAAAATAACGCTACACTTTTCCAAGTATATAGTAATTAATGATAAATTCTATTCATCCAACACCTTTGGTCTTTTCTACCCCACAATTAAAGAAGAAGAAAAAAAGGTAAAGAAGCTATTATTTTTTTCCTCTCTCACCAAGGTTTATTCTAGAACTGTCTTTGCTCTATTTACATGTCTGTTTCATTAAAAACAGTATTTATTATTCAATATATTTCAATTAACCATGTTCGGAAAAGTTCCAAGTGCAACACACATTAGGATTGCAACAATTCCAAACTATTCATGAACTAGCTTCCTAATTATAATAAACAACCTTACCGTTTTCTTCTCTGTGGCTATTATTTTTCACTGTTTTTTTATTGCCCGTGAGTAAAAAATGTGAAGAATTAAGAATGTAATTAAACATCCAATTCGTTTTAGATTGGTTAGGGTAAAAGTAAAAATTTCATTAAATTTTGAAATAACCTATGGAAGACCAACAAGACAGTGGAACCAGAATTATCCAAAATTAATGTATATGTTCAGATTCACCCGGTGTTACATTCACCACAATTAAAGAAGAAAAAAAAGAGGTAAAGACGCTATTATTACAAAAAAGAAAATGTAATCAAGAGTGTGAAACATAAGTATGATCTAGGAAAACGGAACGGACAACAGATTCAAAATAGTTGAGCACAATTTACCTTTGCGCAACGGCAAGAAGTTATTCGTGCCATATTAACCAGCATGATTCTCTCCTCATTACAAGTATTGTCAGTTTCAAAATAGTTAAGGACAATTTACCTATGGATTAGCAAGTATTGTTAGGTATTATTCTTTGTACTATCATACAATCATGGAGATAAAGTCAAAAAACACATAGGAATTAAGTTTAACTTTAGTACATTGTCACGTCAGTATCAGGAAGTCGACAGTTACATCAACAGGTGGCTCCCATTTCAATAATACTTAATACTAACAATAACAAAAGTGTAGTTGTTCCCAATATGTGAAGGTATACTTCAACATAATTAACATACATAGGTACATGCATAAGTATTATGTGCAGTCAAATACTGAAATGCTGGGCATGCCAACAAAGACAGAAAATACTGTAACCAGAAAGTAAAGTCACGCAAAGCAATATTTGAACGATATACATTGTTTTATCCCCTATATCAGTATTGGGTTCCAATACATATCATAACAGCATGGAAAGTTATTAACTAGTGAACTGTCACTATAGTGGAAAAGAGAAGCAAATGTAACCTCACTGAGACATAACTGTTCGAACACAGGCAGCTTTTGGTTAGTTGTAGGGCCATACAGAGTACATGTAATAAGCTCTTCTTCTTCTTCGGTCGGAGGCCAATTGAAACTGGTAGGTAATATTGGCATTGATTATATTCCAGGAATGCATTTTGATTTGAATGTAGTTTTATTCATTTCAACAGAAGGGTAAGGACAAATGTAAGGATTGGATGATTTAGGTCTAGGTGATGGACCAGAACCACATAGTTTGCTGCTACATCCTGCATTTGGGTGTGTTTTCCTGGCTGGAGTTCCACTTACCAGTAATAATTTGAAAACATTCAAGTGTGTCAGCTGTATCAAGGTACAAGTGAACTTATATATGCTTGATTGTTTGGCAACAAATTACAGTGTGGTAATATAAATTTATAATAATAACTTGCTATCTATAACCAAAAAAGGCCAAAAAATTTCAAGTAATAGTTGCATCAATTCAAGTAATAACTTGCACTTCTCCTGATTCCAATTACACAACCACTTTTTTAGAACGGGTCCTGTCTGCTTTTTAGAGTAAAGGATTATGGAATTAAATATCCTATCAGCTTTTATTGTTTAGAATGAGTAACTAAATGACGAGGCAGATCTAACGGAACACGTGAGAATCGCTGAAAGCAAACAGAGGATTTTAAGCCCATTTTTTGTTTATTTTATCATGCATAGTAATATAAGTATTTTATTAATTCGAAGATTGTATTGTTTCTCCATTTGCATAATCTATAAATCTCCACTTATGATTTGAAGTGGAAAATGTGAAATAGGTATTTGTAACTTGCTACAAATCAGTCTACTTGACTATATGAAACTTTTTGTTGAAAAAATACAAGTTCTTTGCATTATTAGGACCAAGGATTCATACTCTCTCATTGGTTTTCAATTCAAATTTTGCGAAAACGCTGTATGTTTTGTTGTAGTGATGTTCAGATAATCATATAGAAGATAATTTTCCAATGCAAAAAAATCTATAGAAAATATTCATTTATCCTCATAATAGATGCAAAATAATAAAGGAAGATTCTTTTTTTAGATGCACTGATTAATCCTTATTAAAATTTTGGATAGGCCTAAACCAAAATTAAAATAAATTGAATGCTTACCATATTACATTAGCAGCTCGCTCTGCACATAATATAGAAAGTTGCAAATATTTAATATAGAAAGTTGCAAAAATTTATTACTTGGATATCTTAAATAACTAGCACCACTCATTTTGATAAGAAGATGATGTTTATTTTAAAAGTTATATGCTAAGAGAAGATGAGAATATGTGACATCACCTGTTTTCCATTTTGCATGAGAAGGCAACCAACAGGGACCTTAAAACACCTTTTCTCCAGTTCTGAACCATACATCGACAGTAAGAAATCTTCTCCAAGAATGATCCGTTAAGAAATGAGATCATGGTGAAATCCAGCAATAACCTTTGTTTTAGTTTACTTCCAGTTGCAGCAAATAGATAAGGCCCCTGGAAATATAAAAGAAGAAGCCAATAGTTAAAAATTAACAGGCTTCCTGTAATTACAGCAGTAAGAAACGACAAAATTACATGTTCAAGTACTCTAGTTACAATTACAATAAAATATTTAAATGTTGAATACGCAAGTAAAAGTGAGAAATTAGAGGAATATTGTATACATGGTTAACAAACTAACAAACATATATGCTGACATTATATCAAGAAACGACTATACTGGTGTTAACAAATAGATTAAAGAGTTTTCTAGTATAACACGAAAATAAATCCATTTTTCTCAGCAATAAAATTTTGTCGACACAAATTCATTTAGGCAAACATATTAGTTTTCCAATTTTAAAGAGAAGTAACATGAGATATATTAGCTATAACCAGCACCCAGACCAGTCCTTGCAAACCTGTAACATCATCGTTAAGGGTTACATGATGGGCATGGGCCTGTAACGATTCACCAGTAGAAAAATTAGTTGGATGGAGACCATTCTGTATGTAGGATCTTTTAATATACAAACCTAAGATTTCTTGCTCCATTTGGTACCCGTCTCAAAACTCATTTCCTGAACGCCAAAACTCTTTATGCATTATAAAGTTTTATATCTACTGTTCAAAAAAAAAGGTTTCATATCAGGTTTGGATTTTATGTTAGTCACTCGTTATGGATAACAAAACCAAAAGGTGCATAATAAATAATTCAATGCATGTTTATAAAATATTAATAAAACAAAGAGAATCAGTATATTAACCCGCCAATGTTAGATTACGGAAAGTTAATGGACTATATTATAGCAGATATAACTATGTACGTAAAATATCAAGTTTTAAAAAAAATAACACAGAGCTGGTACAACTGCTTGGTCGTTGGTCAGGGCACTATTGGCTACTGCCTGATAGCAGCTATGTATTGTTTCTCTGTGCAATAGCACATGAAGTTGCATCATGCAGGGGCCAAACATTTGCCTACCCGCACCTATTTGATCACCTGGATCTGACTAGAGGTTGGGATAACTAGCATGTGACCCAACACTATTCAGATTGGGCTGGGCTGTGTGCTCTGTTCCTTGGAAAAAGATGAAACAAGCGAGCGATGCCATGTTAAGTATATGAGAAGATGACTCAGAATACCAGCTCTTTGCTTTTCTTGAACTGAGCTCAAGTTTACTAATGATTTTATAACTATTTCAATAATAGTTCCTATTACTAATTTTTTGATTAATTTGCCTTGACAGTGACGGGGACTGTTAAGCATGAATGGAAGATGAAAGAGAAATTGTGGTTATGATGTTTTACCCACCATAGGACTGGTTGAGCTATAAGCATTGCATAAGTGGTCTTTTGACAAAACACGAAGCACTCTACGATGTAGAGCAACATGTAAAAATTGAGAAGATTATTCGGTATTCTTACGCTGCACAGTATTCTTATTTGAGGTTAAGGCACTAATAAAAATTAGAGAGGATACATATTGATTGGTATTCGAGTTTTAATTAGTTAATTAATAATATATGAAACATGCCTGAATATTTTTTATCAATGCGTGTGGTCACTCTCTCTTTTTGAAACTGTCGCCTACAATCATTAGTGCCTGATCATCAGTCACATTCTCAGGCGTAGGTTGGAGTTTCAGTTTTCAAACAACTTGTTTTCCATTTTTTCGTTTACCTTTATCGGTACGAACTTCATTATTGGATGCTACAAAGATATTCCTTTTTGCTTCAAACTTTCCTTAATAACTATAAAATTAATCTATATCTCTTTTAGATTGTTGTAAAATAATAGCATGGCATATCCTACAAAGACATTGCTTCATAATTAAAACTTGAAGAAAACAGATAAATATGTGATTATAAAATTTGTCATTACTTGATGTGTTTGGAATAGCATCAAAACAACAATTTCAAATACCAGCTTCCTTTTCATTAAAATGATTTTGCTCTCTGTTTATCTAGCAGAAAAGTGGGGTCAACAAATGAGGGAAACGAACTATGATTTACTGGCCCAACTTGAACATCATGAGAGAGGAAGTGGTTCCCATGATATGTATCATTGGAGGAAATAAAAAAGGCAGAACTAACTGCGATAGAAGAGGAAATAAAAATATATGATAAGGAAGTGTTTCCCAACTGAAATAGGCTAATCAACTGATTTTCATGCAAACTGCTAAGTTGGCAAAAATAATATTCTTTGATGATTGATATTCATGCAAAAACTATATCCAGTATCCAGATTATATATTTTTATCATACTGCAATTACTTATAATAAAAACCCCTGAATAGTATAGTTTATCACTTATCAGTATTCAATACTAAACTACGTGAAATGAGAATAATGAAAATCATTATGTTTTAATCGCTCGATCATCATATACCTCAAATGGCCAAGCACTCCAACTACATCCATTGCCATTCCACCAAAATAAGTGTAAGTGTGACCGACAAAAACGGAAGAAGGATACCTACATTTTGAAAATAAAATATTCAAACATCCATTAAATTCTGCTTATAAATTTGTAAAAAGAAATGCCAATTATATGAAAGGAAGGCTAGAAAAAATGTTAGTAAGGAAAGGGTAAGGAAACACGAAAGTAATATGACAGCATAGTTCAATAATCTTATCCAAATATTAACTTATTCATGTCACGAAGGACTATATGGAGATTTGGAACTAAAACAAAAAAGACAGACGATTGGACATGTTATGGAAATCAGTTCCTATCTAGTTCATAAACTCTTAGAATCTCATCTTCCAACCTTGCCTATGTAGAAAAGTCTTATCTTTATAGCTCACATTCAAGATTGGAAGATCACTAAAGTCTATACCATGTGCTTCATTGATTTCCTAGGAAATTGAAGCGCCTCTCTTAAAGAAAACTTCAAAAAAATTTGTATTAAGTCTGATCTATCTTATCTCTAACATTTGTTTAGAAATTTTCACTAATTTATATTGCTACTTTCTTATCTTCTTTTACAAAGATCATAACATCATCAACATAGACAAGATGAGAGATAGAAACATTACTCGGTTTAAAAAGGAAAAATTTCACTCACTCCCATTTTTTATCCATTAACAAAGTGAAAAATTCTATCACAGTTGTAAAAAGAAAAGGGAACAATGGATCTCTATGATTAATTTCATTATTGCTTTGGAAGAAATGATGCGGACAACAGTTCTTATGACCGAGAAACTGAGCAATCATAATCTCATGTAACATATTAATCCACTTATTAGAGAAGACCATTAATCCCTTAATGATCTGATCATACTCTTTCTGCAAAGCAGCTCCGGTACACATGTACTTGTTGTGAGCACTACAAAAACCACTGTCTCATGAGCCATTAAAATACCTCCCCAACTATTGTTTCTTTTGTGAAAGCACACTGATTTGAAGATGTTAGATTCTTCATGAACAAATTTTATATACAACGTGACAATAAGTTATGAGTCTAAATTGTTGAATGCTTTTTTGCATTCCGACTCTTTATAATTGATACTCTCCTATAACGGTTTCACATGTTTAAAAAAGTCTTTAGCCGCTTGTAGTAGTAGATTATTAAATTGACTGCATTGCACTTTATAAATTTTGGCATTTAGATCGTTAGGTCTAGATGACATGGCATCCTTCATACTAATGTTTGCCACCCTGATCTCATCTAACTCTTTGTATTTATTAAAAAACATATTACCATAGTCTGAAATGACGGTTTTACAGGCAATCTTAAGAAAACTATCCATCTGAGATTGATTGAATAATTTGAAAAGTAATATATAGCCTCATCCACAAACTCCACTTAACAATTACAAGTCTCACCCTTTATCAAAATCTGATTCCTGCAAGATTTTTGATGGTTTCATGATGATATTTTAGCATAGCAAAATGATATTGCTTCATCGGCTAAGAGTAGCAAGTCACATTTCGATTTATGTTTAGTGTCAATGTTCTCTTGTTGAATTGCTCACTCTAATTTATGTTTTTTCATTTTCATTTGCTTATTCCAAACTCATTTTTAGTTGCCAACCACTGTTGTGAGTCTCTACAGAGATTTCTACAGTATTCTACTTGTTTCTTAGAGCTATTCTTATTTTTACAACAGCTTCTGAGCTTTTCCTTATTGCTTTCTATTAGTCAACAAGGATTAACATCAGTCTTCCCACAATATCTGTATTCCAAGCATTCACACATAATTTTCCATGTTCGTCAAATAATATCCAACGATTCATATACTTGAACAGTTTCAGAAAATTAACCTAATTCTCCACTAAATACACTAACTTAGGGTTATAGTCACTTGGACCAAAGGATAAAAAAGCTCTAAACTATCTGAATAACTCTAACCACTACACGTTAACTAAGATACGATCAATCTTGGTAAGAAGTTTTGCATTAGGACCAAGCCATCAAGAGAATTCATAATCATCTAGACAGTTTCGGGGAATATATAACCACCGATAGGGAAAAAAATCAAATTAATAAGCAATGAATCAAGTAATCTGAAGAGTTGAGAGCGATATAACACAGATAATGACAGATAAACAACATGTTAAAAGAAAATACCTAAATTTCCAAAGAATAAAACTAGCGTTTGGCCTATGCGATCTGGACAACTGCGAACGAAGATCAAAGATGAGGAAGCATGGATAATCTACCACGAGTACAGTGTTGTGAAATTAGTCGCGATGAATGATAGTTAGAATGAAATTTGTGTTGTGATGATTGAAATCAAGGGTGATTTGGGGTAAAATTGATTGGAGAATGAAATATAGGGCATGAAATTAGGAGTGATGTCTGGGATTTGGGAAAGCAAGAAAGCAAGAGGGGTGGGAATGTAAATTTTAGGAGGCTAAATAAAAAGGAAATAAGAAGAGCCCACGTGAAATGTAAAGCGTATATGTTTAATTTAATATTTGAGGCTATATGCGAATAGCGTTCAGTGTTTATGAATTTTTTATTTCATTGCCACCAGACGAGTAAACGCCATAATGAATGCTATAACAACCCTAATTTGTTGTTGTGTCTTCTGCAATCCGTAATTAATGGAAACCTGTACCTAGGTCCATCTTTGAAAACACTCGAGTTCCATTCAAGAAATCTAATAAATCATCAATGTGTGGTAATGGATATTTATTCTTCAATGTTTTCTTATTGAGATCATGGTAGTCTATGTATAACCTGAGAGTACCGTCTAACTTAGGAAGAAATACCACGACTGCTCCCCGACTCGAGAAACTAAACCTGATCAGACCTTTCCGCAGCAATTGTCGGGTTTGATCGCCTAACTCTTCCTTCTCTTTCAATGTCATTCTCCAAATTGCATGCACAACTGGCCTTGCATTCAGAACTAGACTAATTCTGAAATCAATCTCTATTCGCGGAGGTAGGCTATCAACTTCTTCGAACACATCCGCATACTCTCTAACAACAAGAATATTCTCAATAGAAGTAGGAGAAACTTCAAGAGCATAACAAAATTCTTTTCTATCTGAACTCGAGCCCACACATGGTATAATAATACCCCAAGTTTGGTTTTGAACTAACACTTTCGGCGTGATTAGCTTCGGTGTCATATTTCGTGAACCAGTCCAACCCAAGTATAATATCAAATTCGGAAAGATTCATGACGATCAAATTAAAGGAAAATTAGTAAAAAGAATAAGAAACATGCACTCTACAGTATAGACAAAGAACAAGAGAACCTCCTATCGGATTGTGAAGATTAATTGATTCTTCCAAATTTCTCAATTTAAAATTTAACTTCTTAACCGTGTTACTCGAAATGAAACTTCATTATGCTCCCGTATCAAATAATACTTTAATAGAAATACTTTTAACTGTAAGTGTACCTTCTAACACATCTGGCCTTCCCTCGCCAGTAGAAGTTGCTGGAGTGTCTGCCACATTATATACATGATCCAGTTTATACTTTTTCAGCAATGGACAATACTTGATAACATGCCTTGACTTGTGGCAATTGTAACATTCTCTAGTATCCCGAGGTTTCTGACTAGGGTCAGATTCATTTCATTGTGGCCTTTTGGGAGCATTGCATTGGTTACACCAATGCCTGTACTGGTCACAGTTAAAGCATTTACCCTTTGCTCTTTTATCCTATGAGGGCTTGGCTGCTTCAGTCTTGCTTGCCTCAGACTTCTTGTCGAGAAGCTTTCTCTTACTATTATCTTGGCTCCTTTCCCTATCTGCTTGAGAATTCCTCTTATCGATATTCTCATACCTACAAGCCATATCGACAACCTTAGCAAATGGAATCTCTATATGGGTTGTCACTTTGTTGTGGTACCTCCTTTGAAGACCCCCAATGAACCTCTTGTTTTTCTTAGCTAGGTATTGAATTAGCTCTGAGACAAGAGAGTTCATCGAACCTTTTGACATACTCATGAATAGTTCTGTCGCCTTGCTGGAGACTAGCAAACTCATCATACATTCGCTCTACTTCTTGTTGTGGGACAAACTTTTGTTCAAAAACTTCTTTAAATCTTTCCCAAGTCATATCAGCTCCCGGGTTACCTACTGTCACTGCTTCCCACCAGATTAGGGCCTTGTCTTTAAGTAACCAAGATGCTAAAAGCCTCTTTCTGTTATCCACCAATCCTAGGCCTTCGAAGATCCGTTCGCAAGACCTCATCCAAGCTTGAGCTTCAATTACCATTGTGATGCCAGTGAATGGCACTTCGCCCAGATTCCTATACTTCTTGGCGATGCCATCAAGATCAAACGGTTGCAGTGGCGGTTGCTTTGGCAATGCAACCTCATCATTAGCCTTAGATTCGAGGTTGGGCTGGTTATTAATAGCGGGGATATCACCCCTTCCTCGGCCTCTACCTCTTCTACCTCCGCCTTGTCCACTCATTTTCTTTTACTTCTACGAATAGTAAGAAAAAAGTCATACCAACAGAAAAGATATCTTAAGGAATTTTAAAAGCATAAAGACGTATGCACAAATAATGATGTAACGATCATGTTATATGCTATTCTAATGTACTCATTCTAGGATATTGCTAATCCTATCTCTAATGAGTTACTCATCCTAAAAACTATTGATTCTATCTTTGACGATTTGTTTAATATGTTATGCTCTAGAGCTAAGGTTTACCAAAGCTCTGATACTACCCTGACACAAACCAAACCCCCGCTCCACGGTGGCAAGGTCTATGCTTGGAATACGACACATTAATCACATCAGTTGGTTATAGAACATAGCATAATACATAAAATCAGAGAATAATTTACATCATATCGTAACATCGGAATCATAATCATCCTACTTATTACATAACAAGTTTCATCAAATAGACAATAAGTCTATAGAAGAATCAAATATAAACATACATAAAATAATGTTTAAAAGTTCAAAAGAAAGGATAAAAAGATAAGTCTTCATCTTCAGCCAAAAGAGCACCCAATGCTACGGTGCATATCCAAAAGAAAGCCCATCACCTGATCACTAGGTTGCCCATGGAAAAATATAGGCACCTGAGTTTACAAGGGAAAAACAAATTACAAGTCAGTTATGGGGCTGGTATGAGAAATCCTACAGTTTCTTAACTTGTTTAAGAATAAGGCAAATCATAAGACCACGTCGTATGACACGGAGGATTGCCAGTGCGTAAAATTAAGTAAATCAATAAACAATGCAATGTTTTCTTTTTTTAGAAAAATGAAGCCGTTATAAGACTCAAGTCACATCACACAATGAAATGCAAGCCAGAGGATAGAGTTTTACCTTATAAGGGTCAAATATGTTTGATACGTAGAAAAAAAATCATTTGGTATTATTATTAGTGTCTAAATGTTTAAAAGCAATTTTCAACATAAATGTGTCAATCCTAGACGGCATAGTAGCCCATCCTATTATGTCGCCAATAGTATACAACTAAAACTATACGATGTCGTATTGGAAATTGGATTTCCATCACGAGTCAAGGCAAGGGATTTTGTCCTTACCAGTTTTGGGCCATCTCTAACGGGATGCCCAGGATCAACCCACGTAACCCTTGGATCCTACAGGGCCGGTCCACTCTCACTTTTACGGATTAGTTATTTCTAAACAATATATTTCCTGGTCCTATCAGCCCTATCACTTGGCCATTGTCGACCAATCATATCCGAGGCGCTTCGCATTCAATCAACCACATAAGTGAATATGTCTGGGCTCCATACCATGACATTACTTTTAGCTGGAAAGAAACACATGCACTTCCTGCAACCCTTATCCCTTTTAGACTCATACCGAGGTGTGAGGCTAACGAATTGACGCTACAACATAAAGCTACGCTATGTTAAAGCCATGATTTGATCATCAACCACATGACTCTGCTTTTCAACAAAAGCCTTGATCACTGCATCTCAGCATGCCACATTGACAATCCATGCCGTACAACTGATGTCTATCGATATATAACCTCTAAGCTCATTCGTCTCATAGAAGGGTGTTAAGCAAGAGAATATATTCTCTGCCACCAAACAGATATATAATAGAAATCAATCAATATGTTACGAATTTCAATGTCAGACACACCATCCATTTACAAGTTCATTCTGGGTCTAAATGAAACCGAAGCCACCTTATCCCTAGTCCCATATGTCCAATACAAGAGAGAGGTCCTCACATATCCGAAAAATCAACAAGTACGTCCAGACAACTACCAATATAACCCCTTCAAGGGAGCTACCCATATCTAAGGCATCAGTAGTAATCTATTCGATGTGAAGATTTCTGGTTTTGCACCATCTTCATTATCTTCGACTTTTAGTCGTCGTTTAATTATTTGAAATGAGATTTAACTCGGTCATTTCAAATAATTCTTGCATAAAGTTCAAATTGACTTCTTTTCCATGGCTAAATCAATGGCCTTCACAATTCATTTCACTACCTTATTTAAAAGGGTTTAATCGAGAATTTAATTCGGTCGTTGAATTGAATACTCAAGTCATATCTGATCCATAACTCATTTTATAAATTTTCATGCCAAATCGTACTTAACAAATTTTATTTTATGAACCAAGAAAAATTGGTTCACACATATTCTAAATCGCTTATAGAAATTTAAAATGATTTTTTGCTATTTTAATTTACATAAAAATATCTCAATTCAGTCGAACGACATTTTAGATCATTCAAATGCACTGGCGTTGTTTTCATTGAATTTTGAATTAAACATTTCTAAAGATCTATCCGTTGGATCTTAAAATATTTATTATCATTGGAAAGATCTTTTCGAAACAAATCCAACGTTTCTAATTTCATAAAAATCCGATGGTTGGATCTCCTGGTATAATCATTTGAAATTACGAGTCGAAAATGCGAACTATCGCTGCGTGATTCGTTTAGTTTAATTTACATTTAACGTATATAAATATAATTCGCTAAATGGCTTTAGAACTATTTAGTTCATCAAATATTTGGCTAACGCCTTAAATTTTCAAAAAAATCGTCATAACTTCCTTTGTATGGAGTGCTCGGAAAAACCACAACTCGCTTAAATAGGCCGCAATAAATCACCACATATTTATATAACATGTGTACACTGAGAGATGTTTAAAAATAAATCATCCCCATGCCCGTGTGGGTTTAAAAAAAAATCACTATGAACAACCTTTGTGTCACATATATATAAGTAGAGTGACGTGTATATTTTTGTCATCTCGAGACTTATGTAGGGTTTGTTATTAAATCCTGCAAATTTCTTTATATGTTAGTTAAGTCCATAACAAGTCCAGTCTTCATTCGATAACCAATATGCCATATACCTGATCTCTAGTCATTTGTTCTCGTTGTATAACATCAACTCAATGAATGCAATACGACTCACATCATAAAAGCATCAAGCAACTACATGCTTATATGGGTATACTATGCTATGCTTATGCAGTGTGGTCAAATACCTATCATTACCCTAGAGCGTATGTTCAATTCATCCAAAATACCATCACATGCATCCAAGTCACACACAGTAGTTAAAAAATAAATAAATACTCAATCTTCCAATGTCATTTAAAGGCGCCACAAAGTGTCCATCCACATGACATGAAATGCGAGTGTCGCATGTTCATACAATTCTTCTAAAAATAAATAAATTTTGTGAATAGTTCCTTTGCTGAACTAACAAGAATATAAATGAAATTATATAAGCAGCGATGAACATCAACAAACATGATTAAATATCTCTAATCAATAATTGATAGTAAAAATAAATTCACTACATTACTCCGCACATTCTAAATTTAGCGCAACTTAACTATTCACTTGCATAACGATTAAAAATAATATTTTTACATCGTCAATCACTTACTAGCATCATAATAAAATTTTATTATCATTCCATGTTCATCGTATTACGTCACAATTAATTTTATTCTTAACTACAACCAATTAATGCTTAAATCGTTAATTTTATTTAATCCATTCGAGTTACAATTTAATGATATCGATACAGTTCTATTTACATATTTCACATATCCAATATGCATCGCATACATTTAAAAATCACATTTTTAACTGTTTAAAAAATATTTCATAACTTGACAAATTTTTTCTACTAACTTACTTTAATTATTTAACTAACAATTAATTTTCATGCAACTAAACTTTTAATCTACCCCTTTTTGAAGTGAGTTTAGATTCTCAACGAGAGTTCCACTCCACCAAATCTTTAAATGCGGAGGAATGCGACTTTGTCGACCTTTAGTGCGGCTATCCAAAGGTCCACAACACTCTATCCTTGCTCTAATGCTCTCTAACGCCCGATGGAGATAAAATTAGGAACAAATGGGGCACCAAAAGCCTAGGGTTCCTGCTAGTCCGGACTTATTAAGGTAAAAAGGAGGAGTTTTGAAAGTGGTTGCGTGGTATAAAGGAGGTAGGATGAGTATTAGGAGGTGTATGAAGCTTTAGGGGGAGGAAAAATGGAGTTTTAGAGAAAGTGGAGGAGGAGAGAGGGAGGTTGTGCTGCTGTGCGCAGGGGGGAGGCCGACGTGGGGTAGGGGGTACGGTGCGACTGCTAGGGGGATGGAGAGAAGGAGGAGGCTAGGGTTTTGGAGGCTAATAATGAAGAAATATGGAGGTATAGAGAAATGAAGAAATGTGAAGGAAGAATGGGAGAAAGTGGTTTTATGTAGGCATTTTATCTCCCACTCGATCTGATTGCCCGACTGCAAACAGTCTCTGTTTGCTACGAAATTTTAGCACAAGATAATACACATCATTACGAATCCAACAAATCATATTTTTTCAAAATTTGAGTTTGTTTGACCTTTAATTTTATTTTTCGATCTATCAAGTTAGCTTCAAAAAATGCAATTTTTTGCATACATTTTCTTCTTGCACGCTCACATGCTAACTTCAAAAATTATGAAACTTATGATTCTTCCAATTTTTGACAATACGAATCCAAAAAAAAAATGTCGTGGAATTCCGAGATCGTCTAACTAACGTTTCTTTGTAAGCTGATCGTCAATTTCTTAGCAAATTTTTTGTCTCGCATGGCCATACACTAATTCCGTTTAACGTGAAATCTGAAATCTAGCAATGATTGATTATTCCGAATCCAATAAAAAAAATTCTTAGTGGATTTTGAGTTCGCAACCAAAATTAAACTTTTAAAGGGCTATGCGATGATTCAAAAATTGAATTTTTAAATTCTGACGCATTTTCCCCCAAAATTATATTAAAGATAATTTTTAAATTGGTTGTGAAATTCCAGATTGTTACACATCTCCTCCACGAATTTGCTTCCTTCTTCTTTAAGCTAGACGACGTTAGTACATTGTGAAGCTATGCCTATTCCAAACCTACCTGATTCGACGTTGTTCCTATCCTTGTCTCCGCTTCTATAAATTTGGCCACTGCCTTCGTTTCCTTCTCAATCCAGTTCAAATCATTCTTTCGTTCGTTTTCATCTTCTGTCATTTGCGAAATTGAAATCCATCCTCCGTTTAAAAAAAAAAAGAAATCGAAATCGAAACCGAAAAAGGGAATCATGATTTCCATACATCGCGATTCGAAACATTGGAAAATCCTGAAGCTTAATATCGTATGGAGCGATCGCATTACAAGAGGTGATGGGATATTAATGTCGTGGTTATACTGAGTTTTGCCGAGGGATTTTGACCATGTTGAGGAGCGCGATAAAAGGAAGGGGTGTTGCGATTTCAGGACATCGACGCGGGTATTGATGAATTGGAGTTCAATTTTTTTATGAGGATTTAGGGGTTCAGCTGGTAGTTGAATAATGATAATGGAGTGTTCGAACAATGAATGTAGGGTAGATCTAGGGAATGGCAACAATAGGCAGTGTGGTGTATAGAAATTTAATCTGTGTTTTAGGGATAATAGTTACTGGAAATGGTCGGATGTGGAAAAGTATTGACTGGACAATGAGGGTTCAAAGTTGTTGACTTTGGAGATAGGGACTGCCGAATAGGGGAGTTGGTCTAAAAACGTGGGCTGATGATTTTGGAGGCATTGCAGTGAGATAGGGATGGTGATGGTGAGGTCTAACTGACTGGAAATGGGAATTAGCAATGGTATTGGGTCAATCTAAGTGGTGCAGCTTAGCTCGGCAAATTGGTTATAGATAATGAAAAGGAGAGATGGTGGTTTATCAATGTGATATTCGATGAGATACCGAAGTGGATAGCGGTAGTTTTCAGAAGTTGTTCGGAGATTTTTCCATCAAGTGGTCAAGGAAATTTCAGGTAACCGTAAGGTATATTTTTTTTATGAAATTTAAATTACATGGTAAATTAATTTATTTGTTAAGTAGCTATTTTAAATTAACATAGCTTAATCAATAAAATAATCGTAGTTGATAAATTTACTCTGACAACTTGGGTAGATTCGTAGCTGCGAGATACAGAATTTAATTGGATATTCGGCAAAGGAAAATCGAGGTGAGTTAAACTCACTCAGTTAAATTACTTGGAACTATTTTTAATAGTTAAATTTAAATTATTGCTTATTGGATGATAAATTGCTTGATATAAAGTGATAATAGTACATATAATGTTATATTCATAGTATAGGTGATTGGGTATATATGTACATATATAATATTAGTGATTGGATGTATTCTCGCATATACATACATACATACATATATATATATATATATATATATATATATATATATATATATATATATATATATTAGCGGTTGATTTCCCTATGTGCCCCTATAATATAAATAGTGGATGACCTTCTATACCGCGATATCCTGCCTTGAAGTAGGATGGGTATTATTATTGTCCACTAACGTCTGTGGATGCAGGAAAACGGGATGGAGGGATCCAATTGGATTCCTCAACATTTATATATTATTTTGTTTGTTCACATATGCAGTTATGATTCATACTCTGTGATATTTTTATGAAATGTTTGGATGTGTAACTAGAGCTAGACCTTGATTTTGGATATTCTGAGTGCCTCAATAATAAATGAATTTAAACAGAAAATCAAATATAAAAAGAATTTTAAAGGAAATATTTATTTTCAAATAGGAACGCATATTAGGAATCTGAATTAAATTACATTTAAAATTAAATATTTGTTTAAACAAATATTTGAAAGAGGCAATTTTATAAGTGAAATTATAAAGAAGTGAAATTATTTTTCATCACAGAATTTGGAAAAAATATGGTTTGAGTGTCAATTTAGAGGAAAGTTGGAAATCGGGTTTATATACTAATATTTCAAATGATTGGAATGTTCCAATTGCAAAGGGAAACATAAAGGAGATTTTTTGAGATAACTCAATAGAAGTTATAAATAAAATTTTAAACTTGAAGTTTCAAGTATGAATTTAGGTAGACTAATATAGTCAAAAATGAACTTGTATTAAGAAATATTATTCACGAGTGAGGTGAGCAGAGATTAAAGTAAATAAACTGAAAAATAGAAATTTGTTAGAAGGAAAATTAGAAAGGGTTTAAATTTCTAATTTCTAATTGGATTTTTGTCGAACTAAATTGAATAGTAATATATCCTATTAAAGAATTATTTATAAGGGTTTGAATTTAATCAAACATCACATAAGTTTGAGATAAATATATCGTTTGAAGTTTTGGAATTTCTATTCATAAATAGAGTTAATAGAATTAGACACTGACTGGGAATTAGTGAGTTGAATGGCTTTCTGAGTGTCGATCTTATGTCAGTTTCGGCCTTCGGGGTTGATACTTAGGGAGTTATTCTCTTATTAGTTTACGGTTAGGGACTAATAACTGTAATGAGAAATACATTCTTAAAAGTATTTTAAATAAATGGACTGATTTTTGAATATTCTTATATTAATGTAAGAAGAGAAATGAGTATTCCAATTTATTGGAAAAATTGAGAAGTTTTAAATTAATGAACGGTTAGGGGATAAAATTATGATAAATAATAAATCAGTGAATTCAATTTTCTTTTATGGATGAATGGTTGTTTATTTGATAGTTAAATAACCGACTATCAAATCTGGCCTAATACAATTGTTGGTATGGAATGATCGGGATCAAATTTATTTGAAAACCATTACGAATCAACTAATACGTAAATGTGGATGATGCTGATTGAAGATGGAGCAGTGAAGACCGTGGATCTTTATAAGGGAGAGGACTACTTATCAAATTCTATGGAGTAGTGCCTAGAAATATTCTAATGGTGATCCCGTCGTGGTTTAAATCGACAGATTATAAGGACTACTCGCTACTAATCCATTGAGTGATTCCTAGGATGTGGTAAGAGGGTGCCTTCAGTTTGTCCAGTCCCAGGACAACTTATATGTATGGATGTCTGATAGAGTATTTCCAAAGAGATCACATGCGTTGATTTATTCAAACGTAGCATAGTTGTGGCATGGAATGACCATTCTCTTAGCTTAACAATTAGAGAATTTTTGTGGATGTCAATTAGTGAAATCTGGCGGATCTGCCAATGTGGAATTCAAAGTGAATGGTGATCAGATGTTCTAAAAAGATAAGTTAAACCTCAACCCTCATCTGCCGGGAAATGAAAAAAATCGAGCAGGCAACATGGCTAAGTAGGTCGCTCCCACTTGGGTGTATTGTCACCATATAGAGAATATTCATTTTTGTTCTACTCTTCATTTTTGTATCTTCCACGAATTGTTATGTCGGTATACCAACCGTAGGTGATAATATATTCGATACACTCAAGAGAAATGAATGGTCGGTCATGTGTGGCCGAGTTGCAAGATGTTCTTGTTGAACTCCAGTGTATTCTCTTTAGAGTACACTGATCGAAAGGTTAATCCATACCTTGTCATAGTTGGAAAGCCAATCTCCAATAAGCGCCCACGATTTTCTATTTTATATTTTGTAGAGCGTGAGATGCAAACGTTCTGCTAGATGGTTATTTGATTTAGACACTATTATAATATCAGAATGATTATGATTTCAAAAATGGTTTGGATTATCGTAAGGTAAAAACCATCTGTGTTTATGTGTGGATTAGTCTTATGATTATCCTTTTCTCGAAAAGATTTTTAACTTTAAAATCAAGTTGGATGATACCAAAAATCTAGTAGGTTTTTCTCACGTTGGTTCACTAGACTGATCCTGGCGTATGTAATGCTCTGGTTATACCGTGTTTTACAGGTTCATGATAAGATTACATGGACTTCAGAAGACAAGCTGGAGAAGCTCAGACATATGATATATATTTAGATTATTCCGTTGTGTGTTGCAGATGAAGATAGATTGTTATAACTGTCCAGATGAATTGAGTGTCCGTTGTACTCTGATGAATTGTATGTATCATTTCAAGTTTTCAATAAAGATTTATTTCCGTATTATATTTTTATTCCGCTGCGATGTTAGACTTTGTGTATTATGGTTAGTTTGGTTCTTTTTTTCCTCTTCTGTTCTAATCTTTCTTTCATATCTTTTCTCACCCTCTAATTTCTTTCTATTAACTATCTGGTGTGTTCGATACTTTGTCTTTGGAAAGTAATATGGGATTAAGTATTATTGTCGAAATTCGGGCATTGAATTCTCCGGTTCGTTAAAGTGGTATAAGAGCATAAGGTTTAGTAACCTTTACTCTGTGGCATAACTTTATAGAGACGGGGTTAGTAATATCCTAGATTGAGTTTGAGTGTATATATATAAGAGTGCGTATTTGTAGATTTTATATAAAAAAATGTTTTATATTATGTTATTTGATCAGTTCAATTTTGAACTAGCAACTGACATGATATTGTTTTGTAAATAGGGTAAATGAAATAATTTTGCCCAAACTATATTTTTTAACAAAAATTTTTTTATCAAATTTTTATTGATATTTTATTGCTTGACTAATTTGAATGTAATTCAAATGGAATTATCAAATTGGAACGGTTTAGTACAACCAGAAAATGAAGTAAATGATTTCGAAATAAAAATCAAAATGGGAAGCTAAGGAAAACAAATTCCAGTATAATGAATTTAATGGATTGAAGATTGATTGAAAAGTAAATTAAATCGATTTGGAATTGAAATTGAATCCATATTAAACTAAAATGAATTATTAAATCAATATGGAATGAAAATTCTTGAATTAAAATTGAATATAAATGAATTGAATGTTGATAATATAAATAGAGCTCGACACATAAAGTTTGAATGTGTCGATTGAAATAAGAAGTGAATTTAAATAAATCCAATTTGAGTAGAAATAATTGAATATGACTTGGGATATTATTCAATTGAGTTTGGGCTATGGAATTAAGTTTTGAAATGGAAGTGAACATACGTATATTGGATAATGAAAATATACTTGGATTGTTTAAACTTGAGTTGAATAGAAAATGAATGAAGAATGAATCGAATTGTAACAACCTGGAAAATCAGAACCAATTTAAAAAATTTATTTTGGCTATTTTAATGAATTTTGAATATTTAAAATGATTTATTTTAAATAATAACGACGAGAAATTTATTTTGAATAGAATTAGAACGTATATATTTATTTGAATCGAAGTTAGAATATAAATATTTATTTTAATTATAAAAGGAAATTAGGAGTCGCGCGGTGGTTCGAAAATTCGATTTCAAATTTCAAATGAATGTACAGGATTCAAAAATAAACCGAATTTTAGCAAAACCAAAAATATTAGAATCTATTTGAAAATATCTTTCCAACAAATCCAAAAAATCAAAATTTCATAGCGGGAATAAAAAGTTATTCCCAGTTGAAAATTCAGAATAGTCTGTATGGAATTTTAGCCCTTAAAATAGCCATTTTGCAAACGACCTCCGTTTTCGATGAAACCACTTTTGTGGATCCGGGATGTCATGTTATTGCTATATTCCAATATTCATAATTTTTGGGATTAATATGTGAGCGTGGCGAAGGAAAACGTGTTTCGACAGTTTTAGTCAATTTGGATCGACATAAAAATGGACATTTTTCAAACGGTCTCCAAATTCGACGAAATTAGTTTTGTTAGGACCGTATCGTCAAAACATAGCCAGAATTATTTTTCTGGAATTTTTAGAGTCCGTATGTGACCCCAGTAAATTGAAATGTACGTTAAAAATTCAATATAATGATTTAAATGTTAATTTAAAAGAAAACTAGTCGTAACAGTCGAATCAGCTTGCGGGACATAGCCCATTGCGTTCGGAATGAGGGTAATTAGCTTGGAGCGACAGTCAGTGGGTTCAATTTGTGGTTCAGATGAAAAGTCAACCTTTTAGAGAATAAATAAATTAATTAATTATATTATTTTATTTATGTCATTCACTCCTCTCTCCCTCTCAGTTAGAAATCGATTTTTTTTTAAAAAGGAAGCGGCATCGTGCGACAGCCCACCGCCGCCGTCTAGGCGTCCCCCTCCCTCCCCCCGACGCGCCTCTCCCTATTCCCTCCTCTCCTCCGCTACCTCCCTCTCTCCCCCTTGGCCAATAAAAACCGCCAAAACCTGAGCCCTAGCCGCCCTGAGACCCAAAACCCGACGCGCCGCCTTCCCCTCAGGTCCATCGTCCCCTGCGCCTTCCCCCACCTCCACAGACTGACGCCAACACACGGAAGGACCCCCCTCTTGCTGAAAACACAGTAAGTTTTTTTATTTAATTCGTTTATTTATTTTCTATGAACAAAGTATGGATCTGATTTTATATATGAATAACTATGAAAAGATTTGATTTTTATAACATATAAAATTTTGATTTTTATAACGAAGTAGCAATATAAAAATTAGATTTTTATATATGAAGTAGCGGGTTAAAAATATGATTTTTAGCTTATGAATGTTATTAATAAAAATCAATCGTATAGGATATCGTGTTCGCTTAAGGTTGTAGTCGAAGAGGTGTTCATCTTCTTTGCTTTGAAAGGATGACGGAGTGGATCCCAAAGGTGAGAACTTCTCACTTTAATTTTATTTTCTATAAAATATATATTAGGATGCAGACGGTGCTTAGCAGCACCCGACATCCGTCGTTCACAGACCATGGACGACTTGTTTGATTTGATTGTGTTGTGAAAATTGATTGTGATGTGTAATGGAATAAATAAAATATTCATGTAATGAAATAAATATTTTATAATTAAAAATATAATTTTTAACGTGTACATGAATAAAATAAATATTCATAAACAAATCGGACAATTTGTTTATGTACACACATTTGACTGATATTGATTGGGACGATATATTTTACACATCGCCCAACTGCACAAATAAAACTTGTGTTTGATTGTTTGAAAACCCCACACGGGTATTGGGATGATATTGGACATACACAAATCCCAATATTTAGTTGTATGTCAATCGATTGGTTGACAGGTTGTTATAAGCGTTAATTATTTATATTTAACGCTTATGCAGTTGTGTAGTGCACTCTAGATAATGGTTGATTATTTATCATTGCTGTTATGTACATGTGTTGTATGAAATCCATATAAATCACATTATATGATAATTGGCTATGTCTGACTCTAGTTCAGAAAGAATGAATATTTTAAAATAATGAATATTTTAAAATAAGGAATATTTTAAAATAATATTCAGTAAAAGATCAAAATCTGATTTTGATGTTCGATTTGGGATGGACACGAATATATTTAAATATATAAAGCCATGTTGATTAGATTAACGCCATTTTGACGTGAATGATATTTATATCGATTTTATTCATTTTTATAATAATATCGAAAAGGAATTGATTTCAAAATCTAATGTTTTGAAAATACTATCATTTATATATCGATGATATGGAATATTCAATTTTGATTAGAAATTGAATATGAAGTTGAATTCGTTTTGAAAACGAATTTAAAATGATTTATAAAATATGTTTTGAATTGAAATCGACGAAATATATATAATATATATAGTGGCCCGAATAGAACGCACCGCGCCGCGGCAGTTAATGAATTTCGACCATTGACTTCAAACGGACATTACGGGAGATCCGACCGTCGGAATCTCCTAAAAACAGAGCCGTTGGGTTCGTATCGAAAAGAGATTTCTAACGAATATGAGATATTTGAAATCTAACGGTTGGATTTGGAATTATGTCAATTTGGAAAAGGTCGCTGTAAGTGCAGTTCGACGACTGTTTATGGAAATCGACTATACGGGCCCTGATAAAATTATTAAAAATATTAATAATTTGTGTAAAATAATAATAAATGATTTGGAAAGAATTGGGATGAAAATTCCATATTTGAAAAGATAATTTTTTTTGTCGAAATGAATTAGTTATGAACTAGAATTATAAATCTAATATTTTTAAAATAATTAAATTGGATTTGAAATGGTTTTAAAAATTACCAGAATTTCCAATATATGAATTGGAATTGATTTGAATCAAAATTATTTTCGGAGTATTTCGATATTGGATTCCGTGATCATACGGATATTGTGGTGGAATTCGGAAGCTATATATATATATCGTTATTCCAATACGATATTTGTTGATTTCATAATTTGATATCGAATATAAGCCGATATATTTTCTATTCAGAGCCTTGTATTTAATATCAAATGGGATTTGGGTTTGTTGTGAATGGTGTCTTCATTAACACTATTCTTAAACCCAGTTGAGAAAAGATTAAATCCTTTTATTTAGATTTAATGGAGTATACCAAGTAATTAATATTTAATTGGAATTGAATTGGAATTGATTTTTGGGTGTATCGTGAATGGTATTTTAAATAACACTTGTTCTTTAACCCGATTAACAATGGAATGTGATTTTGGGTTTGCCGTGAATGGTGTCTTAAATAACACTGTTCTTGAACCCCGTGTGAAAAGAATAAATCTTTTTATTAAGATTTAATTGGAACTGAAAATGGAAGGCGAATTGGGTTTATTGTGAACTGTATTTTTAACGACATTCGTTCTTTAACCCGATTTATAGTGAAATGTGATTTGGAATTTATAAATCTTTTTATTAAGATTTAACGGGAATTTTCCAAAGTAAAATTTTCCAACTTAATATATTAAATTGGAATTAAATGGAGTTCGATTAGATAATGATCAAAATGAACTTCCGTGGAGGAAGATTGTTAATACATATGGAATTTAAAAGGCTTTACCGTTATTCCATTTATATTATTAGTCAAATACAAAAATTGATATCGATTATATATTGATTTGTTTTTCCGTGAAGATTCCATAATTAATGGAATGTGATTTGGGTTTGTTGTGAACTGTGTTTTAAATGACATTAGTTCTTTAACCCAGTTAAAGGTGGGATTACATGTCTGTCATTACATTTCGAACTGTATGGTTGATCTCCGCTAAATATATATTTGTTTGGTGGCGGAGAATTTATTCTCTTGCTTAACACCCTTCTCTAAGATGTACGAGCTTAGAGGTTATATATCGACAAAAATCAATAGTACGGTGTAGATTTTCGATGCGGCATGTTTGTGTTTCCAAAGTTAAATAATCATTAATATTGATTTTTGGGAAGATTAAAACTAAGCGGGGTTTTAATGAATCTTTAATTAGATTGAAATGGGAATTGATAATTTAAATCATCAAATTTGGGAGATCGAGAATGGAGTATCGCCAGTTTTGCTCCTAGCGATAGTTAAATCTTTAATTAGAATTGAATGGGAAATGGTAATTAATTTTACCGATAAGACGGTGGTGTTAGATATGGAGTATTACCAGTTTTGCTCCTTGGGATGAATAGGTTGGGATTGGGAAATGAAATCAATGATTACTTCGTTAAGGTGCGCTAATCCCGACTAGTTTGGGAAACCGTAACATGGTTTGAATTGACATCCAAAGGAAGATTAAAGAATAAATTTAGATAATTTATCTTTGATAAAATTAATGGGAACCTTTCCCAAAGTATATGAATATTTGAATAAAAGAATATTCAGAATTGGAATGAGGCGTATGTTGTGTTTTTATAGCACTTGTTTATTATATAAGCGAGTTATTCGGAAAGGCCGGGTTTATACCCATTCTGAATAACTGATTCGACGTTAAGTCGACGATGAAGACGGTGGTTGAACACCGGAGGTCTTCACATCGTTTGGATGATTACTGATGTCTTGATTTTGTTGTACACCCAAGAAGAGGTAATAAGTGGTGACCTTCAGACGTACTTGGAGATTGACGGATATGCAAGGGTCTCTCTCCTGTATTGGACATACGGGACGAGGAATAAGGTGCCTCCGTTTTCGTTCAGACCCAGAACGAACTTGTAAATGGATTGTGTGTCTGACATTGGATTTTATTCTGTGTTGATTGATTTCTATTAAATATATATCTATTTGGCGGCGGAGAATTTATTCTCTTGCTTAACGCCCTTCTCTAAGACGTACGAGCTCAGAGGTTATATATCGATAGATATCAGTCGCATGGCATGAATTGCCTGTGTGGTGTGCTGAGATGCAGTGATTAAGGCTTTTGTTGAAAAGCAGAGTCTTGTGGTTGATGATCAAAGCACGGCTTTAATACAGCGTAGCTTTATATATAGCGTTAATTCGCGAGACTCACACCTCGTTATGAGTCAAAAACGGGATCGTGACTGCAGGGAGTGCACGATGTTTCTATCTAGTTATGGGTGGTGTCAGCATTTTGCAAGCCCTAACATTTATATTATTTTTACTTATGTGGTTGTTGGAATGCGAGGCGCCTCGGATATATCGGTCTCTTCGGAGCCGATGGATGGGTCCGATAGGACCGAGAAACGTGTGTTCAGGAATAACTAATCCTCAAATGTGACGGAGGACCGGCCCTGAAGATCCAAGGGTTACCCAGAGTGTATAGTCCTGAGACATTTGCTAGAGTGTCTCAAAGCGGTGAGGAGCCATCCCTGGCCTCGACTCATGATGGAAATCCAATTTTCAATATGTGACATTTGGGTTTTAGTTGTAGGGATGAGGCGCTTATGCCGTCTATGATTGATACATTTATATTTGAAGTTTATTTCTTCACTTATAGTAATAATAAAACAATAAATTTCACGCATCAAGCATTATTTTGCTATTATAAGGTAAAAACCTATTCCGGCTTGCATTGCATTGTGTGATGGGACCTGGATCTTATAATAGATTCATTGTTCTTTATTTAGCGTTGCGCTGTTTGTTTTATGCACTGGTATTCTTGGGAGGAAACCCGTTCTGTGTTATACAGCGTGGTCCCTTGATTTACCTAACTTTAAAAATAAAGATTGATAACTGTTTTTGTTCTCACACCAGTCACATGACTGACTTAGAGTTTATTGTTTTAACCAAAACTCTGGGTTCACCTATTTTCCACACGGGCTGCTAGTAGTTTTGGTTTTGCAGATTTATATTCACAGGATCCTGATTTACAGCTGGAACGATACTCGAAAAGCTCTATATCCGTGTATTACTTTCAGTTGTGTTTTGTATTATTTTTCCGCTGCTATGTAATGTAATTTAAATCTCTGATATTTATCAAATGTATGTTATTCATTCACACTCTGTTATATTCTTGTATTCTGATGGAATTGTTGTAATAAGAAATGAAATGTTCTTCTGTTTGTGTTCTGATCTGTCGTGTTCTCAAAGCAATCCGTCCTTTCTCTTCTCTTCGGAGATGGGGAAGTTTGGGTCGTTACACGAATTAAGTTTAATTGAATTTGGAGCTCAAGTAAATTTAAATGAACTTGTAAAATGAAAATAACACATGGAACTTGAGTTACAAAAAAACATCAATTTTTTGTAAAAAGTGTGTGTGTGTGTGTGTATATATATATATATATATATATATATATATATATATATATATATTTGAACCTGGTTGTTTTAAACTATCACAAGTTAAGCAAGAACCAATTAATGGATGATTGGTAAATTGGAAGTAAAATGTTAAATTTATTGTAATCGAATAGGAATGGATGTGTATATGATTATACAGGTTTATTGGATAGAAGCAAGTTTGAGGGATAAATATTGGATGTCCGACAAAAAGGTACATATTTAATTCAATATGAGATATTATGAGCCTATCTGGCAAGCCGCTTTGCTTTTTTAATTTTCTTTTTGATTGGGAAGGGCCCAGAGAGGCATTTTGTAGTTGTACCGAGTGACCCGAACAGTTGAGATGTTGGCGAAATTTTTCAAAAACTTAGGGAGTTAGAAATTTTTCAATAGTTTTGAAACAAAAAGTTAATACTAGAATGAAAATCGATGTTAAGGATTTTTGAGTGGAATTGGGAACTAATAAAAAGTTGAGATGAGTGTCGAGTTGCACGATTGGATTGTAAGAAGTTAACAAGATATAGCTATTTTTCTTGCTTAGTAATTTTGGGGATGAAATTCTTTCAAGTGAGAAGGAATGTAACGTCCGTATTTTTTATCAATTTAGTTTTGAATATTTAAATTAGTTTTAATAATTGAAACTGTAACGTAAATGGATTATATATTAATTAAACGAAGTTTGAGCGTATAAATATATATTAAATATAAACAAGCTCGCAGTGGTGCGGCAGTTGGTAATATTTGGTTTTGAACTTCAATTGAGTGTACAAGATCCATTGTAACGAACTGGGATTTTCGACCCAGAAAATCAACATAAAACCCATGTCAATTCTTCAAGCATCGAACATTCCAGAACATTAATAGAAACAAATTATAGGGTGATAATAGATAAGATAGAAAATTAGAATAGAAGAAACATACCACATCAGAGTAACACGAATCACACAGCGGAATGAATAAAATACATTACATAACATAATATTTGAAATACAGAACTTATAACTGTATATGCATACCATTTCAGAGTACAACACCTACAACACAGCGGAAACAAACAATAGCTATATAATCCGGAAGCCTCCTGCTCCAGTTCTCCAAGTATATATGTACATCCCGACTACTTGACTACCCGTACAAAATTGGGCACCCAAGAGTTTAGCAAAAACCAAATAAACTTTGGGTCAGTCATGTGACTGGTGTGAGCAAACTCCAACCATTTGTTTAGCTTTTAAAATCCTTTTGAAAGAAAGAATAATCATAAGACCAATCCACACATAAATACGGATGGTTTTGCCCTTACGATAACTCAAAACAATCTTTTAAAATTCATACTCTTCTTATATTATAATAATGTCTAAATCAAATAAATAGAAATCTAGTGGAACACTTTCATCTCACATTCCACATATATAATATATAATCAAAAACCATGGGCTCTTATTGGGTAATGGATTTCCAACTATGGCAAGGTATGGAACCACCTTCCGATAAGTGTACTCTAGAAGCGATACAATAGAGTTCAACAAGAACATCTTGTAACTCGGCCACATATGATCGGCCATTCATTTCGCTTGAATGTTCCGAATATATTATCACCTTATGGTTGGTGTACCAACATAACCGTTCCCAGGAGATACAGAATTGAAAGAAGTAACAAATATAAATATTCTCTAGATGGTGACAATATACCCTAATTGGGTGCGAACCACTTAGCCATGTTGTCTGCCTGATTTTTGTCATTTTCTGGTTGATGAGGCTTGAGGTCATAACATATCTTTTAACAGATCACTCCTTTATTTACTTTGAATACCACATCGTCATACCCATCAAATCACAAATTGATTTTCCCAAAAATACCACGGGTATAAGCCAAGAGAAATAAATTCCTCCGCCACTAACGTAAATACGTTTGAAATGATCAACTTACGCGATCTACCAGATATACTCTGTCAGACATTCGTCCATTCAAGTTGTCCTCGGACTGGACAAACCGAAGGCACTACTCCATCTTCAGTTATCTTCATCATACTTGATTCGCAACGCTAATGTCCATACAGAGTGGTTTCAGATAATAAATCTGGTCCCGGTCCCTCCGTATTGACAACGGAAATGGTCAAAAACTTTGACAGTCGGTTATTTAACTATCAAAGGAAAACATGTGTACAAACAACGGTCGTATTTCCAAATGGAATCTTACCGATCAATCATCATTTCATTCCCCAATTTCCCTTTTAAATTAGCTTACCATTAATTAATTCATTTCCCCATTTCCTGTTCTCATATATTCGAAAATCCTTATTTTCTAAATTTAGAAAATTTACGTTATCAACATTGGAAAACATTTCCATTTCTTATTCACGTATCACTATCTCTCTTCATCTATCAGTCTCTAACTGTAAAGTAGTAAGAGAACAAATTCCCAAGTATAAACCCCGAAGGCCGAAACCAACATCAGATCGATACCCAGAAAGCCATTCAACTCAACTAATTTCCAGTCAGTTTCTAATTTCAGTAATTCCATTTAAATTCCTATTTCAAACCACAAATTCCTTTATAAATATTCTTATCTGAAAAATATTTATTTTAATCCCTTTTTCACATTGAATGTGAATAACATTCCTTTATATAGTCAAAACAATTTGATTTCATATTTAAAAACAATATCTCAATTCCAATTCTATTTATACTTCTATTTATAGACTATTCGTAAAAATCTTATTTATAACTCCCTTTACAACTGCTACGTTCATATTTAATTTCAAATATCGGTGTTGAAACCGATTTTACTTCTCTACATACTTTCAGACTTATATTTTCAATTTATCAAATGATAAATATTTTACTTAATTTAAAAAACATTATTTATTAATTAATCTTCTCTATTTTATATGTTAAAACATATTTCTATTAAATTCTACTTTAAATTTATCTTTTCCATTTATCTGTTAAAAACAGACTTCCATTTAATATTTATTTTACACTTATTTCCTTTTATAAAATTCTATTCAATTTACTAAATACTTCCTTTTATAATATCCTATTTATTTCATATAAATATTTCCTTTTATAATATCCTATTTATTTGATATAAATATTTCCTTTCATAATATCCTATTTATTTCAAATAAATATTTTATTTTCAAAATACACTTAGAAAATTCTCATTTTACATTCTAGTATTACTTATGATATTTATAATACCAAATAACAAGACTAGTGTCATCATAATCAATCACAGATTATATATCACATCATATATCACAATATATGAAAACAAACAGTACTACAAATATTGAGGAATCCCGTTGGATCCCTCCAACCTATTTCCCTACATCACAAATGTTAAACAATATAAATAACATCAATTTCATTTCAATATGAAATATTCTGATAAACAGAATCAATATTTTATTAATGATATATATATTTATATATCTATATTACTATATCTATAATTTCAACTAATCAATTAGCAGTTCGTCCAAACAATCAACACACAGCAATCAACCATCATTTATCAATTCTAAAAAAAACTATAAAAATATAAACTGATCAGAGTTATTGAGATTTACTCATATTGGACGATTATCGTTAAATAACGATAACCGTCGATTGATTCAGATAGACAATTTATTTCGCTATAAATTGTAACGAGCTCCAATTCACTCCCAATCAGTTCCATTGTGTAGCCCTCGTCCATACGATCCTAACGGATCCGGTTTCGTCAATTTATGATATCATATGATAAAGTTATTACATCTACAAGTTTATTGTTTTAAATTAAAACAAAACTAATTTAATTCTTCACTGGGCCTTACTCTTTTCACCCGGCCCAAGAACCACTCCCATCCGCACTACCTTTCTTCCCCGTTCGATCATAAACCTGCTGCTCCACTATTTTTCATAGCCATAGCAGATGATATCCACGCACATCTCTCCCTCCACAGACTTCTAAAATTACAACAAAAATAACCACAAATCTCCTCTCAACTTCCTCTTCCATCTCATCCCATTGACACACAATTCGAACCGCTCATCAAATTTACATCTGCACAGAACTTCATCGCGAGCGAGGGAAAGTACCGAACCAAAATATCCCAGAATTTCCCAAACAAGCATAAAGGAGATGCAATGCGATCCCCTAAATCCAAAAATACTGCTTAATCATTGAATCGAAATTTGATTCTTCCAAGAAAAATTGGAACCCTAGAGTAAATGCACGCAGTATTTTTCCGATCTTTGAAACCAAGCATCGTACCCAATAAATTTTGTACCAGGTTGAAGAGTATACCACGAGGAATCGAAGTATGTACATATGATGATTTGTAGGATCTTATATGATTTTAAAAATGGTTTTTGAAGTAGGAAATTCCATGTAAAAAAATAAACTGATGGCGGCACAATTCTTTTGACCGCTGAGAAAGTAGTTTAGGTTTAGGAAGGATGTTAGAGTATTTATAGGAGTAATATTTTTTTTAATTGATTATTTTATTAATTAATAATTAATCGTTATCTCCTTTCACTGTTTAAAAATTCCTATGATCACATAACATATCTAAATTCAACGAAAATGGACACACAACAATAGTTCGAGATTATGGACCCAACGAAACTTGTTTCGTCGAATTCCGAGTTCGTTTGCTCACACAGCGTATTTTTAAAGTCAAATTATCGATTGTTTTTCACATTAAAATCGTCCATGACCACATACTGACTCCAAAAATCACGAAAATTGAAATCTAACAATAATTTAATATTCCAGATCTAACAAAATTAGTTTCATCGAAAATGAAGGTCGTTTGTAAAAACAGCTATTTTCTAAGGCCTAAATAAACCAATTTAAATATTAATATATTTAAAAACAATTTAATTTAATATTAATATTAATATATTAATATTATCGTATATATTCACATAGAATATAATACAACTCCAAAATAATCCTATTTGAATTTATAACTCGACATTCTAAATCTAGATTAAATCAATATTCAACTTAAATTGAAAAATCCATTTATAATATAAATAAATTGTTATAAATTATAAAGGAATTCCATAGCGACTTTTCGAAAATTTGATTTGGACACAACTCGCAATCTACACGACGAAATCTCTATTTTTCTCAATTTTTCTCTTCCATTAGAAAAATATACTTCACCAGCTCTGAACGTTTCTTGTTTCACAGAAATCTGATTTATAACGGATTCTGTATATTCGTTTAAAGTTCGAATCGCTAAATTACGAACTACCGCGCCATTTCGAGCTCGATTATAATTTATATTATAGTTATACATTCAAACTTCGTATAAATAATAAATTCGTTATTATAATTCAATTCTAAACTGAATTAAATCTTATAAATAATCCAATTCACACAATATTGCAAATTCCACTATTTCAGAAATAAATATATTACACTATTATTTATATTAATTAAATATTAGTATTATTAAATTAAACAACATTTAAATCTCTAAATCACTATTTAAATAATTAAATTAATTAATTAGTATACCGTAAAAATACGTGACGTTACATTCTTTCCCCCTTAAAATAATTTCGTCCTCGAAATTGCTAAGGTAGAAACCAACCCTATTAATTAGGTTAAAAATTATTTGTTTTACTTATCAACTTCAGTTCGAACTAAACCAATTATTTCAGTAAAAATACTAATTTATTCTTACTAACGAAAATTTTCAAAAATCCTGAAAATTTTCTAACACCCAAAATTTCTGAAAATTTCGCCAGCACCTTCTTTGTATGGCTCAATTGACACAACTACAACTCGCCTCTCTAGGCCTTCTCCACTCTAAAAGAAAATCAAAACGCCAAGCGGTTTTCCAAATAGGCTCATAAATCACCAAACTTATACACAAATAAACTTGTACCTTTTAGTCGGGCATATCATTATATCATTTCCATCAGCTGCCAATTCAGCATATACCAATGTCATCTTAACCAAATTCCAAATTATCTTCAGATCCAACCATTGTCTTATAACTAAGCCAATTTCTATTCTGAACTCAAATTCCACTATCAATTCCAAATTCCTAAGACATCAACTTACTCGATATCATTATATTCTAATTCAATTCAATTTAAATTTGCTTTCACAAATTTCTATTGATTTGCTTTAAATCAAACAATCTTTCCTGGGAGTTTTAAACCACTTAGTTTTTTCCTAAAATCAAATATCCATTTTTGGATTTCAACAACTTGTTTCTTAAAACAATTCAAAACAAAAAATTTAGTAGTAATCCGTCACTTACAACTCGAAAACGAACACTGATGATGTGGCTAGCATCATCAGGATTATTTCCCAGCGATCGAAGTGAGCTCAATACTATATCACATTAAAAATTCATTTTAAAACATTTCCATTTTTTAAATTATTTCAAAATATCCTTCACACTAGTTGTAAAACAATTTAAAATCTCCCAGGATTTTAAAATTCTCATATATTTGATCCATATTTATTTACCACCACTTATTCATGCTTCTAGAGTTTTAATACCAATTCTGATTTTAATTTCAGATTTAATTCATATGATTCCATATGCTACTCTTATATGAATTCTGATTGATTATTTACATAACCATTTAATTTATAATCTTACTCGATTATAATAACAACCAATATATCCAATATATTATTATCACTCCAATATAAATCCTTTATATCAAAATATAATTTGGGTAAAATTATTTCGTTTACTCTCTTTTCAAAACATACTGTGCCGGTTCATCGTATTAGAGTGTTTAGAAACCCCTACCGATACAGTGGAACAAACTGATCGACTAGAACTCATAAACAACTCAACCAATAAATCTCCACAATATGAAACCATTTTATAAAATATACAAATACGCTCTCTCGTATATATACACTCAACACAATCTAAGGCATTACTAACACTATCTCAATTGAGTTACACCACAGAGCCAAGGTAATCACTTAACCTTCAGCTCTGATACCACTGTAACGAACTGGGATTTTCGACCCAGAAAATCAACATAAAACCCATGTCAATTCTTTAGGCAACGAACATTCCAGAACATTAATAGAAAGAAATTAGAGGGTGAGAATAGATAAGATAGAAAATTAGAATAGAAGAAGAAGAAGAAGCATACCACATCAGAGTAACACGAATCACACAACGGAATGAATAAAATATATTACATAACATAATATTTGAAATACAAAACTTATAATTGTATATGCATGCCATTTCAGAGTACAACACTTACAACACAGCGGAAACAAATAATAGCTATATAATCCTGAAGCCTCCAGCTCTAGTTCTCCAAGTATATCTGTAAATCCCAACTACTTGACTGTCCATACAAAATTGGGCACCCAAGAGTTTAGGGAAAATAAAACAAAATAAACTTTGGGTCAGTCATGTGACTGGTGTGAGTAAACTGCAAACATTTGTTTAACTTTTAAAATCCTTTTGAAAGAAAGGATAATCATAAGACCAATCCACACATAAACACGGATAGTTTTTACCTTACGATAACTCAAAACAATCTTTTAAAATTCATACTCTTCTGATATTATAATAATGTCTAAATCAAATAAATAAAATTCTAGTGGAACGCTTTCATCTCACGTTCCACATATATAATATACAATCAAAAACCGCGGGCTCTTATTGGGTAATGGATTTCCAACTATGACAAGGTATGGAACCACCTTCCGATCAGTGTACTCTAGAAGCGATACATTGGAGTTCAACAAGAACATCTTGTAACTCGGTCACACATGACCGACCATTCATTTCGCTTGAATGTTCCAAATATATTATCACCTTACGGTTGGTATACCAACATAACCATTCCCGGGAGATACAGAATTATAAAAAGTAACAAATATAAATATTCTCTAGATGGTGACAATATACCCTAATTGGGTGTGACCCACTTAGCCATGCTGCCTGCCTGATTTTTGTCATTTCCCGGTTGATGATGCTTGAGGTCTTAACATATCTTTTAACAGATCACTCCTTTATTTACTTTGAATACCACATCGTCATACCTCTCAAATCACAAACTAATTTCCCCAAAAATACCACGGGTATAAGCTAAGAGAAACGAATTCCTCCGCCACTAACATAAATACGTTTGAAATGATCAACTTACGCGATCTACCAGATATACTCTGTCAGACATTCATCCATTCAAGTTGTCCTGGGACCGGACAAACCGAAGGCACTACTCCATCTTCAATTATCTCCATCATGTTTGATTCGCAACGTTAATGTCCATACAGAGTGGTTTCAGATAATAAATCTGATCCTGGTCTCTCCGTGTTGACAACGTAAATGGTCAAAAACTTTGATAGTCGGTTATTTAACTATCAAAGGAAAACATGTGTACAAACAACGGTCGTATTTCCAAATAGAAATCTTACCGATCAATCGTCATTTCATTCCCCAATTTCCCTTTTAAATTAACTTACCATTAATTTATTCATTTCCCCATTTCCCGTTCTCATATATTCGAAAATCCTTATTTTCTAAATTTAGAAAATTTACATTATCAACATTGGAAAACATTTCCATTTCTTATTCACGTATCACTATCTCTCTACATCTATCAGTCTCTAACTGTAAACTAGTAAGAGAACAACTTCCCAAGTATAAACCCCAAAGGCCGAAACCAACATCAGATCGATAACTAGAAAGCCATTTAACTCAACTAATTTCCAGTCGGTTTCTAATTTCAGTAATTCCATTTAAGTTCCTATTTCAAACCCCAAATTCCTTTATAAATATTCTTATCTGAAAAATATTTATTTTAATCCCTTTTTCACATCGAATGTGAATAACATTCCTTTATATAATCAAAACAGTTTGATTTCGTATTTAAAAACAATATCTCAATTCCAATTCTGTTTATACTTCTATTTATAGACTATTCGTAAAAATCTTATTTATAACTCCCTTTACAACTGCTACATTCATATTCAATTTCAAATATCGGTGTTGAAACCGATTTAACTTCTCTATATACTTTCAAACTTATATTTTCAATTTATCAAATGATAAATATTTTACTTAATTTATAAAACATTATTTATAAGTTAATCTTCTCTATTTTATCTGTTAAAACATATTTCTATTAAATTCTACTTTAAATTTATCTTTTCCATTTATCTGTTAAAAACAGACTTCCATTTAATATATATTTTCCACTTATTTCCTTTTATAAAATTCTATTCATTTTACAAAATACTTCCTTTTATAATATCCTATTTATTTCATAAAAATATTTCCTTTTATAATATCCTATTTATTTCGTATAAATATTTCCTTTTATAATATCCTATTTATTTCATATAATTATTTTATTTTCAAAATACACTTTTAAAATTCTCTTTTTACATTCCAGTATTACTTATGATATTTAAAATACCAAATAACAAAACTAGTGTCATTATAATCAATCACAAATTATATATCACATCATATATCACAATATATGAAAACAAACAGTACTATAAATATTGAGGAATCCCGTTGGATCCCACCAACCTGTTTCCCTGCATCACAGATGTTAAACAATATAAATAACATAAATTTCATTTCAATATGAAATATTCTGATAAACAGAATCAATATTTGATTAACGATATATATATATATATATATTACTATATCTACAATTTCAACCAATCAATTAGCAGTTCGTCCAAACAATCAATGCACAACAATCAACCATCATTTATCAATTCTAAAAATACTTTATAAAAATATAAACTGATCAGAGTTAGTGAGATATACTCACATTAAACGATCATCATTAAATAACGATAACTGTCGGTTGATTCAGACAGACAAATTATTTCGCTATAAATTGTAATGAGTTCCAATTCACTCCCAATCAGTTCCACTGTGTAGCCCTCGTCCATACGATCCTAACGGATCCAGTTTTGTCAATTTCTGATATAGTATGATAAAATTATTACATCTACAAGTTTACAAATTGTTTTAAATTAAAACAAAACTAATTTAATTCTTTATTGGGCCTTACTTTTTTCAGCCCGCCCAAGAACCACTCCCATCCGCACTACCTTTCTTCCCCGTTCGATTATAAACTTGCTATCCAAATTTTTCATAGCCATAGCAGATGATATCCAAGCATATCTCTCCCTCAAAAAACTTTTAAAATTACAACAAAAATAACCACAAATCTTGTCTCAACTTTCTCTTCCGCCTCAGCCCATTAACACACAATCCGAACTGCTCATCAAATTTCCGTCTGCACATCACTTCATCGCGAGCCAGGGAACGTACAAAACAAAATATCCCAGAATTTCCCAAACAAACATAAAGGAGATGCAATGTGATCCCCTAAATCCAAAAATACTGCTCAATCATTGAATCGAAGTTTGATTCTTCCAAGAAAAAATGGAACCATAGAGTAAACGCATGCAGTATTTTTCCGATCTTTGAAAACAAGCATCGCACATAATAAATTTTGTACCAGGTTGTAGAGTATACCAGGAGCAATCGAAATATGTACATATGATGATTTGTCGGATTTTGTATGATTTTAAAAATGGTTTTTGAAGTAGGAATTTTCATGTAAAAAAATAAACTGATGGCAACGCAATTTTTTGATCGCTGAGAAAGTAGTTTAGGTTTAGGAAGGATGTTAGAGTATTTATAGGAGTAATGTATATTTTTTTAATCGATTATTTTATTAATTAATAATCAGTCGTTATCCCCTTTCACTGTTTAAAAATTCCTATTTCACATAACATATCCAAATTCAACAAAAATGGACACGCAGCTACAGTTAGAGATTACGGACCCAGCGAAACTTGTTTCGTCGAATTCTGAGTTCGTTTGCTCACATAGCGTATTTTTAAAGTCAAATTATCGACTGTTTTTCACATTGAAATCGCCCACGACCACGTACTGACTCCAAAAATCACGTAAATTGAAATCTAACAATAATTTAATATTCCAGATCTAACAAAATTAGTTTCATCGAAAATGGAGGTCGTTTGTAAAAAAGGCTATTTTCTAAGGCCTAAATAAACCAATTTAAATATTAATATATTTAAAAACAATTTAATTTAATATTAATAAATTAATATTGTCGTATATATCCACATAGAATATAATACAGCTCCAAAATATTCCTATTTGAATTTATAACTCGACATTCTAAATCTAGATTAAATCAGTATTCAATTTAAATTGAAAAATCCATTTATAATATAAATAAATTGTTATAAATTATAAAGGAATTCCATAGCGACTTTTCGAAAATTTGATTTGGACACAACTCACAATCTACACGACGAAATCTCGATTTTTCTCTTTCATTAGAAAAATATACTTGACCAACTCCGAATGTTTTTTGTTTCACAGAAATTTGATTTAAAATGTATTATGTATATTCGTTTAAAGTTCGAATCGCCAAATTACGAACTGCCGCGCCATTTCGAGCTCGATTATAATTTGTATTATAGTTATACGTTCAAAACTTCGTTTAAATAATAAATTCGTTATTATAATTCAATTCTAAACTGAATTAAATCTTATAAATAATCCAATTCATACAATATTGCAAATTTCACTATTTCTGACTATTTCAGAAATAAATATATTACTCTATTATTTATATTAATTAAATATTAATATTATTAAATTAAACAACATTTAAATCTCTAAATCACTATTTAAATAATTAATTATTATACCATAAAAATGCGGGACATTACATCCACGGAATTCACTGAAACAAGAAATATTCGAATAAGTTGAATTGTAATTTTCTAGTGAAAGAGAAAGTTCAAGATTTCGTATTTTAGATTGTGAGTTGGCTAAATCAAATTTTCAAATAGCCGATATGGAATCGTTTATAAACCATAACGATTTATTTAAAATAATAAGTTGATTTTAAATCAGTTGAATATTGGTTAAACTTGAAAATGAATTATCGAGTTTAAAAAATTCTAGTTAATTTATTCTGGACTTATATGAAATCAGTTTGTGTATATATATGATAATAATTTATTATCAATAGATTTTTTATTTTTTAGTCGATTTATATTCTATTAAATTTTATTTTAATTTGTCAGTTTAAATTAATATATTATCCATACGATCGAATTCGTCTACAAAACTCGTTCCAGTGTTAATAATAGCGATATAACCCTAGGAATAACGCTTGTTGCTCTCAAATAGGGGTTCGAATTCGTAGGATATTTTAAAGTAAATCGCACCGATTAAACAAATAAAATAAATAATAATAATAATATATAGTGGATGACCTATTTATCTTAACACAGACTATTCATTAAAAGCTACAACCATCTCCTCCAAGAATTGGCCTCCTTCTTCTTTAAGCTAGCCGACGTTAGTACACTGTGGAGCTATGCCTATTCCTAACCTACCTGATTCGACGTTGTTCCTATCTTTCTCTCCTCTTCTATAAATTTAGCTACTGCCTTCGTTTCCTTCTCAAACTGGTTCAGTTCATTGTTTCGTTCATTTTCTTCTTCTGTCATTTGCGAAACTGAAATCCATCCTCCATTTAAAAAAAAGAAACCAGGTATCAAAATTGAAAAAGGGAACCGTGATTCCCATATATCGCGATTTAAAACCAAGGAAAATCTTGAAGCTCGGTATCATTTGAAGCGATTGCGTTATAGGAGGAGACGGGATATTGATGTCGTGGTTATACTGAGTTTTGCCTGGGGATTTTGACCGTATTGAAGAGAGAGATGGAAGGAAGGGGTGTTGCGACTTCTGGAGATTAACACGGGTATTGATGAAATGGAGTTCTACTTTTCTGATGAGGATTTAAGGGTTCGGTTGGTAATTAAACGATGAGAATGGGGTGTTCGAACAACTAATGTGGGGTAGATCTGAGGAATGGCAACAAGAGGAAGTGTGGTGTTCAGAAACTCAATCTCTGTGTTTTGGGGATAATAGTTACTGGAAATGGCCGGACGTAGCGAAGTATTGATTGGACAAATGGGGTTCGAGGTTGTTGACTTTGGAGATGGGGACTACCGAATAGGGGAGTTGGTCTAAAATCATGGGCTGATGATTTCGGAGGCACTATAGTGTGATTAGGATGGTGATGGGGAGGTCAAACTGACTAGAAATGGGAATTAGCAGTGGTATTGGGTTAATCTAGGTAGTGCAGCTTGGCTTGGCAAATTGGTTATATGTAATGAAAAGAAGAGACGGTGGTTATCCGTGTTTTTTTCGATGAAATATCAAAGTGGATAACGGTAGTTTTCGGGAGTTGTTCTGAGATTTGTTCATCAAGTGGTCAAGGAAATTTCAGTAACCGTAAGGTATATTTTTTTACGAAATTTAAATTATATAGAAAATTTATTTATTTGCTAATTTATGATAACATAGCTTAATTGTAACAACCCGTATTTTTCGATAACACGTTAAATCAAGAATCAAGACAGAATTAAATTATAAATTCTGAATCAAGTGAAACGGTCTGTGCCATTGTGTTCGTCTCGGAAAAATACTCGAAATAGAGTCCGAGTTTTCGAGAATCGGAGTCCGTATGACCCGTTAAAGGCCCAAAGAAGATTTCTGGGAATTTGAATTTCGGAAAACAGTTTTGGAAATCAGATCTGGGGCTAGGCGGGAAGTTTCCCCGCCTAGGCCATGTCGACAGGGTTGTCGACAGGCCTGTCGACTTGGGCCAAGACCAAGTCGACAGCCCTGTCGACTTACCTGTCGACAGGGGGTGGCCGGGGCAGGTTGCCTGGCGCACCTGTTTGGCTCACCTGGTCTTGTTCTTGGGCTGATTCTGGAAACTTCCAAGATCTGATGGTCCTAATCTATCCTAGGGTTAATCTAAGGGCCTAAAACTATCCTAATCTCTATAAAAAGACCCTAAACCTAACCTAAATCCCTAAAAATCAAACCTAGCAACTAAATGCTGCCAAAATCAATTTTGATCATGGCCTCCATCTCAAATCCCTAGAGCCTATGCATCCAAATCAAGTTCAAATCAAAGGGTGCAAGCTTGCTACACCAAATCAAGGCCAAATCAACATTGCTATGCGAGTTCCATGACGATTCTTCTACAAAGGAGGCACCTTTCTTAGCCAAGATGATTCATGCTCCTTTCCCTAGGCCTAACTATGTAAGTTCTAGCTACTTTTAGATGGAAACGGTAGTTTTGATAATGACATGGGATAAAATGAGGCTAAACATGATTATGCGAACCTATATGAACCTTACCATGCCTCTTGTGTTCATATTTATGATCTTAGGCCATGTGAGTGACTTAATCATGCCTCTCATACTATGCATAACCTAGTTTAACTTGCAAGTTTGGATCTTTATGCATGAAATGCTAGCATGAACCTTTAGGAACCACTTTACGTGTGAAACATTGGCTAAGACAAGATTTTGGGGCTTATGCATGTTTATGAACCCAAACCCCTTATGCTAACATGCAAGTTTGTGGCCAAATCCTTTATGAGATTATGCATGCTCGTGGCCAATTCCCCCTTTTAAGTTGTGCATGTTTATGGCCAAACCACTTTTGATAATATGTATGTTTGTGGCCAAATTACCTTATGACACTATGCATGTTTATGGCCAATCCCTTTATGATGTTATGCATGTGGAAGCCAAGCCCTTTTTGGCATCATGCATGTTTTGAGACCAATATGTGACATAGTATCCTTACTATGTTGACTCGCTTTGCTTGCGTTGGGAAAACACGATTTTGGGTAGTTAGATAAACATGAACATGTGTTTATACTTGAAAATATGACTTGAAAGATGACATGGAAGTTGACATGTAAGTATGCATAAAAACATGAGCTTGGGAATTTACCTATTAAGTTAGGTCTACCCTTTGGGAATTTACCTATTAAGTTAGGTCTACCCAAATGCTTGAAAACTTGTAACATGTTTGGGAAACATGATGAACTTAGATAATATAAGTATGGCCAACTCGAGGTTGGGTTGAGTTTGCAACGTAAAACTACCCGGAACCGACCGGCCTAACTAGTAGTTGCAAACAATAGGACCCAATGTGAGAAGTTGGTCATGTCGCTCTTAAGACCCGAGGTTAGACTAGGTTGTGGTGTAAATCTACCCGGACCCGCCCGGCTTAACTAGTAACCACAACAAGGTCTAATGTGAGAGGTTGAGGGTGCATTAATTAAATTAATGCCACATAATAGGGTTAAGTTAATTTGATTAATGAGGCTTAACCAAATATGATATGGACAAATGGGTTAAGTAATTTGATTAGGCTAATGATACTTAACAAAACATGATAAGCTTGGGTAGGTTAAGTAACTTGATTTGCCTAATGACACTTGACCATTTTTATACGACTAGTGGACGGGATTAAGTTAACCAACACTTAATCAATCCAACACGATAACGTGATAAGGTTAAGTAAATTTTCTTAATGACACTTAACCGTATAATACAGTTAATGGACGGGGTTAAGATTAGGCTTAACTAATCTAAACATGGTAATCGGATGGGGTTAAGTTAGCCTAGACTTAATTAATCCAACTTAGTAATTTAATGGGGTTAAGTTAAACACTTAACTAATTTAACACGATGATTTGATGAGGTTAAGTGACCTATACTTAACCAATCCAACTCGTTAATTTGATGAGGTTAAGTGACCTATACTTAACCAATCCAACTCGTTAATTTGATGAGGTTAAGTTAATCTATACTTAACCAATCTAACGTGAAAACATGATAAGGCTAAGTCACGAATCACTTGAATACGCTTGACCGATTTGACTCGGTAATTTGACAAGGTCAAGTTAATTTATATAGTTAACCAATCTAAAATGATAATTAGACGAGGTTAAGTTATGGATTGCTTAATATACTTAGCCAACTTGACACATGGTTTGTAGGGTTAAGTCTTGGACTTGGATACTTAGCCAATTTTGACATGGTTTGTAGACGGGCTAAGTTATGAACTTAAGTGACACTTAACCCACTAGGTAAACCCTAATTCGGAGGATTAGGTAAATAACCATAGTTAACAAGGATTATGGAAATAAGGCTAAGTGGTAAACCTTAGTTAAGGGAAACTAAGTAATAATTCTTAGTCAAGGAAATTTGGACCATTTCTTAGATAGATTAGTAACCCGATACGTTAGGTCAACGTTTAAGTATGCGTGAAGGAGCAGGCTATCTGATTTAGATAAAGGCTCCAACTAACTAGGTAACGAAGCAGCGGCTTCGGGGAACGTGAGGATATTCTTGGGATCCCTCTGTGAGCTGCCAGGTCATTATACTAGGCTCACGAGAGGTTGAGGTCTGCGGTAGAAGAACCAAGAATATGCCTTGGTTGCTATGCGAGCGACCTAAAGACTGGGGTGGATAGCAGTGAGTCGACGAATACATAAGGTGCCCGAGATAGCAAGTTCGTCGATCATCTACCATCTTGAGTCAAGCGTGTATGTACGGAAAGGCAGGGAACACCCAACAGACCATAATTGCTATCTAATTATGGGTGAGGTAGGCCGTAGGATTTGGGCTGGCCGGAGTGTAGTTCTCATGCAAGATTTTCTCTTGTGTTGCCTTTCATTAGTTGAGGGAGGGGTCTCGTGGGACCATAGCCACGTGTAGAAAAGCAGACCTTAGTATCTGCATCGGCAGATAAATCTAAAGCTCCCGACCGAGTCCTGTATTTCTGGTATTGCCATGTGACAGGACTCGGATGGCACGATGTGATGCATGTGCATACAGTTATAGAAAAACGATTCACGATGAATGTGTGGGAAAAAGGGCGCGGTTGAGGGTTAGCGTAATCCCTAGTGGCCTAGGTGGTTTAACCCAAACCGAAATACGAAAGCGTGCAATAGGTAAGCGTAAATCCCTAGTGGTGCTAGGTGGCCTAAGTCCTAGTAGTTCAAACGATGATTCATATGGAAGAGCCTAGCTAGAACAAGGGTGACAGTCCAAACGGTTTCAAGGATAATACGACATGAGGAAGCCCGTACGAGGTACGGCAAAGGACTGAACTTATATACATGGAAAGAAACATATGATTTGAGTAACCTATATATGCGATATATTAGGTTGACATGGGGCAAGGGACATTCATGGTTAACACATGACGCGGGTAGGGATACTAGTACGAGAGGTGCAGAGCAAATATACATGTTAGAACTAGGAAGAATATACATAATAGATACCGTGGGATGTTAGACGGGGTAGATACCTTGGGATAATGTACTCGATAGAAATCTGACGATGTGATACCTTGACTTATCATAACACCGTAGTATATCATGATACCTTAGTTTACCTTACCGCAGTAGTTCAACCGACTATCCTGGTTTATCTATCTTGTAGTTATCCTTATGTTTACTTTCAGTTTATGCATGTCATGTTACCTTTACCTGTTTTTATACTGGAAGTAGATAGGACTTACTCAGTCTTTTTGACTGACCCGTTTTGTTTCGCCTCTTTTCTTCCGTTCCCCCCCTAGGTTTCAGGGAGGAAACAATGCTATTTAGTTCGGACTTCTTCTGCTTGAAGGTCATCATGGATGGCTTGGACTTCTCTTGGCTATGGCTACTTTACTGTTTTACTTGGGGAATAATTTATTAAATAGTCTTTATGCTTCTTTACTATTGCAAGACAGGTTTTGATGTACTCTGATGTAAAAGGCTTTAGACCTTATTTATTCATGTTATGAAAGTTTGATTTTACTTCCGCTATTTATATATGTTCTGTCTTGTGATATTTCTGTGCATGTTTACTAATAATGCCCCTCTAAAGCTAGTGCATTCCTTTGCGAGTGACCCTAGCGGAGGCGGGGTGTTACATTTGGTATCAGAGCAGAAGGTTACCAGACTGGGCAAAAGTTTTTAAAGACCTTCTGAAAACTATTTGAAAACCGTTTACAAAGAAGCATTTTTCACGAAAATTTTCTTTTAAAAGAAAAAGGCTATTCCCCAAAGGCCATTAGCACTATCCTTGTTTCCTTGATTGAGTCTCTTTTCCTTTCTTTCCTCCATCTGTAGTCACAGTAGTTTTAACTGCGACTAGTCTTTTCTACCTACGAAAGTGTTTTCCATACGATGGAGGTGGTTCTCGAGAGACCAGTGACCGCGTTATAAGAAAGGATCGTGAGAAAGAAGGATAAAGGATACGAGCTTAAGGATGAGCAACTGGTTGGTATGGCTTAGTCCTCAAAGGAGGGAGAAAGATGAACAATGAAACCCATGACGAGAGGGTACCTTTGGCATAGTGAAACGGGATAGATAGTTAAGTATCATGGAACAGGGACAAGATCATTCGGAGGGCAATAGTATGCTCTCATTTCTAGAGTACCTCGGAAGGAGGGTAACGATCTTGTCAAAGATTTAGCTTTTCTTCTCTATCATCCCGTTAGGACTTCGTCGTTCGTATCATTTAAGTCTGCTTTGGTAGTTGAGTCTCTGCACCTTAGTACTAGCGTAGTAGAGGATCCCGTTTTGTCTCAAGTCCTATGGGAAGATCGGTCCATTTACTCATGACTTGTTTTGGATTTGAGAATGACATGCCTCGGCTTTGGATGGATCCTAGGGATGAAGTGGTTATCCAGTAAGGGGTGCCACTCTCGGTTTTGATAGAAGGGTAGTTGGACTCTTGACTAACCCTCGAAGTCTCGTGTAACCTTTTGGGTTCGGTCATGGTTAGTTACTTAGAATCCCTTGATGCCTTTATGAGAAATTGGAAGCCCAATCGAGTGGTGTTCGCCGATAAGACGGATGGTTTATTTCACTTATGCATGGGTTATAGAAATCACCTTAGTAAGTGCGCTTGATAACCTGGTTGGCATCTGTTTACTTTCAAGAGAAAGTTCCTTTATGTGGTATACCTTGTGGTACGAGGTCCGAGATTCATTAGTGAATTTTGGAAAAGCTTGCATGAGATCATGAGTACGAAGTCATGTTTGCGTCAAGTATTTTAGAAAAAAGGATAAGTGCAAGTGGAACGAGAGGCGACGAAGGAATGAGTTCCAGCTCATGTTATGGAAACAGGAAATAAGAAGCTACGGAATCGCAAAGACGGTCAAGGCACAAGGAAATTGAGCTCAAGGAAGTACGACTTTGATGGTCAAAGACTAGATACGCGCATGATATCTCTTTTTGGGAGTATATCCTTGATCCCTGTTTTCTGTAGAGCTTACTTGTAGGCTATCTTTTGTGGACATCCTCTCGGTCCTATTTTCTGTTATAAACCCCGTAAGGAGTTTGTCCTGTTTATCTTCTCGACCCTGTTTCAGGGAATCTTAGGTAAAACCCTATGGATGTAAACATGTATTTGAAACATGTTATGATTGATATGGTTGCAAATGGTTGCAAGTGGTTGCTCGTGGATGCACGAATTTACATTAGATATTAGCTCGACTCGGTCACATTTCATATTGCATATGCACGAGTATTTATACTTGTTTATGGATGAAATTGAATGTGTTATCATGCGGATGTTGCATATGGTTGAATGTTTGTGCACGCATATAGTGTATATGACTAGGACTATTTGCATACATGATGGATTCATAGCACTAAACATATTTTTGCATTCAAAAGATTTTTCAGGCCTGATCATTAGCATTAGCTAAGGAACATGTACACACACGTTTTGCATATATTCATACAGCATTAGAAATCATCTAAGGACAATGGTTGCTTGTGGATGATGTTTTGAGTAGATGGATGATGGATGGTAGGATATGTTCTTCCTAACTTGGAGATTTCGGGGACGAAATCCTAAAAGGTGGGGAGAATGTAACAACCCGTATTTTTCGATAATACGTTAAATCAAGAATCAAGACAGAATTAAATTATAAATTCTGAATCAAGTGAAACGGTCTGTGCCATTGCGTTCGTCTTGGAAAAATACGCGAAATAGAGTCCGAGTTTTCGAGAATCGGAGTCCGTATGACCCGTTAAAGGCCCAAAGAAGATTTCTGGGAATTTGAATTTCGGAAAACAGTTTTGGAAATCAGATCTGGGGCTAGGCGGGAAGTTTCCCCGCCTAGGCCATGTCGACAGGGTTGTCGACAGGCCTGTCGACTTGGGCCAAGACCAAGTCGACAGCCCTGTCGACTTACCTGTCGACAGGGGGTGGCCGGGGCAGGTTGCCTGGCGCACCTGTTTGGCTCACCTGGTCTTGTTCTTGGGCTGATTCTGGAAACTTCCAAGATCTGATGGTCCTAATCTATCCTAGGGTTAATCTAAGGGCCTAAAACTATCCTAATCTCTATAAAAAGACCCTAAACCTAACCTAAATCCCTAAAAATCAAACCTAGCAACTAAATGCTGCCAAAATCAATTTTGATCATGGCCTCCATCTCAAATCCCTAGAGCCTATGCATCCAAATCAAGTTCAAATCAAAGGGTGCAAGCTTGCTACACCAAATCAAGGCCAAATCAACAATGCTATGCGAGTTCCATGACGATTCTTCTACAAAGGAGGCACCTTTCTTAGCCAAGATGATTCATGCTCCTTTCCCTAGGCCTAACTATGTAAGTTCTAGCTACTTTTAGATGGAAACGGTAGTTTTGATAATGACATGGGATAAAATGAGGCTAAACATGATTATGCGAACCTATATGAACCTCACCATGCCTCTTGTGTTCATATTTATGATCTTAGGCCATGTGAGTGACTTAATCATGCCTCTCATGCTATGCATAACCTAGTTTAACTTGCAAGTTTGGATCTTTATGCATGAAATGCTAGCATGAACCTTTAGGAACCACTTTACGTGTGAAACATTGGCTAAGACAAGATTTTGGGGCTTATGCATGTTTATGAACCCAAACCCCTTATGCTAACATGCAAGTTTGTGGCCAAATCCTTTATGAGATTATGCATGCTCGTGGCCAATTCCCCCTTTTAAGTTGTGCATGTTTATGGCCAAACCCCTTTTGATAATATGTATGTTTGTGGCCAAATTACCTTATGACACTATGCATGTTTATGGCCAATCCCTTTATGATGTTATGCATGTGGAAGCCAAGCCCTTTTTGGCATCATGCATGTTTTGAGACCAATATGTGACATAGTATCCTTACTATGTTGACTCGCTTTGCTTGCGTTGGGAAAACACGATTTTGGGTAGTTAGATAAACATGAACATGTGTTTATACTTGAAAATATGACTTGAAAGATGACATGGAAGTTGACATGTAAGTATGCATAAAAACATGAGCTTGGGAATTTACCTATTAAGTTAGGTCTACCCTTTGGGAATTTACCTATTAAGTTAGGTCTACCCAAATGCTTGAAAACTTGTAACATGTTTTGGAAACATGATGAACTTAGATAATATAAGTATGGCCAACTCGAGGTTGGGTTGAGTTTGCAACGTAAAACTACCCGGAACCGACCGGCCTAACTAGTAGTTGCAAACAATAGGACCCAATGTGAGAAGTTGGTCATGTCGCGCTTAAGACCCGAGGTTAGACTAGGTTGTGGTGTAAATCTACCCGGACCCGCCCGGCTTAACTAGTAACCACAACAAGGTCTAATGTGAGAGGTTGAGGGTGCATTAATTAAATTAATGCCACATAATAGGGTTAAGTTAATTTGATTAATGAGGCTTAACCAAATATGATATGGACAAATGGGTTAAGTAATTTGATTAGGCTAATGATACTTAACAAAACATGATAAGCTTGGGTAGGTTAAGTAACTTGATTTGCCTAATGACACTTGACCATTTTTATACGACTAGTGGACGGGATTAAGTTAACCAACACTTAATCAATCCAACACGATAACGTGATAAGGTTAAGTAAATTTTCTTAATGACACTTAACCGTATAATACAGTTAATGGATGGGGTTAAGATTAGGCTTAACTAATCTAAACATGGTAATCGGATGGGGTTAAGTTAGCCTAGACTTAATTAATCCAACTTAGTAATTTAATGGGGTTAAGTTAAACACTTAACTAATTTAACACGATGATTTGATGAGGTTAAGTGACCTATACTTAACCAATCCAACTCGTTAATTTGATGAGGTTAAGTGACCTATACTTAACCAATCCAACTCGTTAATTTGATGAGGTTAAGTTAATCTATACTTAACCAATCTAACGTGAAAACATGATAAGGCTAAGTCACGAATCACTTGAATACGCTTGACCGATTTGACTCGGTAATTTGACAAGGTCAAGTTAATTTATATAGTTAACCAATCTAAAATGATAATTAGACGAGGTTAAGTTATGGATTGCTTAATATACTTAGCCAACTTGACACATGGTTTGTAGGGTTAAGTCTTGGACTTGGATACTTAGCCAATTTTGACATGGTTTGTAGACGGGCTAAGTTATGAACTTAAGTGACACTTAACCCATTAGGTAAACCCTAATTCGGAGGATTAGGTAAATAACCATAGTTAACAAGGATTATGGAAATAAGGCTAAGTGGTAAACCTTAGTTAAGGGAAACTAAGTAATAATTCTTAGTCAAGGAAATTTGGACCATTTCTTAGATAGATTAGTAACCCGATACGTTAGGTCAACGTTTAAGTATGCGTGAAGGAGCAGGCTATCTGATTTAGATAAAGGCTCCAACGAACTAGGTAACGAAGCAGCGGCTTCGGGGAACGTGAGGATATTCTTGGGATCCCTCTGTGAGCTGCCAGGTCATTATACTAGGCTCACGAGAGGTTGAGGTCTGCGGTAGAAGAACCAAGAATATGCCTTGGTTGCTATGCGAGCGACCTAAAGACTGGGGTGGATAGCAGTGAGTCGACGAATACATAAGGTGCTCGAGATAGCAAGTTCGTCGATCATCTACCATATTGAGTCAAGCGTGTACGTACGGAAAGGCAGGGAACACCCAACAGACCATAATTGCTATCTAATTATGGGTGAGGTAGGCCGTAGGATTTGGGCTGGCCGGAGTGTAGTTCTCATGCAAGATTTTCTCTTGTGTTGCCTTTCATTAGTTGAGGGAGGGGTCTCGTGGGACCATAGCCACGTGTAGAAAAGCAGACCTTAGTATCTGCATCGGCAGATAAATCTAAAGCTCCCGACCGAGTCCTGTATTTCTGGTATTGCCCTGTGACAGGACTCGGATGGCACGATGTGATGCATGTGCATACAGTTATAGAAAAACGATTCACGATGAATGCGTGGGAAAAAGGGCGCGGTTGAGGGTTAGCGTAATCCCTAGTGGCCTAGGTGGTTTAACCCAAACCGAAATACGAAAGCGTGCAATAGGTAAGCGTAAATCCCTAGTGGTGCTAGGTGGCGTAAGTCCTAGTAGTTCAAACGATGATTCATATGGAAGAGCCTAGCTAGAAAAAGGGTGACAGTCCAAACGGTTTCAAGGATAATACGACATGAGGAAGCCCGTACGAGGTACGGCAAAGGACTGAACTTATATACATGGAAAGAAACATATGATTTGAGTAACCTATATATGCGATATATTAGGTTGACATGGACCATTTCATGACATGGGGCAAGGGACATTCATGGTTAACACATGACGCGGGTAGGGATACTAGTACGAGAGGTGCACAGCAAATATACATGTTAGAACTAGGAAGAATATACATAATAGATACCGTGGGATGTTAGACGGGGTAGATACCTTGGGATAATGTACTCGATAGAAATTTGACGATGTGATACCTTGACTTATCATAACATCGTGGTATATCATGATACCTTAGTTTACCTTGCCGCAGTAGTTCAACCGGCTATCCTGGTTTATCTATCTTGTAGTTATCCTTATGTTTACTTTCAGTTTATGCATGTCATGTTACCTTTACCTGTTTTTATACTGGAAGTAGATAGGACTTACTCAGTCTTTTTGACTGACCCGTTTTGTTTCGCCTCTTTTCTTCCGTTCCCCCCCAGGTTTCAGGGAGGAAACAATGCTGTTTAGTTCGGACTTCTTCTGCTTGAAGGTCATCATGGATGGCTTGGACTTCTCTTGGCTATGGCTACTTTACTGTTTTACTTGGGGAATAATTTATTAAAAAGTCTTTATGCTTCTTTACTATTGCAAGACAGGTTTTGATGTACTCTGATGTAAAAGGCTTTAGACCTTATTTATTCATGTTATGAAAGTTTGATTTTACTTCCGCTATTTATATATGTTCTGTCTTGTGATATTTCTGTGCATGTTTACCAATAATGCCCCTCTAAAGCTAGTGCATTCCTTTGCGAGTGACCCTAGCGGAGGCGGGGTGTTACATTAATCGAAAAAATAAAATAATCGTAGGTGATATATTTGTTCGGACAACTCGGGTAGATTCATAGCTGCGAGATATAGAATTTAATTGGATACCCGACAAAGGAAAATCGAGGTGAGTTAAATTCACCCAGTTAAATTATTGGCAACTGTTTTTAGTAGTTCAAATTTAGATTATTGCTTGTTGGATGATAAATTGCTTGATATAAGTGATAATAGTGTGATTATAATATTATATTCATAGTATTGGTGGTTGAGTATATATATACATATATAATAGGTGATTGGATATATTCCTGCATATATATATCAGCGGATGATCTCCCTATGCTCCCTGCAATTTATATAGTGGATGACCTTCTATACCGCGATATCCTGCCTTGAAGCAGGATGGGTATTATTATTATTGACTAACGTCTGTGGATGCAGGAATACAGGTTGGAGGGATCCAACTAGATTCCTCAACATTTATTTATTATTTTGTTTGTTCACATATATGTGATTAACATAGAAATATTATTATTTTATGCTCTTATATTTTATCTTTTGTAAACAAATAAATAAATATTACTCTGGGTACTTTTTGTGTGTTTTCATAGGTTGTTCAATAAATGTCTCCTTCATTCAATTAAAGACCAATTGATAAGAAAAAGCTACTTTCCCGTATCAACACTATTTCAATCACAAAGGAAGTTGTAGCACATTGGTAAAAGCCTAGAAATTTGGATAGAGTGACCTGAGTTCAATCCCTGTCAAGCCCTATTTTTGTTGAAGAAAGGAACATGAATATATACACACTGTCTCCCTTCCTCTGAATAATATATGGACTAGTGGTATATTATATACATATATATATTCTTGTGTATGTATATAATATATGCACTAATAAAGATTTGAAGAGTTAGGCATATTCTTCTCATGGAAATAAAATCATTCATTTTCAACTTCAATGTAGAAGAAGATAGATTGAATTATTGCCAAGGAAAAGCCAATCAATCTGCCATATGTCACTAATCAGAAAGAGGAAATCTGCATGGAATATCTCATGTCTATCTTCATATCTCTTTTATTTGTAAATAAATTACTTCAAGAGATTCATTCTTGGTCCAATTATTCTCATAGAAAGGAGACTACTTCCTCTATAAATACCCATTGTATTCATTGTAAGTCACATATTCATTTTTCTGTAACTTCTCCATTAATAAAGCTTCTTCTTTTCTTTTATTTTTCTGCAATTTAATTGCATATGAACGGCTAAACTATCAGACTAGAACTCAACTAGAATCAATGTGTGGAGGAGAATTTTTGTCTAAAATGGCCGATGGAGCTTGGGAATTCATAGAAGATTATTATGAAAAAGATATGCAATGGGAGTCAATTCATGTTCCCATTCGTACTTCTACTAGAGGAGTGCATGTCATGGACCCAAGTCACATTCTCTTAAAAAATTGAACTCTGCAAGTTGGAGAAGGGCTATCCCACTGTTACTCTGAAGACCAAGCCAATGCTATAGCTCAAAATAATCCTTATTTATCCACGTATAACCCTAGTTGGAGAAATCATCTAAATTTCTAGTGGTATAATCCCAATAATGTTGCAAATCCATCTCACATGATACCGAATTCGAATTACCAAGTTCCAATCCGCAAACTCGTCAAGTTCCACCTCAATACAAGCCTTCAAATCAACCCTATAGGAATTCTAACTTTCAATCTCCTTCGTCTTCTCAGTCTTTACAAGAAATTGTTCGAATTGAGAAACAGATAAACAATCAAGATGCAAAAATCGAACAAATGATGGATATGATAAAGGAGTTAATGAAAATTAGTGAGAAAGAGAAACTGTCTAGTCTACTGAGGTGAATCCAAAATATAATTCTTGTTGTGTGAACTCTTGTAAGGACAAAAAACATAATTCGGTCAAGTCGGTCATCACCCTTAAATCTGGAAAAACAGTTGACAATAATGTTTGTAGTCTCGACAATCATTCGATTTCGAGCCCAATCAAAAAGCTTAACACTCTTCCGATGGAAACCAAGACCAATTACTTTGAACCTTTAAATCTCCATCTTCTTCGAATGTTGGCAATCCTAACATCTCTTCTTTTTATGTCGGCAGCCCCAACAATATATCTTTCTCTGGTGTTGGCAACCCCAACACCCCATCTTTTATACATTTACCTCCTTCACTTCCCTTGTCGACACCTTCTTCTTCGAATGACCAAGATTCCGAAATAGAACAAGTCGACGTGGTAGAAGACAAATTTACCAATTCAGAAAGCCTCTCATACTTCAATAGACGTATCTACAATATCTTTTGAAGAGCTTCTTGAAGATGACCTTAAATTTTTAAATGACGAATTCCAGGAATGCCTTGAAGATAACCTTAAGCCCATTTCATCGAAAGAAATTATTGTTAAATTACTCAAATTTATGGGATTGTGGTAATTTTCATCTGAATGGTATAAATCACTGTCACAACCAAATTTGCATAGGGAAGATTTTGAATTCAGAAGCCATTGACATGTCTCTTGTACCTCAAAAATTAGATACGAAATCATCATACATCATTTTCGATAGAGGCAAGTGTGGAAGCGAAAGGAAGTATCTTTTTTCACATAAAACTCACCATCATCGTACATTACGTTCTACATATAATTTTCATTCGCATATAGTTGTTAAATTACATTTCATTTTACAAATCATTTTGCATCTCATCCACCTTTGTGTACAATCTTTCAAATTTAGAAAACGTGTTTACAGTGTGGACACTGTTTTGACCAAGTGTGGGGTGAGTTTGCATTGCTTTCTTTTCATTTTTCTTTTAAAAAATTCTTTCTTTTCATACACGACCATCATGCTTTTTAAGCATAGTAACATGTCAATTTTTTTTTAAAATACGACTCATTTTAGATTATTACAACAAAACAAGTTAACAATTTTTCGTCAATTGATAGTATTTTTTTCTCTCAACTAAGATCGAATAAGAAATATAATGAAAAGTTGAATTACGAGCGATAACAGTGTAACTGGTACATAGAGAGATTCTTAGGTGATGGCCATGAAGTCTATTCTAAATTGTAGTCTTTAGTTAATGAGTGGAGGACTTAAAATACTTATATTGGCTTTTAAAATTTTTAAAACTAAGTTGTGTTAAGCTGAATTCGCGTAACTCTTTCTTCTTCGTATTTTCGATAATAATAGTAATCCAAGGGTATCCAACATTGCTTGTAAATCTAGCATTGGTGTGCAAACCTGCCAAGCTCTGTCCTAACCATTACGTTTGTCTACGAGGCAGTGCATGGGTGGTATATCTTGGTCTCATTTTATGAGTTGGACACCTAAGGATTACCGACATGTTGTTGACAAACTCAGCATCGGTATGTACAATCCACCAAGCTCTATCCTGATTCCCACGTCTGGATGGTATACCTTTGTCTTTTAACTTAGGTGTGTGTAATTAATCGTAAATTTTAATTTTTATAAAGATAGCGAATAAGCAATGATGCCCAATCACTTCTTGACCTAATTGATTTGACTAGCCATACACGACGAAATAATAATACCACTTTACAAACTGTGACAAGCAAACTATGAATTTATTTCATGGCTGCACTATGTTATCAACTGAACCAACTGGCCAAACTAGAGTTTAACATTGAAAACTTGAATTATGTTGAATTTTTTTGACAAGTTGAGGTATCAAAAATACAATCAACTGACTTGAAACTGTTAACTTATTTTGTTGTACCACTTTTTTTAACAAGTCGTGTTTTCATTTTTTTGTTTTCATTTACATACGTCAATTGCATTCATGTAGTTGCATTAGAACCACAACATACTGCATTTGGATTTTGTTGGTAGTATCCGCTGAAAACCCTCACGAGACACCATTCGTCCTACAAGGGACACCTAGAGGTTTAACGGCTAGTTGCATACGATTAATGCAATTGTGTTTCCTATGAATGTGTGACCTATCTTGTTTAGTTTTTCATTTTTTTTACTCAAGGGCGAGTAAAAGATAAGTGTAGGGGTATTTGATTAACACAGAAATATGTTTGTTTTATGCTCTTATATATTTTTTTGTAAATAAATAAAAATTACTCTGGGTATTTTTGGTTTGTTTTCATAGGTTATTCAATAAATGTCTCCTTCATTCAATTAAAGACTAATTGGTAAAAAAAGCTACTTTCCCATATCAACACTATTTCAATCACAAAGGAAGCTATAGCACACTGGTAAAAGCCTGAAAATTTGGATAGAGTGACATGAGTTCAATCCCTGTCAAGCCCTATTTTTGTTGAAGAAAGGAACATGGATATATACACACAACATCTCCTTTGCTCTGAAGAATATATGGACAAGTGGTATATATTATATATATACATATTCTTATATGTGTATATAATATATGCACTAATAAAGATTTGAAGAGTTGGCATATTCTTCTCATGGAAATCAAATCATTCATTTTAAACTGCCATGTAGAAGAAGATATGATTGAATTATTGCCAAGGAAAAGCCAATCAATCTGCCACATGTCACTAATCAAAAAGACGAAATCTGTATGGAATATCTCATGTCTATCTTCATATCTCTTTGCACTTTATTTTTCTTATTAACGATTGACCATATGAGTAGATTCAATAGTAATCCTATTTTTTATTGCTGTTTTTTTATTTCCTTTTTGTAATTTTTATTTAAGTATTATGTTTATTTTTCTATCATTGAATTTATTACAGGTCCGATTAGGTTAGAATCTGTAGTGAATTCAAGTGCATTTTTAATTTATTTTAATTGATAATTGTGATTTGATCATCAGTTCAATTAGATTTGTTCTGAATCAAATTGCAATTTCAATTTTTGTTATTTTCAATCAAATCCTCTAAAATTCGTCTAACTTGCCCACGAAATATATAAATAATAAAATTTAATTTTCATCCTTGTGTTCAACCTGCATACTACACACCCATGCGCTTCTAGTTATTTATTACGTTATTTTCATTTTTCTAATCTATACGAAAGTGTCAAACAATATGCCATTATGATTAATAACCCGTAATATTTTTATGAAATGTTTGGATGTGTAAGTGGAGCTAGACCTTGATTTTGGATATTTTGAATGCCTCAATAATAAATGATTTTAAACAGAAATTGAAATATAAAAATAATTTTAAAGGAAATATTTATTTTCAAATAGGAATGGTTTTTTGAAATCCTAATTAAATATAATTTAAAAGTATCTTGATAGAGGCAACTTTATAAGTGACATTATAAAGAAGTAAGATTATTTTCCATCATCGAATTTGGAAAAAAATATGGTTTGAGTGAGAATTTAGTGGAAAGTTGGAAATTAGGTTTATATACTAATATTTTAGACATTTGGAATGTTCCAATTGTAAAGGAAAATATAAGGAGATTTTTTGAGATAACTTAATAAAAGTTATAAATAAAATTTTAACTTGAAGTTGCAAGTATGAATTTAGGTTTAGACTAATAAAGTCAAAAATGAACTTGTGTAACAACCCGCATTTTACATATCGGGAGCTCGTAAAATATTTTTATTTTATTCCCTGAGGGTTGGATCATTCCCATATTTTAATATGTTGCTTATGGGAATGTGAAACATGTCCTTAATTTTTACCAATTTTGTTTGTGACCATTTTGCCCCTATCTGTCTTGTACAGGGCATAACTTTTGACTCGGATTGAATCAGGTGTTGAGACCTGTGCCGTTGGAAAGGAAACGATGATTCCTTTTTCGTAGAGCGATCACATTAAAGATTTGGCTCAACGATTTGGGAGGAATCGTTGTTTTAAGGTTTAACAGTTGACTGTTCAGGTTTGGTAAGCCAAATGGGCTGATTTGGAGAGGCGCATTGGTGGACTGGTGGAGGCTATAAATAATGGGTAAGAGGCATAGAGAATAGTTTACTTTCTTCATTTTTTTCATGTGGATGAGCTAGAGGTCCTCCATTCCTCCATTGCCTACACCTTTCCACCATTAGAGCTTAGAGAATTGAAGATCTACATTGCTTAAAGCTAGATCTACGCCATTCAAAGAGAGAGATCATCGAATAGAAGAGTTTAGAGAAAATTCTTCGCTGTCCGGAATCATAATTCATTGCTTTTGGCTTGTTCTGAGGAAACGGCGAGTGAAATGCATCTCTTACGCGGATTCAATCAAGTATATGAGTTATATGATCTTAATTTCATCATTTTCAAGTCGTTTTCCTTCGATCTACATCATGATAAGTGTATTTTCATGTGAATCACTATAGGATCTAATCTAGCAAATTTAAACCGGTAATTTCTATGCCATTACATATGTTTATGCAAGTTAGATCCCTCATTTTTGGTTTAATTTTCGAATTATCATGATTTAGCACATTTTCTTTGATTTAATGATGATAATGGTTATTTTAATGTTAATGATGATTTGTTGAAGTGTTTATGATTGATTTGGATGTTTGGGATGAGCATCATTGTCCTTTATCGAAGATTTGGTCAAATTTGGAGCTATTTTGATTAGATCTGGAGTCATGACGTTTTTCTTCTTCTCCAAGAAATGAGTCAAGGCAAAGGGAGTCATGTCGTGGCCCACATGGTGAGTCATGTCGCAAGTGACATGGTGTGAACCGACATGGTTTGACAACATGGGGAAATGACATGGAGCTAACGACATGGTGGAGACCAACCTGTTGTAAACTGACAGGGTGGGGCCGACATGGTAGTACGGGTTGGAGAGTCATGCCGTGATCTATTGGAGAGTTATGTCGTGATTGGGTTGAAGAGTCATGCCGTGATCGCCTTGTGAGTCATGTCGTAGCTGATATGGGAAGTCATGTTGTAGTCGACATGGGGATTATGTCGGGGTCCGAATGAGGAGTCATGTTGTGTTAGACGTAGGGTCGTTTTTGAAGAAAAGAATTTGGGTATGACCCAGTTTTGAACGAAAGGACCTAAAAAAAACTCGGGCAGAAGTGCCCGAACCCATGCCGTAGCGCAGTGTGGTCTAAACGTTGTGGTTGGTGGTATGAACGCTGTGGTTTAGAGATGTTGTGACTTCGAGAGAAATTCAAGTGGGAATATTCGAAGTGTTGAATGTGTTCATTGATCGGTGTGGAACAACGAATGAGATGAAAACTCAAAGGTCGTGAGTTGGTGGATAATGGTTGTTAGAGAAGGTTGCTTGAGCTATGAAAATCATCGGGTTGGATGACTAGAGATGCGAAGGCTGAGAAGTTATCGTTGTCATAAGTTCTAGCAGGCTCGAAGCAGGGGTATAATAAGGGCACCTAAAAGACTGAAAGGTTACTGGTCGAGTACCCTGGGTATCGTTGAAAGGCCCAGTTGTCAAGGTTGGACAAACATACGTATTGTTGAAAGGCGTATGGAGTTTATGCTAGAACTGGGGTTACCATTATCCATTGTCATAAGGAAAGGTTGGCCGCCATACGATTAATGATGGTTTCGAAGCAGGATTGGCGGTGATAGCCAGACTCTATCATGAATGATTGGTTGCTTCGTTTGTACTGTCTCACGTAGATTGTCCAATGTCGAAGGAGATGTTTCTTGGGTGCTTGTCTGATATTGGTTTAGGCATCTGGGGCTTGTGCTTGAGGAATGATTGAATTCGATTAGGATGGTTTACGTGAGATGTATAATCAGGATGCTATAAGTGTTATCATGAATGGATTGTTATACCTTTGGATGAATGGATTGTAAAGGCTGTCACTGTCCGATGTGGAGAAGACAGGTTGAGTTCTTCTCTGGTGTTGTGGGTAGATTAGTTCGTTTATTTACCCATTCTCATATACTTTATTGATGATGTTTGTTAGTTGTTTTATCACTCACTCAGACTATTTTCTGACTCTCAAGGTTTTATGTTTCCCTCTTATTACCTTGGGTTGTTCATCCGGTTGTGGATGGACAGACTAGGTGGCAGATGACAGGTGATAGCTTAGTGAGGATGATGTTGCAATTCGGAGGTGAGTATGAGGTTGGCGTATTATCTTACCTATTATATAGTATTTGAATTTACGTTGTTTATTATTCTTCTCTGAGTGCTGTAGTGAGGCAAAGTTGTATAAACACTATTGTTGTTATCTACGTGTATGGATATTACTTTCTAGTTGTTATGGAGTTTTGTGTATTCTGCTTCACTAATATTACCTGTTGTATATGTTCTATTATATTTTATCATTGCGTTGTGTGTTGTACGACAAATTCCGCTTGTGTTATCTTACCATGATGATCGTCCATAGCTGCCTGGCACGTCTTCCAGCGCATTATTCCTCTTGTTAAGTGCAGGTGTTGTAGGCGGTCGTCACAACTTGTATTAAGAAATATTATTCACGGGTGAGGTGAAAACTCTACAAGAAAAAGTACCTTTCACCGCAATTGAGGTCAGTGTTTTTGATGCAAATGCTGACAAATGTAAATCGAAAATGAAAAATAGAATAATGCAATGCTTTTTTACAATATGCCACTTTAATTTTAGATTTATTTCATTATGCTTTTTCCCCCACCTATTTCCCTTCTCTCTCTTTCTTCACGAAACCGATAGAGTTCTAAATCTTCAACAAATCATTTTAAACCTAATCAGAATAAAAAATATTCCTTAAATTTGTTCATCCCTAAATCTCACCCGCAATATTGATTCACTCAAATCCCTAATGTCCCTCAAATCCGTCCTTGGCAAGAAGAGGTACATGGGTCTAATTCCATACCCAGTCAACATTAAAGACCACCATCAACGAAGAATTCTTAGTATACTCTTTAGAAACCCAATTTGAGGTGATTTATCTAACTTTTAGATGCAACCCTAAAAATCACTATTTCGTGTTATTGCTATGTTCTACATGCAGTCAGTATGTTGATATTATGGCATCTATCAGGATATATAACTTATTTTAGGTAATTTATATTGGGTAATTGTGATATCTACTAAGATTAGTTGGGATATCAACTAAGATACATGATATATTTTAGGTAAGCATATCCTATTATCAGCAGCAATTGATTATAAAACTAATTGGGTTGAACCTAAATACAATAAATCTTCCCCACTGTTCTTACAGTAACATATAAATGTTGCAGCATGGTCTTTTTCCTTGATTGAATTACGAGGCTTTGACCTGAAATAAAACCGATAAAGAAAAAGACTGGCTTAGCCATAATCAGTCTTGGGTTCATCTTGATGACAATGGGATTGAAAGACCTTGTTTTTGATGCTTTTTATCGGTTGGTAGGGATATTAAGCTAGTCCACACAAACCATTGATCTCTTTCAGACCATCTTCTTTCTATCAAAAAGAAAAAAATGAATCCCATTCCCATATGGCTATTGATTAAACCACCATCACCGTGTCGATCCAATCAACAAGGTAGTAGCAACGGATATCACCATCATTGTATTTGTTTATGAATTTAACACTATAAAGGTTCCAAGTCCATTGTAACTAATCAAAGACTGCTAGTCTGTCGCCTTTGCTACTCAAGCAGTAGAATCGTCCATCAAAGTATAATGGGTTTGATGACAAGTAAAATGTCACATTACCGTTGACGTACGCCAAATCCAAAGTCCAACCACCTGCCTCTTGGTATAGTATTGGTGCATGTTGATTTAGTTCTCATCGGACGTGTCGATTTGAAATATTGCAATCAAAAAATGGTGGATTGCTTTAGTAGTTTTCACTGAAACAAAATAATCACCATGAAAACTCATCGTCGGATCATACATGGACTCATGAACTAAAAGTTCAATGTTGTTTCCCAGCATGATTGTTTAACGAGTTAGTGACAACAGTATCAATAGTTTTTTATATTTAAGGTAATGCAACAAGATATATGATTATTACCTTCTAAACTGATATTGTAATTATAAGTAGCATCTGTAAATCAGTCAAAATCTGAAGATTATTATTCTTAAGATTTACAAGTTTTTGATTTAACTCACCTACATTAGTTTGATTTTCGTGCTTTGATGTAGACATTGTCGTAGCTTCTCATTTTAGAATTTTCTTGTAGGGCATCAACAAACCAAAACATGTGCTTGGATGCTATAGTTTCAGGTGGGAAGTGGTGCGGGCCTTGCACGAGATGGTGTGTCACTGAATGGAAGTGGTTGCAATCAAGCAATGACCATGCGAGCATAGGTAATCTTGTAGGATTACTTTTTATAACTCCATAAAAATTTCTTTATTTTTAATTTATATGAATTTGTTAATGACATATTACGTTAAGCTAAAATTTGAACTGCATATTTGAGACTAGTACTTACCTGTAAATGACTCTTTACATGACTCAGAAACAATTGAAGATTTAAATGTTTAGTATTATTTACTGGCTTTGTTGGTAGCATTGTAGATGATCTACATGTGTTGAAATTAGTGATATAGACTTGCAGTCTGCATCAAAGCTGCAACTTCCTTTGATGTTAGCCCTCGCGGTGTATTTTTGTGTGCTACAATCGTACAGGTCACATGTATATCTGATGTTTTTGTTAAGTTCACTTCTGATTTTCTTTTTTCTTCTTCCTATTGAATTGGTGGCAACGCCTCACTGCTAATTCAACAAATGATATGGTCGAGGATACATGATGTCGTCAATTTCAAAAAGTGTCAAAGATGAGGAAATGATGTAAAAATAAATGGAAAACCACTAGCACCATTTCAGAAAGTGTCAAAATCCAGGTAGTGTCAAAATTCTGAATTAGTGACATTCAACTACAATATTTCTCTAGTCTAGTCTCTCGTTGTTTGTAGAAAATTTTCACCCACAGTACTTAAAACTGGATAGGACAATACACAGGCTGAAAGGGATCAGGAACGGGAACTCAGCTTGGCGGTGGATCCGACAATACGCAGGCTGAGAAGGATCATCTTGTTGAGCAAAATAGAGTGGCAGATGTGATGCAACACTTTGTTCAGGTATAACTTGTTGAATCTCATAATGCTAATTGTGATGATTTAGTAATCAACAAAGTGATAAAACAATCTATATCCAACACCCCTTATCCATACGAATGTGCGATTCACGGTCCCTTTAAGTTTTGGTAATGAAAATGTCGATGAAACAAGCAATGCATATGTAATGCAGTAATGTGAATTGGCTTCTATTCGGATCTGCTTGACTCATATAGTAAATCAAAAGTAATTCGTGCTGCTCCTCTTGTGAGTGGCAAATGTACTGCTATAGTACCTAAGTCTGACAGTGACATGTAACCTTCACGGTTAGCTATTGAAGCCTTTGACTCACTTGGTTAGAAGGGCATGATTTTCTAGTTGTAGGAAGACACATACATATGGGTTGCCACCTCCATTGTTAGTGCACCTTTGTGTAATCATGAGTGATGGTTATGTAGAGAACATTGCTGCAAATTCTGGACAACTGTAAGTTCTTTCGTTTGATTTTTTCTTCAAAATATATTGAGTTTTGTTAATCAGAAATAGTTGTGTTTGTATGTGCATATGTTGACTGTGTACTAAATCAGCTACCTTAAATTATTTTGGTTTCTTTTATTTGATTTAAGTGCAATATCAACTGCATGTTTTGGAAGGTAGTTGTCAATCCACTTGATAGTTTGAGGTTTGTCATCCTTACTATTTGTCTGTTATCTAGTTTAAGCATTTTACTTCTGCTAAGTTTGTTATCAAAAATGAAATCTTTTATTGCATGTTAAAGATTAATGGAAAACACAGTGGCACATCTTGCACTCAAGACGTTAGATAAATTGCTACTTGAAGTTGTAGTAGGTGTGTGTTTTCCACTTTTCCTAGTTGTGAATCTTCAGCTTTTTAAACTAGGAAATTTTATTTTTTGTGTTTCTACCAGTCATTAGTATAAGCATATTGTAGCTTCGTCATAAGCCGGATAACCAATTTTACTATGGATTATAAAAATTTAACTAAGTTAATTAATTTTATAAAAATGAACTAATATGAGCATATATTATAATAAATTTACTGTGCATTTTCAATTTGAATACTAAATACTATAGTAGTAATTAATAATAATTTTATAGTAATCCTATTATGAGTATAGCGCATTTTCAGTTTGATATTTATATAACTTTTATAAGAAATAAGAATAAAAAAACTCAAGGCTTGCTAGTGCTGATATATAATAAGTAAAGTGTTTGCCTCACTAATCCGACATCTAATATGCTTTAAAGTAAGTACTTTTGTTTGATTATTTAATCTATCTGGTAATGAAGATCTGGGCTAACTTTAAGAAATACTTAAGAAGTAGTATCCTTTTTCAACATAGGGCAGAGTTAGAACGTGCTACATGCAAATAACTCTGTACTCGTTAAATCTCTGTATTATAATCTATTCTCTGCTGAAAATCAAGCTACAAGTATCTTGCCTTCTTACACTGTAATACAATTATATTATACTCCATAGTATTTGGTATAACACTACCCTTTTGCAATAAATTCTCCAAAAACTGTGCATCCATATTATTGCAGGATGTTCTTGACCATGTAAAGTTTGCTAGGGGATCTTCTGCTTCAAATTGGGGACCAGTTAGAGCTCAGATGGGTCATCTCGAGCCCTTTTTGTTGAATCATATTGCTATATATTTATCATTTGACTAAATATGGTCCATTTGTAAAAGGAACCCATTTAGTTTATATAGTATTTTAGTTTTTTGGTTATATACACGTAAATGTGTATATTTTATCCGCTTATTTATCTTGTTTTCTCTTAAAAATAATTGATAATGTTTATTTATAGTTGTGTTTTCAGGTTATTTATGATGAATGGAATTGATACACTTAATTGTTGAAAACCTTGAAGAATTGGTGTAAGAAGAGGGTTGATTTTGGGAACTATATTAAAGCTTGAAGAAATGTTGTTGTTCAACCACCTTCCGCCGCATATTTTTATGATTCAATGCCTTTTCATAAAGATAGCTTGTCACAATGTTATGGAATTCCTATTCATGCTCAAAACAGCTGGAGTTGATGCCATTTGATGCCCGCAAGCTATGACACTTGCAAAGCCATTCATATGCGTTCACACTTAGCTATTTGGTTTATTTGTTATTTTGAAAAGCGATTTTGTCCCACATTGAGTAATTGGCCAATTAGTCTTGGCTTGGGAAACTATAAATATACTCGTATCTAGTTCATTTGGATTCATTCAATCTTAGGTTTTATTCTGTAATTCTTTGCTTGGAATAAAATTCTTCTTCCCTGTTCTCTTTAGTATTAGTTTTTTATATTACATGTTATTTTCTTTTCTCTAACTAGCTTAGATTGTCCTTTATTTTTATTTCTTTCTCTTGTTTTTTGTTCTATGTTGCAATTTACGTTCGTTGTTAGAATAATAAACATGAGAGGCTAATCCCTTTCAACTTAGGGGTAATGAAGCTCTCTTGATTATGTAGTTGCAACATAATTTATCTGTTCATTCTATCTTTTTGTGCTTCATGTTGATGTCATGGTGGTCAAGTGGTGATTGAAATAAAAATTTTGATGGTCTATAGTTCTAATTAATAGTTCATAGGCCATGCTTAAAGTAAATTTCAATTTCAACTTGTTCATTTCTCATTAGATCTAGTAAGGTGATTTAGTGGGTATGATATAGTTTGATAGTTTATGTTATGCTAGTTAATAGCATGAATAAACTATACTTATAATAATCATATCAACTAAATTCACAAATGACCAAAAAGGAAGAGAAATCCTAATTTCATAACTTGTTGTGCTACATGGTCTAGAAAGTGGATTTATTCTTAAGTGGCCATTTATCTCATAGTTTTTACTAATTTTAGTTCACTAGTTTAGTTGTAGTTAAATCATCATCCGAATTTTGGTTTAATTTGATTGAATATAACTAAATTACTTCTTTCCCTGCGGATCGACTCGCATTCGTCATGTACTAACAATTGTACGTCGTGCGCTTGCGGTTTATTACACTTCACGACGGTGTTCTAATTCATAGAATATTCGTCGTCGAACATTTGGCTAGTGACACTCTTTGATATCTGAATGTAATGATGTTGTGGAAATGACTAGTTATGCACCACTATTTGTTAATTCTGACGAACGAGGGTGTGTAAACTATTTTAGTTCATTAGCAGATCCTCACTGAGTTCTTTCCGTCGGGGTTTTCAAACCCGTTGGTCATATTGGAAAATCCTACTCATAATATTTATATTAAAACAGTATTTTAAACTTGTAATTTTTATAAAAATTATAGACAAAGAGTGCTAAATGTACAAATTGGGCAGTTGTAAAGCCAATTCTGTAATAAATGCATGCAATACTGTCAACATGCAAACAAACAAAATTATAAACAAATAACATCCATGCTCATATTTTTGTACTATGAAAAGCTGATGTGTGTGAGTGTGTGTTTGACATCATTATTTCACTATCAGTGTTGGACTAGTTCTCTGGCTTTACAATTTAGGAAATATCAGAACTTTAGGATCATTGTCATTTCTGCCATGTTGTTTACGTTATTAGTGTGCGTGGGTACTTATACATATGTATGCATATATATACGCGCATGCGTGTGTATTGCAATTTGTAGATTAGTGTTTAAATTAATGGAAACCTCGATGCTAATTCTTTACCATATGTTTCTCTTTTTTCCTTTTCTTTCCCCACTCTATATTATCCTAGACAGTTCCTTATTTCTAATAGTTAACTAATTTATTTGCTATTATTCTGCAACATACTGTGTAGCTGCAGTGGAGTCTGCAGGTAGGCAGTTGCCCATTGCCTTCCTTGAAAGGGTCGGGAACGATTTCATCAAAAGATACGGTGGAGGCAAAGCAGGAACCGCTTCAACTGGTAGACTTAACATAGAGTTTGGGTATATTTTAGCTTTGACATTAAATCATTTTTCTTTGCTTTGCATTTTGCGAGAAAGCATGTTTCTTATTACTACTTAGTTATTTTCTTCTACGCGAGTTAGGTTTGCCACTCTTGCGCGGTTTCATTTCCCTCATAAGTTAGGATTTTTTTCCTTTTCATCTCTTTGTGGACATTATGCAGTAGTGCTAATGGTGCACTGCACCACAGTAATGATGCATTTTTGCATCACTGTAGTGGTGCAAATGCACCACAGTGGTAAACTGCACCACATAGTGGTGCAACAACACCACATAGTGGTGCTGCTACACCACTACATTGGTGCAGATGCACCACTGTGTGGTGCACTTCACCACTGTGGTGCATTTGCACCACAAGAGTGGTGCACCTATGCACCATTACTTTGGTGTAGTGCACCATTAGCACTACGGATGGCAATAGGGAGGGGCGGGCGCGGGTAGTACCACCTCATCACCTGCCCCATTGGGTGATTTTTTGCCCCGTACCTGCCCCATACCCACATGGATACCCATTAAACGGGTTTTAAACAAGTTGCAGGTAATTACGGTTATTCGTGGGTATTTGTTATATTTATTCAATTTATTTTTTAGCCGTTTATTGAAATTATTCAAAAGTACATTTGGTAAAAAAACATATTAGACCAATACTCAAATGCCAACCGCAAAATACCAATGTATATTTAAACGAACATCCAGAAAAGAGGAGACAACAACTGAAGTATCCATCAAAATATCAACAACCAGTTATAAATTGTTGAGTAAAGGCATGCACACAAATATCGAACATCCAATGATAATGTTTTTTGTATTGACTATTGATAATAAATCACATTCAGTCTGAGCATGGGTACCCACGGGCCTGGATATCTTACTATCTGTACCCGTCCCATTAGTTAACGGATATTAAAAATACCCGTTTATTTTACCCACGGATACCTATTTAACTATCTGTTTCATGTCCGTGACAGATTTTATCCATGGATAACCGCAGGTACGGATTTTTTTGCCATCTCTAATTAGCACCATTGCATAATGTCCGACGATCACAATGATAATTAAAAGAAATCATCATTGTTTCGCTAATAGATAATCAATATTGAGAATTGATTGAGCTTATACTGTACCAGCTTGCTTATGTCCATGTTTCTTTCATTATATTGAGACTGCCCAATCCTGCAGTGTTAAAGCTCAAATGAACTTGAAGCATTAAAGAGACGAACAATGGAGCAATCTGCATTGTAGGCTAAAAGGAAGCGATAAACGACATGCTTAAGTGGTAGGTTCCAGAACCAATGGTTGAAGGGATAAATATGTATGTTTTTAACATGCATTGTAAATAGGATTGTTTTCTTAAATTTGTCCAACGTTGTATGATGTTTGTTTATGAATTTATGTAAATTTTGTCTACGGATATTGTGTTCATATTACTTTATGAATTTCATTTGTTAATTTCCAGTTTGATACGATGTTAAGTATATTTACTATAACATCATAAGAAAACGCTGTGAAATAATAGTAACAACGTTTATAATCCGCTGTTGAGAATGGAAGCAACACACACTTAAAAACTATTAAGAGCTCACTATAAACACTATGCATAAAGTATTAATAGCTTAGAAAAAACGCTGTGCATAAAATATTAATAACTTAGAAAAAACGCTGTGAAACTCACTTTTTAACAGCGGTTATTTTCTACTGTTGAAAATTAGGGGCCTACGAACGCATGTTGGTATACATCGTTTATACTAATGTTGTTATAACTTTTAACAGCGTTTTCGAACCACTGTCAAAGCCTTTTTTGTTGTAGTGAAAGAGATTTAAGTAAATAATTTGAAAAATAGAAATTCGTTAGAAGGAAAATTAGAAAGGGTTTTAATTTATAATTTCTAATTGGATTTAAGCCGAACTAAATTGAGTAATAATATAACCTATTAAAGAATTATTAATAAGGTTTGAATCTAATCAAAGTTCATATAAGTTATAAGTTGAATGTAATAATTTGAATTTAATCAAACTTCACATAAGTTTGAGATAAATATATTGGTTGAATTGATAATCGATACTTGGAATTACTATTCACATAAGTTAAAAGAATTAGAAACTGACTAGGAATTAGTGAGTTGATTGGATTTCTAAGTGTCGATCTAATGTTGGTTTCGACCTTCGGGGTTAATACTTAGGGAGTTACTCTCTTACTAGTTTACAGTTAGGGACTAATGACCAAAATGAGAAATATGTTCTTAAAAGTATTTTAAATAGATGGATTGGTTTTTGAATATTCTTATATTAATATAAGAAGAGAAATGAGTATTCCAATTTATTGGAAAAATTGAGAAGTTTAAATTAATGAATGGTTAGGGGCTAAAATGATAATAAACAACCAATCAGTGAGTTCAATTTTCTTTTATGGATGAATGATTGTTTATTTGATAGTTAAAATAATCAAATATCAAATCTGGCCTAATACGATTGTTGTACAGAAAGACTGTGATCAAATTTATTTGAAAACCATTCCGAACTAACTAAAACGTAAACATGGAATATGCCGATTGAAGATGGAGCAGTGAAGACCGTGGATCTTCATAAGCGAGAGGACTACTTGTCGAATTCTCTGGTGTCGCGCCCAGAGATATTCTAATGGTGATCCTGTCATGATTGAAATCGATGGATTGCAAGGACTACTAGTTATTGATTCATTGGGTGATTCCTAGGATGTGGTAGGAGGATGCCTTCAGTTTGTCTAGTTCCAGGACAACTTGTATGGAAGGATGTATGACAGAGTATTTCCAAAGTGATCGTGTACATTGATTTCTTCAAACGTAGCATAGTTGTGGCATGGAATGGCCACTCTCTTAGCTTAACAACTAGAGTACTTTTGTGGACATCAATTAGTGATATCTAGCGGATCTGCCGATGTGGCATTCAAAGTGAATGGTGATCTGATGTTCTAAAAAGATAAGTTAAACCTCAAGCCTCGTCAACCGGGAAATGAAAAAAATCGGGTAGGCAGCATGGCTAATTGGGTCGCTCCCATTAGGGTGTATTGTCACCTTTTAGAAAATATTCATTTTTGTTCTTCTTTTCATTTTTGTATCTCTAGGGAACGGTTATGTTGGTATACCAACCGTAGGTGACAATATATTCGATACACTCAAGAGAAATGAGTGGTCGGACATGTGCGGCCGAGTTGCAAGATATTCTTGTTGAACTCCAGTGTATCCCCTCTATAGTATACTGATCGGAAGGTACTTCTATACCTTGTCATAGTTGGAAAGCCAATCTCCAATAAGCGCCCACGGTTTTTAGTTATATATTATATATGTAGGGCGTGAGATACAAGCGTACTGCTAGATGGTTATTTATTTGATTTAGACACTATTATAATATCAAAATGACTATGATTTCAAAAATGGTTTGGGTTATCGTAAGGTAAAAACTTTCCGTGTTTATGTGTGGATTGGTCTTACGATTATCCTTTTCTTTCGAAAAGATTTTTAACTTTAAAATCAAGTTGGATAGTACCAATAATCTAGTGGGTTTTTCTCACGCTGGCTCACTAGACTGATCCTAGCGTTTGTAATGCTTGAGTCAGACTGAGTTTTACAGGTTCAGGATAAGATTATACAGACATTAGGAGACAAGCTGGAGAAGCTCAGACGTATGATATATATATTTAGATTATTCTGCTGTATGTTGTAAATGAAGGCAGACTGTTATAACTGTCTAGATGAATTGAATGTCCATTGTACTTTGATGAATTGTAAGTATCATTTCAAGTTTTCAATAATTATTTATTTCTGTATTATATTTTTATTCCGCTGCAATGTAAGACTTTGTGTATTGTGGTTAGTTTGGTTCTTCTTCTTTTTCTTCTATTCTAATATTTCTTTCTTATCTTTTTCTCACCTTCTAATTTCTTTATATTAACCATCTGTTGCGTTCGATACTTGCGTTTTGGCAAGTAATACAGTATTAAGTATTATTGTCGAAATTAGGGTACTGAATTCTCTGGGTCGTTAGACTTGTTTTATAAAAACATAGGAAATAATCTGATTGTAGTTGGTTATGCTGGTGCAGGTTTCCATTCCGATCCACTTAAAGCAAGATCACATACTGGATACATGTTTTCTAACAGTAGTGCAGCTATTTCATGGTGATCTACGAAGCAAACATTGGTAGCGACATCATTCAATCATTCTTAAATACTATCACTATGTGAAACAAGTCAAGAATGTATTTGGTTAAGATTATTAATTGAACATATTCGAAGCACATGTTAACTTGTCTTAACAACAGAAGGATCAACTATTATTTATGAAGACAATGCAGTGGGCATAGCTCAAATTCAAGCGTGTAATATCAAAGGTGATAGAACGAAGCACATTTCTTCTAAATTCTTCTTCACACATGAACTACAAAAAGACAATAAAATAGAAGTGAAGTAATTCCAGTCTCAAGAAAATCCAACTATAATAACCCGGAAATCTGGGCCAGTTTAAAATTTTTATTTTGGCAATTTTAGCGAATTTTGATTATTTAGAATGAATTATTTTAAATAAATCGACGAGAAATTTATTTTGAATAGAATTCGAACGTATATATTATATAGATCGTCGTTAGAATATAAATATTTATTTTAAATTATAAAAGGAATTGAAATTGGCGCGGTAGTTCGATAATTCGATTTCAAACTTCAAATGGATGTACAGGATTCAAAATAAACCGGATTTTAGTGAAACCAAAAATATTTGAATCTAATTGATAATATTTTTCCAATGGATCAGAAAAATCAAAATTTCATAGCGGGAATCAAAAGATATGTCCAGTTGAATTTTCAGCATAGTCGCTATGAAATTCAGGCCCTTAAAATTGGAATTTTTGCAAACGACCTCGGATTTCGACGAAAGCACTTTTGTTGGATCCGCGATGTCAAATTATTGTTAGGTTCCAATTTTCATAATTTTTCGAATCAATATGTGAGCGTGGCAAAAGAAAACGCGTTTGACCAGTTTTAGTTGATTTTAATCGACTGGAAAATGGCCATTTTTCAAACGGTCTCAGAATTTGACGAAACTAGTTTTGTTAGGACCGTATCGTCAATACGAAGATAGAAAATATTTTTTTGGAATTTTTCGAGTTAGTATGTGACCCCAGTAAATTGAAGTGCGTGTTCAAATTCAATATATAGAGTTATATGTTGATTTTGACGAAAACCGATCGAAATGATCGAATCAGCTTAAGATACATATCCCATTGCATTCGGAATGGGGTAATTAGCTATGGACGACAGGCGGTGTGTACCGTTTCGAGTTCGAAATAAAAAGTTACTTTTCGATGGATTAAAATAAATTAAATATTTATAATATATACACCTCTCCCTCTCCTCTCTCTTCAGACCGAGATTTAGAAAAAAACCCTAAATCGAACAACGCGACCCCCTCCCCCAACGTCTGCCGCTGCCGCTCCTTCATCTTCTTCCTCCTCCTCGCACCGCGCAGCAGTCCACCCCCCTCGACCCCTCTTCCCCTTCCACGAATCCCTGACTGCCACGCTCGGACAACGCGACCACCCCTCCCCAACGTCTGCCGCTCCTCCTTCTTCCTCCTCGCTCCGACGCTGCAGCCCCCCCCCCCCCCGTACCCTCCTCCGACCGCTTCCACCAGTTGTGGCCCCCCTCCATTTGGCAAAGACACTGTAAGTTTTTATTACTATTATTATTATTATTATTTACTTCTTCTAATTTATTGTCAATTTTCAGTTAAGTTAAAAGGAAAATAGGATTTTTAAGCTAAGAAAAATAGTAAGAAGAAAATTAGATCTTTAATCAAAGATTTTCATTTTATTTTATACAAGTCTTGATTTTTGTTCATAGTTGTTGCAGTAGTAAAAATTCGATTTTTATATATTAAACAGCATAGTAAAAATTCGATTTTTATATATTGAATAGCATAGTAAAAATTCGATTTTTATATATTGAATAGCATAGTAAAAATTCGATTTTTATATATTGAATAGCATAGTAAAAATTTGATTTTTATATATTGAATAGCATAGTAAAAATTCGATTTTTATATACTGAATAGCATAGTAAAAATTCGATTTTTATATATTGAATAACATAGTAAAAATACGATTTTTATATATTGAATAGCGGTATAAAAATACGATTTTTATTTATTGAATGAAGTGATAGAAATATAATATTTTTATATTTGAACAATGTGAAATGGACTGCAGTAGAATTTCAACCGATCCAGATGGTTCAGCAGTTCAAAAGCAAAGCACGGCGGAGTGGAACCCTATGTAAGAACTTCTCACCTTTTAATTTAATTTTCTAGTTAAAATATATACTAGGATGCAGACGGTGTTTAGTAGCACCCGACACCCGTCGTGCACAGACCATGGACGGCTTGTATGCTTGTTTGTTTGATTTTGATGTGTAGTTGATTGCGTGATGTGATGTGAAATGAAATAAAACATTTATATAGTTGAAATAAAATATTTTATAGTTAAAAATAGAATTTTTAACGTGTATATGAAATGAAATAAAAATAAATAAATCGGATGATTTGTTTATATACACACATTTGACTGATATTGATTGGGACGATAAATTTTACACATCGCCCAACTGCACAAATAAAATCGGTGTTTGATTCTTTGAAAACTCCACATGGGTATTGGGGTGATATATGACATACACTAATCCCAATAGTTAGTTGTATGTCGATCGATTGATTGACAGACTGTTATAAGCGTTAAATATTTATGTTCGATGATTATACAGTGTAGAATGCACTTTGGATGATGGTTGATTATTCATCGTTGTTATTGTATACATGTGTTGTAGAAAATCCATATAATTAACATTATATGGTAATTGATTGGGCCTCATTCCATATTTGAAAAAGAAATATTTGAAAAAGAAATATTTGAAAAAGAAATATTTGAAATAGAATATTTGAAAATAAAAATATATGAAGCCATGTTGATTAGATTAACGCCATTTTGACGTGAACGATATTTATATCGATTTTATTCATTTTATAACGAATATCGAAAGTGATTTCAAAATCTGATATTTTGAAAAGAATTGAAATTCGAATTAAATTGAATAGAAATGAATTCGAATTGAAATTGAATAGAAATGAATTCGAATTGAAATTGAATAGAAATGAATTAGAATTGAAATTGAATAGAAATAAATTCGAATTAAATTGAATAGAAATGAATTCGAATTGAAATTGAATAGGAATGAGTTCGAATTGAAATTGAATAGAAATGAATTCAAATGGAAATTTAATATAAATGAATTCGAATTGAAATCAATTTGAAATGAATTTAAAACGAATTTATAATGGAATATTCAATTTTGATTTGAAATTGAATATGAATTTGAAACCGTTTTGAAAATGAATTTAAAACGATTTATAAAGCACGTTTTGAATGGAAATCGACGAAGTATATATTATATATATATATAAAATATAATGGCCTGAATAGAACGCGCCGCGCCGCGGTAGTTCGCGAATTTCGACCATTGACTTCGAACAGATATTTCGGGAGATCCGACCGTCGGATTCTCCTAAAACCGGAACCGTTGGGTTCGTATCGAAAAGAGCTTTCTAACGAATATTAGAAATTAGAAATCTAACGGTTGGATTTGGAATTATGTCCAAATCAAATTTGGAAAAGGTCGCTGTAAGTGCAGTTCGATGACCGTTGATGGAAATCGATTGTACGGGCCTTGATAAAATTATTAAAAATATCAATAATTTGTGTAAAATCTTAAGAATTATTTGGGAAAAATTGGGATGAAAAACTCCATATTTGAAAAGATAAAAATAGATTTTTATCGAAATGAACTAGTTTTGAACTAGAATTAAAATTCTATTTATTTTTAAATAAATAAATTTGATTTGAAAAGGTTTTAAAAGTAACCAGGATTTCCAATAATTGAATTGGAATGGATTTGAATCGAAATTGCCTTCGGAATATTTCGATGTTGGATTTCATGATGATACAGATATTGTTATGGAAATTTGAAAGATATATTTATATCATTATTTCCAATACGATATTTGTTGGTCGTAGAATTTGATATTGAATATAAGCCGATATATTTTCTATTCAGAGCCTTGTATTTAATATCAAATGTGATTTTGGGTTTATCGTGAACCGTGTTTTAAATGACACTGATTCTTTAACCCAGTTGAAGATTAAAACTAAGTGGAGTTTTAATGAATCTTTAATTAGATTGAAAAGATCGAGAATGGAGTATCACCAGTTTTGCTCCAGGCGATAGTTAAATCTTTAATTAGATTTAAACCTGAAATGGTAATTAAATTTACCGATAACACCGTGGTGTTAGATATGAAGTAAGACCCGTTTTACTTCATGGGATATATAGGTTGGGATTGGGAAATTAAAACAAACCATTACTTCGGTAAGGTTCGCTAATCCCGACTAGTTTGAATTGATATTCAAAGGTGGATTAAGGAATAAATTCAAGGAATTTATCTTTGATAAAATTAATGAGAACCTTTCCCTGTGAATGTGAAATTTAGAAACTAACTGTCGGTTAGCTAAGCAGAATGGTTTTCTGGATATTGATCTGATGTTGGTTTCGGCCTTTGGGTTTAATATTTGGGGAATTATTCTCTTGATTAATTTACGGTTAGTGACTGATGAATTGGAATGAGGCGTATGTTGTGTTTGTGTAACACTTATTTAAAATATACGCGAGTTATTCGGAAAGACCGGGTTTATCCCATTCTGAATAACTGATACGACGATAAGTCGAAGATGAAGACGGTGGTCGAAGACCGGAGGTCTTCACGTCGTTTGGGTGATTACTGATGATCTTGATTGGGATGTACACCCAAGAAGATGGAAACAGTTGGTGATCGTCCAGACGTACTTGGAGATCGATGGATATGCGGGGTACTAGGTGCCTCCGGTTTCGTTCAGACCCAGAACGGACTTGTAAATGGACTGTGTGTCTGACATTGGATTTCAGTCTGTGTGATTGATTTCTATTAAATATATATCTGTTTGGCGGCGGAGAATTTATTCTCTTGCTTAACGCCTTTCTCTGAGACGTACGAGCTCAGGGGTTATGTACTGATGGATATCAAACGCATAGAGTGAATTGCCTGTGTGGCATGCCTAAGTGGCGAATGACCAAGGCTTCTGTTGAAAAGCAAAGTCTTGTGGTTGATGATCGAAGCACGAACTTTGTGGCGTAGCTTTGTGTAACGTTTACTTTGCGAGTTTCACACCCGGTATGAACCAAAAACGGGAGAAGGACCTCAGGGAGGGCATGCATTTCTTTCTAGTTAGAAGTGGCATCAGTGGTTTTACACGCCCTGAAGAATTTGACTTATGTGGTTGTTGCTGTTGCGAGGCGCCTCGGTTTGATCGGACGATCCGGGTCCGATGGAGTCATTTAGTTGGCTCACCTACGCCCCATAGGGCGGGGAAACGCATGTTCAGGCATTTTAATCCACATCGGTGGACCGGCCCTGACGATCCAAAGGCTTGACTGAGTACTTGCCTGAGGGGCGGACTAGAGCGTCTCGAATCGGATGAGGACTATCTTTTGCCTCGGTTCATAGATAGAAATCCAATTTCCAAATACGTGATTCTGCGGTTTTAATTGTAGAACTAGTATGGCGACATGATATATGGTACCCATGCCGTCTATGATTGATACTTATGATTTGAAGTTGTTTTATACACTATGCACTTATAATAGCATCAAATGATTTGTTTTAAACGTATCAAGCATTCTTGGCTATTATAAGGTAAAAACCCTATCCCCCGGCTTGCGTTGCATTGTGTGATGGGAACTGGGTCTTATAATAGCTTCATTGTTCTTTATTTAGCATTGCGCTGTTGTTTTATGCACTGGTATTCATCGGAGGAAACCCGTTCCGTGTTATACGGCGTGGTCCCTTGATTTACTGAACTTTAAAATAAAGATTAATAACTGTTTTAGTTCTCACACCAGTCCCATGACTGACCTGGAGTTTATTGTTTTAACCTAAACTTTGGGTGCCCTTATTTTGACACGGGCAACTAGTAGTTTTGGTTTTACAGATTTATATTCACAGGATCCTGGTTTACAGCTGGAATGATATCCGGAAAGCTTTGTATCCGTATATCTCTTCTAGTTGTGTATTGTATTATTTTCCGCTGCTATGTATTTAAATGTAATTTATATCTCTGATATTTCTGTGTAATATTCATTTATACTCTGTATATTCTTGTATTCTGATGGAATTGTTGTAATATGCAATGAAATGTTCTTCCGTCTGCGTTCTGATGTGGCTTGTCCTCGAACTATCCGCGCTTTCCCTCACCGGGGAAGTTACGGGTTTTTCCATTTGGTATCGGAGCTTTGGTTTACAAGGCTCAGAGAACAGGACACATTAGAACCATACGAAAGAATTCATCAGATATTGGATTAGTAATATCCAATGGGAATGACTCGTTAGAGATGGGATCAGTAGTATCCTAGAACGAGTGTGAAGAGTATATTATTTTAAAATGAAACCGAATTTTGTTTTTGAAAATTTAAAATCAATTATTCGTATTTGATCATTTATTCTATATTGATTTGGACAATCCATTATATAAAGATTTTGTATATATGTCTTGCAAACGTGTGTTCGAAGTCTTAATATACTGGGTAGATATAGAATCCCTCTAGTGCCCGGGGATAATTCTGGTGACGGGGCACCATCGCCAGTATTTATTTTTGAGTTTCGCAAGTGAAATTTCTATATATTTCCATTTGACTGGTGTGAGAACCGAAACTAGATAGGGCTTATTGTTGTGATTTAACATCAAAAATGTGATTTTTGGCTATATATCAAAATTATAAATTTGAAAAGCTAATCAACTAATTGATTGATGGTTGTGTTGTTTGATTAATTGAAATTTGAAACCATTACGCCTAATAGAATCAAATAGTGTATTGTATTGTATTGAAAATTAGTCGCATTTGCTTGCATATACATGTACTTACATTGAACAGGTCATAGCAAGGAGGCTAGAGCAGAAGAATAAAATTGTTTGCCCGACAAATAGGTACATGTTTATCATAATTTACTGTTTTGTTTGGGTGATGATGATTTTATGAGACGATTGGCTTTTTCTTTTTCTTTTTGAGATCAGAAGGCCTGTGTGGCAATTTCGGGATTTTCCCGTGCTCCCGGTGCAGGGGAGGATATGGCGAAATTTTTCGAAAATTTAGGGTATTAGCCAAATTTTTGAAAAATTTGAAAAGTTCTTAGAAACTGAAAAGTTGAAGAACTTAAGCCGTAGTGAAAACACTGGAAGTTGAGTTGATTTGTTAAACAACTTTCGGCTTCGTTCCTTTTCGGGGACGAAAAGTTTTAAGTGGGGGAGGTTGTAATAACCCGGAAATCTGGGCTAGTTTAAATTTTTTATTTTGGCAATTTTAGTGAATTTTGATTATTTAAAATGAATTATTTTAAATAATATCAGCGAAAAATTTATTTTGAATAGAATTCGAACGTATATATTATATAGATCGTCGTTAGAATATAAATATTTATTTTAAATTATAAAAGGAATTGAAATTGGCGCGGTAGTTCGATAATTCGATTTCAAACTTCAAATGGATGTACATGATTCAAAATAAATCGGATTTTAGTGAAACTAAAAATATTTGAATCTAATTGATAATATTTTTCCAACGGATCAGAAAAATCAAAATTTCATAGCGGGAATCAAAAGATATGTCCAGTTGAATTTTCAGCATAGTCGCTATGAAATTCAGGCCCTTAAAAATGGAATTTTTGCAAATGACCTCGGATTTCGACGAAACCACTTTTGTTGGATCCGCGATGTCAAATTATTGCTAGGTTCCAATTTTCATAATTTTTCGAATCAATATGTGAGCGTGGCAAAGGAAAACGCGTTTGACCAGTTTTAGTTGATTTTAATCGAGTGGAAAATGGCCATTTTTCAAACGGTCTCAGAATTTGACGAAAGTAGTTTTGTTAGGACCGTATCGTCAATACGAAGATAGAAAATATTTTTCTGGAATTTTTCGAGTTAGTATGTGACCCAAGTAAATTGAAGTGTGTGTTCAAATTCAATATATAGAGTTATATGTTGATTTTGACGAAAACTGATCGAAACGATCGAATCAGCTTAGGATACATATCCCATTGCGTTCGGAATGGGGGTAATTAGCTATGGACGATAGGCGGTGGGTCCCGTTTCGAGTTTGAAATAAAAAGTTACTTTTCAATGGATTAAAATAAATTAAATATTTATAATTTATACACCTCTCCCTCTCCTCTCTCTCTTCAGACCGAGATTTAGAAAAAAAACCCTAAATCGAACAACGCGACCCCCTCCCCCAACGTCTGCCGTCGCCGCTCCTTCATCTTCTTCCTCCTCCTCGCACCGCGCAGCAGTCCACCCCCCCCTCGACCCCTCTTCCCCTTCCACGAATCCCTGACCGCCACGCTCGGACAACGCGACCCCCCTCCCCAACGTCTGCCGCTGTCACTCCTCCTTCTTCCTCCTCGCTCCGACGCTGTAGCCCCCCCGTACCCTCCTCCGACCGCTTCCACCAGTTGTGGCCCTCCCTCCATTTGGTAAAGACACTGTAAGTTATTATTATTATTATTATTATTATTATTGCTTCTTCTAATTTTTTGTCAATTTTCAGTTAAGTTAAAAGGAAAATAGGATTTTTAAGCTAAGAAAATAGTAAAAAGAAAATTAGATCTTTAATCAAAGATTTTCATTTTATTTTATACAAGTCTTGATTTTTGTTCATAGTTGTTGCAGTAGTAAAAATTCGATTTTTATATATTGAATAGCATAGTAAAAATTCAATTTTTATATATTGAATAGCAAAGTAAAAATTCGATTTTGTTATATTGAATAACACAGTAAAAATTCGATTTTTATATATTGAATAGCATAGTAAAAATTCGATTTTTATATATTGAATAACATAGTAAAAATTCGATTTTTATATATTGAATAGCATAGTAAAAATTCGATTTTTATATATTGAATAGCGGTATAAAAATACGATTTTTATTTATTGAATGAAGTGATAGAAATATAATATTTTTATATTTGAACAGTGTGAAATGGACTGCAGTAGAATTTCAACCGATCCATACGGTTCAGCAGTTCAAAAGCAAAGCACGGCGGAATGGAACCCTATGTGAGAACTTCTCACCTTTTAATTTAATTTTCTAGTTAAAATATATACTAGGATGCAGACGGTGTTTAGTAGCACCCGACACCCGTCATCCACAGACCATGGACGGCTTGTATGCTTGTTTGTTTGATTTTGATGTGTAGTTGATTGTGTGATGTGATGTGAAATGAAATAAAACATTTATATAGTTGAAATAAAATATTTTATAGTGGAAAATATTTTATAGTTAAAAATAGAATTTTTAACGTGTATATGAAATGAAATAAAAATAAACAAATCGGACGATTTGTTTATATACACACATTTGACTGATATTGATTGGGACAATAAATTTTACACATCGCCCAACTGCACAAATAAAATCGGTGTTTGATTGTTTGAAAACCCCACACGGGTATTGGGGGTGATATATGACATACAATAATCCCAATATTTAGTTGTATGTCGATCGATTGATTGACAGACTGTTATAAGCGTTAAATATTTATGTTCGATGCTTATACAGTGTAGAATGCACTTTGGATGATGGTTGATTATTCATCATTGTTATTGTATACATGTGTTGTAGAAAATCCATATAATTAACATTATATGGTAATTGATTGGGCCTCATTCCATATTTGAAAAAGAAATATTTGAAATAGAAATATTTGAAAAAGAAATATATGAAATAGAATATTTGAAAATAAAAATATATGATGCCGTGTTGATTAGATTGACGCCATTTTGACGTGAACGATATTTATATCAATTTTATTCATTTTATAACGAATATCGAAAGTGATTTCAAAATCTGATATTTTGAAAAGAATTGAAATTCGAATTAAATTGAATAGAAATGAATTCGAATTGAAATTGAATAGAAATGAATTCGAATTGAAATTGAATAGAAATAAATTCGAATTAAATTGAATAGAAATGAATTCGAATTGAAATTGAATAGAAATGAATTCGAATTGAAATTGAAAAATGAATTCGAATGGAAATTGAATATAAATGAATTCGAACTGAAATCAATTTGAAATGAATTTAAAACGAATTTATAATGGAATATTCAATTTTGATTTGAAATTGAATATGAAGTTGAAACCGTTTTGAAAATGAATTTAAAACGATTTATAAAGCACGTTTTGAATGGAAATCGACGAAGTATATATTATATATAATATATAATATATATATATATAATATAATGGCCTGAATAGAATGCGCCGCGCCGCGGCAGTTCGCGAATTTCAACCATTGACTTCGAACGAATATTTCGGGACATCCTACCGTCGGATTCTCCTAAAACCGGAACCGTTGGGTTCGTATCGAAAAGAGATTTCTAACGAATATTAGAAATTAGAAATCAAACGGTTGGATTTGGAATTATGTCCAAATCAAATTTGGAAAAGGTCGCTGTAAGTGCAGTTCGATGGACTTTATGGAAATCGACTGTAGGGGCCTTGATAAAATTATTAAAAATATCAATAATTTGTGTAAAATCATAAGAAATGATTTGGGAAAATTTGGGATGAAAAACTCCATATTTGAAAAAAAAATAGATTTTTATCGAAATGAACTAGTTTTGAACTAGAATTAAAATTCTATTTATTTTTAAATAAATAAATTTGATTTGAAAAGGTTTTAAAAGTAACCAGAATTTCCAATAATTGAATTGGAATGGATTTGAATCGAAATTGCCTTCGGAATATTTCGATATTGGATTTCGTGATGATACAAATATTGTTATGGAAATTTGAAAGATATATTTATATCGTTATTTCCAATACGATATTTGTTGGTCATAGAATTTGATATTGAATATAAGCCGATATATTTTCTATTCAGAGCCTTGTATTTAATATCAAATATGATTTTGGGTTTATCGTGAACCGTGTTTTAAATGACACTGATTCTTTAACCCAGTTGAAGATTAAAACTAAGTGGAGTTTTAATGAATCTTTAATTAGATTGAAAAGATCGAGAATGGAGTATCACCAGTTTTGCTCCAGGCGATAGTTAAATCTTTAATTAGATTTAAACGTGAAATGGTAATTAAATTTGCCGATAACACCGTGGTGTTAGATATGAAGTAAGACCCGTTTTACTTCATGGGATAAATAGGTTGGGATTGGGAAATTAAAACAAACGATTACTTCAGTAAGGTTCGCTAATCCCGACTAGTTTGAATTGATATTCAAAGGTGGATTAAAGAATAAATTCAAGGAATTTATCTTTGATAAAATTAATGGGAACCTTTCCCTGTGAATGTGAAATTTAGAAACTAACTGTCGGTTAGCTAAGCAGAATGGTTTTCTGGATATTGATCTGATGTTGGTTTCGACCTTCGGGGTTAATATTTGGGGAATTATTCTCTTGATTAATTTACGGTTAGTGACTGATGAATTGGAATGAGGTGTATGTTGTGTTTGTGTAACACTTATTTAAAATATACGCGAGTTATTCGGAAAGACCGGGTTTATCCCATTCTGAATAACTGATACGACGATGAGTCGAAGATGAAGACGGTGGTCAAAGACCGGAGGTCTTCACATCGTTTGGGTGATTACTGATGATCTTGATTGGGATGTACACCCAAGAAGATGGAAACAATCGGTGATCGTCCAGACGTACTTGGAGATCGATGGATATGCGGGGTACTAGGTGCCTCCGGTTTCGTTCAGACCCAGAACGGACTTGTAAATGGACTGTGTGTCTGACATTGGATTTCAGTCTGTGTGATTGATTTCTATTAAATATATATCTGTTTGGCGGTGGAGAATTTATTCTCTTGCTTAACGCCTTTCTCCGAGACGTACGAGCTCAGGGGTTATGTACTGATGGATATCAAACGCATAGAGTGAATTGCATGTGTGGCATGCCTAAGTGGCGAATGATCAAGGCTTCTGTTGAAAAGCACAATCTTGTGGTTGATGATCGAAGCACGGCCTTTGTGGCATAGCTTTGTGTAACGTTTACTTCGCGAGTTTCAGACCCGGTATGAACCAAAAACGGGAGAAGGACCTCAGGGAGGGCTTGCGTTTCTTTCTAGTTAGAAGTGGCGTCAGTGGTTTTACACGCTCTGACGAGTTTGACTTATGTGGTTGTTGCTGTTGCGAGGCGCCTCGGTTTGATCTGACGATCCGGTTCCGATGGAGTTATTTAGTTGGCTCACCTACACCCCATAGGGCGGGGAAACGCATGTTCAGGCATTTTAATCCACATCGGTGGACCGGCCCTGACGATCCAAAGGCTTGACTGAGTACTTGCTTGAGGGGCGGACTAGAGCGTCTCGAATCGGTTGAGGACTATCTTTTGCCGCGGTTCATAGATGGAAATCCAATTTCCAAATACGTGATTCTGCGGTTTTAATTGTAGAACTAGTATGGCGACAAGATATATGGTACCCATGCCGTCTATGATTGATACTTATGATTTGAAGTTGTTTTATACACTATGCACTTATAATAGTATCAAATGATTTGTTTTAAATGTATCAAGCATTCTTGGCTATTATAAGGTAAAAACCCTATCCCCCGGCTTGCGTTGCATTGTGTGATGGGAACTGGGTCTTATAATAGCTTCATTGTTCTTTATTTAGCATTGCGCTGTTGTTTTATGCACTGGTATTCATCGGAGGAAACCCGTTCCGTGTTATACGGCGTGGTCCCTTGATTTATCGAACTTTAAAATAAAGATTAATAACTGTTTTAGTTCTCACACCAGTCCCATGACTGACCTGGAGTTTATTGTTTTAACCTAAACTCTGGGTGCCCTTATTTTGACACGGGCAGCTAGTAGTTTTGGTTTTGCAGATTTATATTCACAGGATCCTGGTTTACAGCTGGAATGATATCTGGAAAGCTTTGTATCCGTATATCTCTTCTAGTTGTGTATTGTATTATTTTCCGCTGCTATGTATTTAAATGTAATTTAAATCCTGATATTTCTGTGTAATATTCATTTATACTCTGTATATTCTTGTATTCTGATGGAATTGTTGTAATATGCAATGAAATGTTCTTCCGTGTGCGTTCTGATGTGGCTTGTCCTCGAACCATCCGCGCTTTCCCTCACCCGGGAAGTTACGGGTTTTTCCACCAACAGATCTATTTACGAAGGCACTTTGAAAATCAACATTTCAGAAGATGATTTATAAAATCGGTATGCGTCGCTTGCACCACCAAACTATTTGAATAATGCGTTATGAATCAAGGGGCATATAAAATTTGCGATAATGTAATTTTTTCCTTCACTAATATTTTTCCTACTGGAATTTTGTTATTAAGCTTTGTAATGAGGCATTATTTTGATCCAGAAATATCAACTCTCGTAGTAGCATTGTTAACATGTAATCTAAAGATGAAATAAAAATTGTATTTTTTTCCTTGTTTATGATTTTTCCCACAGGGTTTTTCATAAAAAAGGTTTTTAACAAGACAATTAATTTTATTATCTTGCATACGCATATTCAAAGGTAAGTATTGTAATACATATTATTGAGGGTGAGTACGCTTAATGTAAGGGATATTATTGTAAATATTTGGATATTTAAAGTCTATAAATAAAGAGCTCATTTGTGTATTCTATACATAATGAATAGAATGTCTCTTTCCCTTATTTCTTCTGTAAAAATATATCATCTATTACGGTGAACAAATCAGCATTTTAGGAGAGAATTTTGAAAAATAACGATTTTTAAAACAAAATAAAAACCATAGCATTTTGGTGACCATAGAAAATAAATTACGTATTAATGCATATTTATTCCATAATATTCACACTGACTAACATCTGTTGGGTTAATCAAATCAGCATATTAGGAAAGCATTTTGAAATGCCACCAATTAGATTGTTTGTATTTCCCTAATTATGATCTTTGCAGGCAAATAAAAACATAACGTTGTCTAGACTGAAAATAAATTCATCATTATTGCATATTTTATTCTTAATATTTTCACATTGACTACTCAACATTTATAAATATCACCTAATATTGTTACAAACATACACTACGTTTGTGTAAGATTCAAATTTTTTCCCAGCTCTTTTTCTTTCATCAACATCGGCTTTTGACCTGTGTTTTCAAGCGAGTCTTTATTTGGATTCTTATAGAAGTTGGGTTTAGTAACACTTTTTATGTTTCTATAAGTTCATAAATCCAACCGCATGGAAATAAGGTAACAACAAATTTCAAATAATACTTTTGTTGTTAGGTTCTGTATGCATTTTGAAAATCTTGAAGATGCATGAATAAAAAAAATTAGTTCTGAGAAGAAATTCAAGCAATATTGATCAAAAGTCAAATAACCATTGAACTGGTGATGTAGGTCTAAAAGCATAATGAAACCTGAGATGCTGAAATCGTATTCTTGGTGTTTAGATTGCCATAAGTGCTCACGTGCCCTTCATGGCTTATTTCATCGCTTAAAGGTTCATTCAAGATAATTGCTACTTTCGTGTATTGTTATGTGCAGTTTCATAATTAAACATACATTAAGAATTGAATAACTATTGATAAACAAAAGATGAAGCATTGTTTTGTGCCAATAGTAAAGTAATGTCTTCTCCATATTTATTTATTTATGAAATTGAGTGCTTTATATAAAAGTTTAGATAGTACATTACATGGGCCATCTCGACCAAATTAGAGGCTCAAAGCAACACGGATTACTTTGAGAATTAATTACACTAAAAATATTATATACAACTCACATTGTTTTCGATATATATTTAGTTGCACCACCAACAATATCAATTTAAATTAGATTATATTCGAAACTAAAACTAATAGTGAGATTACTTTAACATTTGTAGTACAACTCCGTCGTTCACTTCTTTAATTTAAAAGGTTGTATAAAGATACTTGACATTGAATTTATTTATATTAAAGGAATACAAATGTAAATTGACATTTTAAATTTTCGAATACCAAAGTTGATGTACGGTAATTGCATTGTGTGAGTTTCAAATGCCTTTCTTCAAAGCATGGTTTAGTCATAACATTTGTATATCCCAGTGGGCCGTATTTAGCTTGAGGCCTTAGGTAACCGCCTACACTGCCTTGCAATTGAGCTAGCAATGATTACATGGCCAGTAGATTACATCGCCCAAGGTGAGATTTGAACGCAAGGTGAGATTTGAACGCACAACATCTCGCACAATGTCGAGGTGTCTTAACCATTTTGATACTTTATAAACTGTACGTATTGTTACTATAATAAGGTTAATATATTGTTAAACATATAGAGTTGGAAGGAAAAGAAAGAAGAATAAAGAAGTTATTTGAAGTAGACGGCAAATCCTTCGTGAAACATGTTGTGATTTATCATGAAACTAGACTGTTGAAAATAAACTTGGTTTTTAAGGAAATACTGATTATGTGACAATTTAATTATTGTACTTAGAAAGGCCAAGATAAATGGAAATAAATTAAAGACTTATCAAAATAAGATTAGAAAATAATCTAGACTAAACAAATATGTAAAAAGAAGATAAATCAAGAAAAAGAAGAGCCTAGATATTCTCTCTTATATAAATTATGATGTAATCACTCATTTGTATGAAGCAATATCAAGTAGTGTATTAAACTGATGTATGAAATCAAGTTGAAAGAAAATAAATAAAAATAAACATTTCCTCCTCATACATTTTTAAAATTCTTCTTCTTCTAAAATTTTCTAACAGTGATATCGGAGCTAGAAGATCCTTTCAACAAGAGCAAGTTTGAAATCATGGGATTTCTATTTTCTTCATCAATTGTTCTCACAAAAGAGAATTACGAGGAATGGAGCAGTAGAAAAAAAAGAGGAGCTAATCTCCAAAGGTTTATGGGAGATTGTTGAAAATGGCTATGAATGGCGTAATGACTTCGAGAGCATGTCGCAAATGGATAAGAAAGCCTTTGCGAAATTAAAACAGAATAATTACTGTGCTCTTTATGTGATTGCTGAGAGCGTCGATGAGAAAGCTTTAGATCTCATTTTTGGAGAAAGTTGTGCAAAAGATTCATGGAATCTCTTGAAAAAGGTATATGGAAAAGATGCTGCAAAAACAATTAATGAAGATAAGTTGATTGATGAGGAAGATCAAAAGCAGGATAGAGAGAGTGTGAATGAGAAGGAGCCAGAGAAGAAGAAAGAAGAGACTGTGCCAGAGCCTATGGAAGAAGAGGTGATGGATGAGACAGAGAAGGAGAAGGAGAGGAAAAAGATGTCCCAGAAACAAAAGGAAGCTGGGAATGCTGTTAATAAAAGGAAGGATTTTGATAAGGAAGTTGAGTGTTATAACAAAGCTTTGGAGCTTAATGATGAGGATATTTCCTTCTTGACTAATCGTGACGCTGTTTACCTGGAGATAGGAAAGTATGAAGAGTGCATCAAAAACTGCGACAAATCTGTGGAGAGGGGGAAAGAGCTTCGTTCTGACTTCAAGATGATAGCAAGAGCATTGATAAGTAAAGGAAGCGCATTGGTGAAACTTGCAAAGACCTCGAAGGATTTTGTTGGAAATTTTATGTGAATTATTAAAATATTGAGATAAGTGTATGAATGGCTCCCTTATGTGAATAGTCCCACATCATGGGATTATATGGAAGAGGCAAGTATTTATATTTGTTTCTAAGAAATCTTGTTGGGGACTTAGGCTCCCAATGCATGCTTTGTTGTGAGGAGGGAGACCATGCATCATGACCACCACATACGCACGCGACCGACCGACTCGACCCGGTTCGGTTCGGTTCGGGCTTGGGCCTTGGCTTTGTGGTGTAGACACTTATATTTTTGGTCCAGAAAACACTGCGTTTTTCGAACTATTTTTTAAATATAGAAAATATTTCTGAGCCGACTTTTATTTATGAAGCGGTAAACTCCTGACCCAGTATTTTCAGCAGATCCTATTTTTCTTCCTGTGCCCAGTATTTTCGATTAACCCTAATCTCCGTCTATATTATTATGTTCAGTTGTAGACGAGATTACTACAGAAAAAATATAATATTTCTCTCCTCTGCCATTAAAATAATCTTACAGAATTTTTTGAGCAGTTATTAATTTCGAAAGTGCAAATCTGCACTGATTTGTTGTGCAAAGAAAATCAGTTATTAATTTTAAAGAGGCTGTTTTATCCTAGAGGTAGCGGCGGAAGTACGAACTAGTTTTGCACCACCGACCAGATCGCCGAATCGTCTTCAAGAGAGCGACCTAGTCCGCGACTCAACCATTGTTTCCCAACAGTTTGAAGACGAAAAATGAAACAATGGCTTTGTCTGCTGCCCCATTCAGTCTCGGCGACCTAATCTCAAATCGCACTGCTTAAGAACAAATTCAGTCAACTTGATCAGCATCCGGATCCTCGAGCCAGCAGTAGGGGTCGGAGATCTGGACCCAATGGTAGTTGTCAATGATGATTCATCGCGACAAACAATTGGATAGTGAAGAGCTGGAATTGGCGAGCAGAGAAAATTGGACCTGCAAGAGAGACTGCTCATCAAATTGCAACCGGACAGTTGCATTATTTTCCAACAAAGTTCTACCGCAAGTGGTAGAAGAAGCTGGATAATAAAAAGGAGTAATCACTTGGAGAATCAGACTTCATGAAGGTACAATCTATTAACGAGATTTATTCTCTATGCTGATTATGTGCAATAAAACAAATATGGAACAATGAATGGCAGACAATTTTTAAACAGGATGCTGCTCATAATTGTTTGATCTAGTAATTTTCAAGTAACACCTAAGATAGTTCCAAATTTGCTTGGAATATGAGCAGTTAAGATAAAGAAGTTTTATGTCTTCATGAAGGTATTGAGCACAAATTACACTTAGGATCGGTAGATACATTCCAATTGATAATTTTATCTTTGGTAGTGAACTAATTATTTGAAACCAGCAATGCGTTTAAGGACATTCTAGGAGCACATATACAATCCCAAATCAAAGAATTTGACCGAACATGGTTCCATACTGAATTAAAATCAAAGTTTTCATTACCAATAGGCAACTAATGCTAGATATCACTGTCTTTTTTGAGATTTCCTCTGCGAGATACATAGCGTAAAGAATGCTTATGCAGATTTTGATTTTTTGACTTAGATCGAGATTTAGTTCTAAGTATCTATTAAGACTGGTATGTAAAAATGCAGAAATTAATTTTTTTCTGTGATTCAATTATGTTAGTCTTTGAGTTTATGAATATTATCCTATGAGAAAATATAAATTCTCAAACATATGAACATTTAAAATAGTAAGCATCCACAACCGGCCAGTAAATAACAGAATGGAATCCGCAAGGAAACCATAAACGCGAGCAAAAACCAACCCAAATGAATGATTCTAGTCAGTTATTCTATAATACAAATTTAGAAAACCAGGTCATATGGCACAAAAATGTCGGAACAGGCCAGACCCTGCACCGCAGACAAACCTGACCGAGGAGCCTCTAACGGCTATGATTACTGAGATTCACCTTGTTGGTGAATCAGAGGGTTGGTGGGTAGACATTGGTGTTTCTCTCCATGTTTGCTATGATCGTGATATATTCACAATATACACGGTTGCTGATGATCAGAAAGTGTGTTGTGAGATCCTCACACCACTTAAGTTGTAGGGACTGGTAATAATGAAAATAAAGCATAAGATTGGAAAGACATTGATTCTTAAAGATGTGATGCATCTGATATGTTTTGAACATTCAAAATTGAAATCAAGAAAATAGGAAAATTAAGAGACTACATAGTGATAGAGGAATAGAATACGAATCAAATTCTATTCTGGATTTTTTTATGTGAGATATTGTACATAAGAGAACTGCACCCTATTCACCTGAAATGAACGGTAAAGCTGAAAAAATAGGACCTTTACCGAATTAGTAATTGCCATTTTATTAAATTTCGGTGCAGCAAAACATTAGTGGGGGGATATTTTATAGACTGTATGTTATGTTCTGAATAGAATCACCGAATCTGAGAATAAAATTTCGCCTTATGAATTTTTAGAGAAATATAAATCCAATATGTCATACTTTAGAACTTGGGGTTGCTTAGCATATGTTCGCATTCCAGACCCTAAGAGAATAAAATTGGCAAGTAAACCATACGAATGTGTATTTATAAGCTATGCTGTTAATAGCAAAGCATACAGAATTTATGACCTAAATACACATAATATATTTTGAATTTAATGATGCCAATTTCTATGAAACGAAATTTCCTTTTAAATTAAGGAATAGTGGGGGCACATCAAGTATGCCTATTAGAACAGAACTTAACAAAATTTCTGAAACTGAACCTAGAAAAAGTAAAAGAGCAAGAATCGTAAAAGATTTTGGTTCATATTTTTGTTGCTTTTACTATAGAGGAGGATCCCTTAAACCTCCAAGAGGCCTTATCTTCTTTAGATGCCCTTTTTTTGGCAAGAGGCTATAAATAATGAGATGGATTCTCTAGAATCCAATAAGACATGGCATTTGATAGATTTACCTCCTGGTTGTAAATCTATATGCTGTATATAGATACTTAAAAAGAAATTAAAAAAACCTGATAGCACTATTGATAAATATAAAGTACGACTAGTAGCTAAAGGTTTTAAATAAAAAGAAAATATATATTTCTTCGACACTTTTCACCTATAACTAGAATTACATCCATTCGGGTATTAATCTCACTTGTCTCTATTCTTAATTTATTAATACACCAAATGGATGTGAAAAACGCATTTTGAATGGTGAATTAGACGAAGAAATTTATATAGACCAATCTGAAGGATTTGTAGTGCATGATCAAGAACATAAAGTATGCAAATTAGATAAATCGTTATGTGGTTTAAAACAAGCACCTAAACAATAGCATGAAATTTTTTATAACTGTGATCATTTCACATAGTTTTAAAGTTAATGAAAGTGACAAATGCATTTATTACAAATCTGAGAATGACATTTGCACTATTATATGCCTTTATGTAGATGACCTACTCATTTTTGGGTCAAACATTCATGCCATAAACTCAGTCAAATCCTTATTAAGTGCCAGTTTTGATATGAAAGATCTAGGTGAGGCGAGTGTAATCCTTAATATTAAAATTACTAGGTCCGAAAAAGGGATTTTCTTTGGATTAATCTCATTTCTCTAAAGAAAGACAATTACTTTGACTGTAAATCTGCATGTACATCATACGATCCCAGTGCAAAGATATTTAAAAACACTTGTGAAGGTGTAATACAGTCAAAGTAAGCGAGCATCATTGGCTGCCTTCGGATGCCACTGATTGTATTAGACCCGACATTGCCTATGTCGTGAGATTATTATGCATGTTAACTAGTAGACCTAGTATAGAGCATTGACATGCTATTGAAAGAGTCATAAGATACCTTAAACGAGCCATGAACCTTGGATTACATTATGAAAAGTTTCCAATGTACTTGAAGGATATTCTGATACAGACTGGAATACTTTATCTGTTGATTCAAAAGCGACCAGCGGCTATATATTTAGCATTGCTGGAGAAGCTGTCTCTTCAAAATCCAAAAAACAGACTATTTTGACATAGTTTACTATAGAGACTGAGATAACAGCACTAGCAACAACTAGTGAAGAAGCAGAGAACTAAAGAAATCTGCTAGTTGAGATCCCTATATGGGAAAAATAGACACCAGTGGTGTAATCGATTGTGATAGTTCCGCGGCTATTGCAAAAAGTATAGAACCGTTATAACAACGGTAGAAAACGACGTCGTAAGCATAATACTGTAAAAGAACATCACATATATAGTGATGAAAAATTTGACGACAATTAAAAGAAAAACAGAACCGATATTACAACGGTAAGAAATGACAGTCATATGCACAACATTGTTAGAGAACATCACATATAAGGTGATGATAATTTGGCAGAACCTTTGACGAAAGGACTGTCCAGAAAGAAAGTCCTTAATAATTCTAAAAGAATGGGACTATTGCCCTGTGATTGTGGAATCACGCACAATGGTAACCCGACCTAAATGACTGGAGATCCCAAGAACTAAGTTCAATGGGTAAAAACAAGTTGTGTAGTGATAGTAGATGAACATGCTAAATTTTAGATTAAGAAGCATGTATTCCTGAAGTGATTAGAGGATGAGTTAATAAAAACTCTTAATGAGATCTATACTCTATTTGGAGTGGAGTACCTACCTTCAGGAGTGCTCTTGATAGACTCACCTTTGTGAATGTGGAAATGTGGTCGTTTCCTATGAAGTTTTGGGCAAAACATTCTAGAGCGTTCACTAAACTGGGATAGACGTGCATGGCCATAAACGCACAGGCTTATTTGATTGCACTATAGAAAAGATTGTGTGTGGTTTAATGTCAGGAATAGAGTTCAAGACTACGTGTCACTCTAGTAAAAACTGAATCTTATTCACTACGCAAAGGTTCAAGTCAGATGACACCTTTGTTTATGCACAGTCTTATGTTTTTAGAAACTGCTCGATAATATTTTAAAAATTCAAGTGGGGGATTGTTGGAAATTTTATGTGAATTATTAAAATATTGAGATAAGTGTTTGAATGGCTCAAACCTACTGTTAGTCAGTAAGCGTGCCCGGACCCTACCTACTGTTGGGTCAAAGTTTTGATACCAGAAAGGGTTACTGACTAATATGGGTCCCAAACAACATATGACACAAGTAATTTCCCTTCTAACCTTGTGTCCCCAGACTAACAGATTTCAGATTAACTTGTTTACAAGTTCAGACATACAGAGTTCAGATCAACTAGTTCACAGATCAAACAAGTTTTCAGACTAACAGATCAGATATACGGATTTAACAGATTTACATATTTGTCTAACTTTGTAACTGGGCCTACAGATTCACAAAACAGGTTTGTTAAATTCATTAGTCCAATTAGTTTAACCCTATCCACCCAACACGTTTTAGACATCATATTTATCCCAGATTTGCATTAATTAAATATTAATACACAGACCTCTCACATTAGGTCGGTAGCTTGTGGCCGCTGGATATGTCGGGCGGTTCCGGGCAGGTTTCTGCCACAAGCCAGACCTAACCTCGTGTCTAAGCATATTTTAGTTATGCCTATGACCTCTCACATTAGACTGGCAGTTTGCGGTCGCTGGTTAAGCCGGTTGGTTCCGGGCAGGCTTCTACCGCAAACAGAGCCTAACCTCGTGTCATAGCCAATTCATTCCAATACAGATTTTTCAGATATCAGATTAATTCTGTTTATTTAACAGATTAAACTTCTTCATAGTATATAACAGATTAATCAAATTTCCATGTTCTACTAAATCTTAGGTCGAGCCTACGGATTTCCATACTCAGATTACCATTATCTAGTTTCAACAGATCAGACAATTCACAGGTAGCAGATCTAGCAGTTCAAGCGATTCAACAGATTTAGCAGATAACAGATTTAGCATTTTAGGCAATTCAGCAGTTTTAGCAGATAACGGATTAGGCAATTTAACAGATTTAGCAGATAACAGATTTAGCAGATTATATATATCTAAAACTCTATTTACATATCTTGCCTAATCATAAATTTAGCCTAAACTTACATGCCTAAATCAAGGTCATAATTCATAATACAATATATGCTCCAAATTTTAGCCTTAATATTCCCATTTACAGTTCATGTCAAAACTAGATTTAATATTCTAGTTCACCATTTATGTCCAAGACTAATACACATGTAAATCATTCTCTATTATAGCCAACTCAGATTATGCCAACATATTTGCTATGCCAGATTTACATAATTAAGCTACGCCCAACCCCTGTATGACATGTTTCCACGAGTTCTCTAAATACTAATGAAATGGCCCTATAGGCTCGATGTACATAACAGTGAATGGGAATAAACTAGCAAAGTTACATACTAAATATGAGATCTAACATCATTAAGGGAATAAGCACAAGAAACTAACTACAATAGTTATAGACAACTAACCACAATAGTCATGGGCGACTAATCACAATAGTTTCTTATTCAATGTCATAGGCAATAGTCTCATAGTCATGAATCATAGTCATAGGCAATAGTCTCATAGTCAATGAATCATAGTCATAGGCAATAGTCTCATAGTCAATGAATCATAGTCATAGGCAATAGTCTCATAGTCAGTGAATCATAGTCATAGGCAATAGTCTCATAGGCAACAGTTTCATGTCCAATTATACATGATTATTTGTCCAAAAATTTAGCGTTTGTGCGTTAATCTCTTATGAGATGTGGCGCAGGCTCGTGGTAGCCTGGCTATAGAACAGAAAGAAGAAAGAGATACATAATAAAATATATCAGAATAGAACGTACACAACCTCAAATTCAGATTTACAATCATGTCACAATTATAGTTACAGTTTATAGCGGAAAATAACTGTACTTGCCTTTCGTGGTTTTAAGAAAGGATAATAAACTGTTGTTGATGGAGAAATGCTGAATTATTCCTCTTTAATTGTTGCTGTAGCTCTAAAGTTTGATTTGAGATTTGATTTAGCTTTTAATTCTATTCAGGTTGGAAGAAGATGCATCAGTCCAAGTTTTGATTGTAGCAGAGTAGCGACGCCATTTTTATTTTTAATTAGAACAGAGGCAGAGTATAGACGGAATGAAATTGTGTAGAGAGAATGAGGCTACGGGGCTGTTTATATAGGATTAGGCGGACGAATCTAGATAGAAAACGAGACCAGATACATCAAAATGAACCAGGTTCAAAAACTGGGTTTCGGGAGCAGGTCGACTCCCTAGTCGACCTGGTCATGGGGAGGTCGACACCCCAGTCGACTCCCCAGTCGACCTGGTTGGGGGGGGAGGGGGTCGACTCCCAAGTCGACCTGGGTATATGGGCGGGAATTTTCCTGCCAGCCTTCTCTGGGTTTGAATTTCGAATTTCGAATTTCTGGCTTTATTTTCGAGCTGTTTTATTTTATTTAAATTCCTGAAACTTCTGAGGGTCATAACTTGGTCATACGAACTCCGATTTTCGAAAACTCGGACTCGATTTCATGCAGAATTCCGAGACGAACGCACAATGGCGCAACCCATTTCCCTTGATTCTTATTTTAAAAATTAATTTTTCTCTGATTTGTTACTTATACGTTCACAGAAAATACGGGGTGTTACATTCTCCCCTCCTTAAAGGATTTCGCCCCCGAAATCTTCAAGTTAAGAAGAATGTGTCCTACCATCCAGTCATCCGTCTACTCAACCATCATCCACAAGCATCCATTGTCCTTAGAAAACTTCTAATGTTGTATGAACATATGCAAAAGTGTGTGTATATGTTCCTTATCTTATGCAAAGATCAGGCGGTCCACTGATTCAGTTCACCTCTTTAATGTGAACTATGTCAATGTCATGAGTCCAACATGTATGCAATTTTCCTATTTGATACATATCATTCTTATATGAGTGACAATCATTCATTCATTTGCAACATCCATGTGATGAGTCAATCATTTTGCATCCACAGAAATTGAAAATGCTCACACATCCATATGCAGTATGAGAGTGTATTCGAGCCGATCTAGTGCCTAGTGTGTGTATATGTATCCACGAGCAACCACTAGCAACCACTTGCATCCACTTGCAACCATCAAACATAACATGTCTCAAACACATGTTTACATCCATTAGTTTCTACTTAAAGTTCGAAGATTCGATCGATCGGATACGGTCGAATGTTGGAAGCGAGTACAGATAAAACAAAAACTTGGTTCCCATTAGACATTGGTTGAGAGGATAATTCCCCTTAGTATCAGCCTCGAAGACCGAAACCAATATCAGATTGACACCCAGAGGATTACCCTCTTTAGACAATGTCAAAACTGGAAATCTTAACCTTAGCAGAAATATCCAGATGCTTACAGACTACTAGTACAGATCAGATTATCGAATGATTCTTAGAAAACTAAGCATGGGAAAATCCCACCATATCCCTCAAAAACCCAGAATGTATGCATTACAATCGACTTGACGCCTAACACAGGTACCCTCAAACTCCAACCTACCACCAACAGATGAGTTGTAACCCCTATGGGGTTTGAGCCTATAACCAGATCAGAAACAAGACTAGTATTAAAGTGCAGAGACTCGACTACAGAATCAGAATGCCATAATCGGAAAGAGTTCTAACTCAGTAATCAGATAAGGAAACAAAACTCTCTACGGAAATTTTCCTACTTCTATCCTATCCACCAACTATGAGAGCATTCGCCTGCCTTCCCGAAGTAGGTCATGTCCTCTGTCCTTGACCCCGTTTCTTCGGGCAGTCCCTAGTGAAGTGTCCCATCTCACCACAGTTGAAGTGAGTGTCCTTCCTCTTTTCGGCAATCCTTGTTCAGATGAGTCGAGCTTCCACATGTGAAGCACTTTTTCTCCTTCTTATCTTCAGACTTTCCATCCTTCTTTTGTGTTTCCTTTTAGCCTCCTTTGTGACCCAAGTCCATATCCATGAGTTTCTCATCCTTGGGTTGTGCTCCTTAGCCAAACTCCCTCATTCTTATCTTTACTATATGTGTGTAACACGTTGACAAGTCCCTCGAAATCGGCCTTCATTGCATGGAAAATCCTACAAAGCTCGAAAGAAAATTAACCGTAGGTGAGACTACTGCGGCTACAGATTGAAGTCGGGCGCTTATTTGCCCTTTGACCGGTGTCGTAGTCTTATCAAGCCTACAGAATCATGCCGCGAAGAGGTTACCTCCCAAAAAGCCGGGAGCCCCGGAGAAAGAAGGAAACAAAGATTCCAACAGAGGATCAAAAGATAGATATATGGATTTTGGGAATTATGTTTTTCAAAAATAAGCTTTACTTTTGAAAATACTTCATTTTTAAAACCTTTTTGAAAATAGTTTTCAAAAACTTTACCCAATCTGGTAACCTTCAGCTCTGATACCAAGTGTAACACCCCACCTTCGTTAAGGACACTCACAATGGGAATGCCTTAACTTTAGTGGAGAATTTTAGTAAACAGAACAGAAAATTTCAAGATAGATAAACAATACTTGAGAATTTATAACTTTATTACAGCGAAAAACACAAATCAGTATGGTTACATCTTTACCAAAAACTCAAGTACGTAAATATCAGTCTTGTTCATAAAGTCATCAAAGTACAAAACTCTAAAATCATAATCCCCACAGAAGATGCCATAAGAAGTCAAGCCATACTTTACGCACTTCAAGTACTTCAAGCAGAAGAAATCCGGATCAAGCTAAAGTATTCCCTCCTTGGAAAACCTTGGGGGAGGGGGGAAACGAAAGAAAAAGGGCGAAAACAAGCAAGGTCAGACATAAAGTCTGGCAAGTCCAGTGACTTTCAGCATATGAACAGATAATAATAATTATGACATGAAAATAAGCTGGATAAGAGATAACAGTAATAGGAGCAGCAGATGTACTTAGGTGAAACAGAAGAAACAGAATAATATTACTTTTCATTTCTCTGCACTAATACTAGTATAACAGGATTAGGTGTCACTTTAATGTCTAAACTGAAATAGAAACGGGAACAGAATAATTTCCACAGAAGAGAATGCTAGTAATGGGCCTTTACCGCCCCAACAGAAACAGAATGCTACTAATGAGCCTTTACCACCCGAACAGAAACAGACAGAAACAGAATGCTAATAATGGGCCTTTACCACCCGAACAGAAACAGACAAAAACAGAATGCTAATAATGGGCCTTTACCACCCGAACAGAAATAGACAAAAACAGAATGCTAATAATGGGGCCTTTACCACCCGAATAGAAGGTACAGAAATAGAAACAAAATCAGATTAATCCCTACGGAAACAGAATGTAGAATTAGGTGTACACTAGTAAATGGGCCTTTACCACCCGAACAGACGGTACCACGCAGAAACAGACAGGTGTTGCCACCCAACAGAAACAGACGCTACCAATAGAAACAGACAGAACTAAGTGTACCCTAAAACCCTACCCCAAGCGATCGGCTCCCTAATACAAAAATACCCTGTGTTGGCCCCACAGTAGGGTGTATCACTCCCTAAAGTGACAACCAATTGGCACAGACCTATTTACAGATGTCACGGCGTCTAACATCCTCAGAGGCAGACCGGGATCCATGCACGCACATGACCCGGTTGGAACGCACCATCAACACCCCTCGCCATTATCAGAATGAACCGCTTATAATTAGTTCAGTAAGCGTGCCCGGACCCTACCTACTGTTGGGTCAAAGTTTTGATACCAGAAAGGGTTACTAACTAATATGGGTCCCAAACAACAGATGACACAAGTAATTTCCCTCCTAACCTTGTGTCCCAAGACTAACAGATTTCAGATTAACTTGTTTACAAGTTCAGACATACAGAGTTCAGATCAAGTAGTTCACAGATCAAACAAGTTTTCAGACTAACGGATCAGATATACGGATTTAACAGATTTACAGATTTACAGATTTGTCTAACTTTTTAGTTGGGCCTACATAATCACAAAATGGGTTTGTTAAATTCATTAGTCCGATTGGTTTAACCCTATCCACCCAACATGTTTTAGACATCATATTTATCCCAGATTTGCATTAATTAAATATTAATGCACAGACTTCTCACACTAGGTCGGTAGCTTGTGACCGCTGGATATCCCTGGTGGTTCCGGGCAGGCTTCTGCCACAAGCCAGACCTAACCTCGTGTCTAAGCATATTTTAGTTTTGCCTATGACCTCTCACATTAGACTAACAGTTTGCGGTCGCTGGTTAAGCCGGTTGGTTCCGGGTAGGTTTCTACCGCAAACAAAGCCTAACCTTGTGTCATAGCCAATTCATTCCAATACAGATTTTTCGGATATCAGACTAATTCTGTTTATTTAACAGATTAAACTTCTTCAAAGGATATAACAGATTAATCAAATTTCCATGTTCTACTAAATCTTAGGTCGAGCCTACGGATTTCAATACCCAGATTACCATTATCTAGTTTCAACAGATCAGACAATTCAACAGGTAGCAGATCTAGCAGTTTAAGCGATTCAACAGATTTAGCAGATAACAGATTTAGCAGTTTAGGCAATTCAACCGATTTAGCAGATAACGGATTAGGCAATTTAACAGATTTAGCAGATAACAGATTTGGCAGATTATATATATCTAAAACTCTATTTACATATCTTGCCTAATCATAAATTTAGCCTAAACTTACATGCCTAAATCAAGGTCATAATTCATAATACAATATATGCCCCAAATTTTAGCCATAATATTCCCATTTACAGTTCATGTCAAAATTAGATTTAATATTCTAGTTCACCATTTATGTCCAAGACTAATACACATGTAAATCATTCTCTATTATAGCCAACTCAGATTATGCCAACATATTTTCTATGCCAGATTTACTTAATTAAGCTACGCCTAATCCCCGTATAACATGTTTCCACAAGTTCTCTAAATACTCATGAAATGGCCCTATAGGCTCGATGTACATAACAGTGAATGAGAATAAACTAGCAAAGTTACATACTAAATATGAGATCTAACATCATTAAGGGAATAGGCATAAGAAACTAACTACAATAGTTATAGACAACTAACCACAATAGTCATGGGCGACTAATCACAATAGTTTCTTATTCAATGTCATAGGCAATAGTCTCATAGTCATGAATCATAGTCATAGGCAATAGTCTCATATTCAATGAATCATAGTCATAGGAAATAGTCTCATAGTCAATGAATCATAGGCATAGGCAATAATCTCATAGTCAATGAATCATAGTCATAGGCAATAGTCTCATAGGCAACAGTTTTATGTCCAATTATACATTATTATTTGTCCCAAAATTTAGCGCTCGTGCGTTAATCTCTTATGAGATGTGGCGCAGGCTCGTGGTAGCCTGGCTATAGAATAGAAAGAAGAAAGAGATACAGAATAAAATATATCAGAACAGAACGTACACAACCTCAAATTCAAATTTACAATCATGTCACAATTATAGTTACAGTTTATAGCGGAAAATAACTATACTTGCCTTTCGTGGTTTTAAGAAAGGATAATAAACTGTTGTTGATGCAGAAATGCTGAATTATTCCTCTTTAATTGTTGTTGTAGCTCTAAACTTTGATTGAGATTTGATTTAGCTTTTAGTTCTATTCAGGTTGGAAGAAGATGCATCAGTCCAAGTTTTGATTCCAGCAGAGTAGTGACGCCATTTTTATTTTTAATTAGAACAGAGGCAGAGTATAGACAGAATTAAATTGTGCAGAGATAATGAGGCTAGGGGGCTGTTTATATAGGATTAGGTGGACGAATCTAGACATAAAACGAGACCAGACACATCAGAATGAATCAGGTTCAAAAACTGAGTTTCGGGAGCAGGTCGACCCCCTGGTCGACTCCCCAGTCGACCTGGTCACGGGGAGGTCGACACCCCAGTTGACTACCCAGTCGACATGGTTGGGGCCGGGGGGGGGGGGGGGGGGGAGGGGGTCGACTACCCAGTCGACCTTGGTATATGGGCGGGAATTTTCCCGCCAGCCTTCTCTGGGTTTGAATTTCGAATTTCTGGCTTTATTTTCGAGTTGTTTTATTTTATTTAAATTCCTGAAACTTCTGAGGGTCATAACTTGGTCATACGAACTCCGATTTTCGAAAACTCGGAATCGATTTCATGCAGAATTCCGAGCCGAACGCAATTGCGCAACCCGTTTCCCTTGATTATTATTTTAAAAATTAATTATTCTCTGATTTGTTACATATACGTTCACAGAAAATACGGGGTGTTACATCCTATTTTTCTTCCTCTGCCCAGTATTTTCAATTAACCCTAATCTCCATCATTATCTTCGGTTGTAGACGAGATTACTGCAGAAAAAATATACTATTTCTCTCCTCCGCCGTTAAAATATTCTTACAGAATTTTTTGAGCAGTTATTAATTTCGAAAGTGCAAATCTGCACTGATTTGTTGTGCAAAGCAAATCAGTTATTAATTTTAGAGAGGTTGTTTTATCCTAGAGGCGGTGGTGGAAGTACGAACTGGTTTTGCACCACCGATCAGATCGCCGAATCGTCTTCAAGAGAGCGACCTAGTCCACGACTCAGCCATTGTTTCTCAACAGATTTTGATCCAACCATAGAAACATTTCAGAAAGCATTGACAGAGCATCGTAATCCAGAGACATTGAGAAAAATGAATGATGAAAAGAAAGCAAAGAAGAAGCTAGAACAACTGGAATACTTCGACCCCCAGCTAGCTGACGAAGTGCGTGAGAAAGCTAATGAAAATGAAGAACATATGAAACAAGGAGAAATTGAAGAGCTTAGAGAAAATTTGAAACAAGCAAAATTTTGAAGAAATTTCGAAAACAAATAAAGAAATTGAATTGGCCAAAGATTGCAAAAGTGAATTTTTGGAAGAATTCAAAGACGCCAGATATGACTCATTCAAAATTCATTGTACGAGAATAAGATGGAAGATAAGACATATACTTTTTGGAGTGTTCTACGGCAGCAAAGAAAGACAAAATGAAAGGAGTCCAACAAAGATTTGTATAATCGCATTGAAGACCATGACAATGACAAAGAAGAAGAAAAGAAAAAAGAAAGCTCGCATAGTTACTTTGTTTCTACCAAAGCACATAAAACACAAAGAACCAAAAATCTTGCATCAATTTGCAAAACCAAGTTTACGGGGGGATGTTGGAAATAAACTTGGTTTTTAAGGAAATACTGATTATGTGACAAATTTAATTATTGTACTTAGGAAAGGCCAAGATAAATGGAAATAAATTATAGACTTATCAAAATAAGATTAGAGAATAATCTAGACTAAACAAATATGTAAAAAGAAGTGAAGTCTAGAAAAAGAAGAGTCTAGATATTCTCTCTTATATAAATTATGATGTAATCACTCATTTGTATGAAGCAATATTAAGCAGCGTATTAAATTGATGTATGAAATCAAGTTGAAAGAAAATAAATAAAAATAAACATTTCCTCCTCATACATTTTTAAAATTCTTCTTCTAAAATTTTCTAACATAGACCACAATTAATCTTAATGATCGAGGAAATATATATTGATTGCATCGCTCATTAATTTAGCATTACGATAAGTTGAGAACTCAGAATTTGAAAGATCACAGTTCAGATATTTCCGATTCTTCTTGTAATTCATCGGGGCGATAAATGAACCAGATGAAGAATTTACTAGGTCTAGCTTAAAAAGTGAGGTCAGTGATGATCACCACAAAAAAAAAAAAAAAAAACTCTTACGTAAAGACTAGATTATAAAAACTGAATTTCTGAAGTCATTAATTGATGACTCATAATAGACTGAAAAATTCAGTTTTTAATTTTTGAAATTTAAAACTGAACTTCAGTCTCAAGTAAGTCTATAAATTTTGAAACTGTTCTTTTCTATCTTTAGTCCAGTTTTTAAGTTGGTATGTAGATTATTAGAGCATCTCCAATGCAAATGATCTTTTGATGTTAACTAAATGCCACATAGATAATTGACGTTTTCATTAACTTTTTAGTCTCCAATGCCAATGTTAAAAGTATGTGTAATATGATGTGATAAACTTTTTGTTAGACACTGTGAAATGAAATGTCTAGTTCTAGACATTGTATTTCACAATGTGAAATGATATACAACCAATATTTTTTATTTATTTAATTTTGAAATATTCCTAAAATGACATATGTACAAAATTGAGAGCTTTTGGACATTTGCATTGGAGAACAAATTTTAATTTTAATGTGTAAACTAGTTTTGTATAATTAACATTGTGGAATAGACATAAACACATCGGCATTTTTTGACATTACATTCAATTAGGATTAAAGATGCTCTTAGATATCTAATGTTTGAATTTTTATTTTATTTCAAATCTGACGGTTATATTTAGTGATCCATCTTATCTTACTTAAGATCAATTACAGAAGTTAATGTTCCACGTCTGCCATGTTCTCAATGCACTAGTTTTTAATTCTATTCATTCTTTTCTCTTTTCACATTTAATGCCCTTCTTCTCCGTTTATAGACGATTCATAAATTATCATCGAACGTTTTATCCACCACTTCCTAAACCCTTTATCCATTTTGTTCAATATTCTTGTCCTTTCCACATTAAATAATTCCATAATTATTCCCTTATAATTTTTGCCCCTCATGGATCCTTAGCATAAATTGGATTCTATACCAGCAGTAGTAAATGCAGTGATTTCAAAATCCACTAAACATAATTTACCACGGTTGTAGACAGTTTTCTAGAATTTGGATGTAACATTACCAGAGATGTAAATACAACCAAAATATATCTATTCCAATTTGAGTTGTTGTCTGTATACAAATGTGTGGCCAGTGACGTACGTAGAAATTAACTTCTGTGGGGGCGGAACTTTATGAAAAGAGGGTAAAAAGACAACGACCAATATTTCCATTAAAAAAACATATCTTTGATCCACAAAAGTCATATATGGATATTCAACTTAAGGATAACAAAATAATTCATCAAACGTTCACAAATAAACCCTTATAGGTTTCATATTTTGAAATTTTTGAATAATATCATCAATTTTAACGGTTTTTGAGATATCTCGTTCAGTATAAATCACTAAGCAGTCATTCATCATATCATCACCCAATCGGTTACGAAGTGAAGTCTTGATTACTTTCATAGCTGAAAATACTCTTTCAAAGGTGGCAGTAGCAACAGGTAAAAATAATGTCTACTTTAAAAGCAAGTACACTAACGAATATAAACGGTGTTTTTTTCTTTGAACCATCTTTTTAACGAGTTCATTTATTCCACCCGCATCGGAAAATTGATCATCGGATTACAAGTCTAGTATATAATTGTCAAGTTGATGATCAAGTTGTGTTAACTCATTAACAGAGAAATTAGATGGATAAAATTCAGTGAATCGGATTATTTTTTCGTTATCATACGATGAGAATGAATCAATTGGACTAAGACAAACTATACACAATAGTAATTCCATATTTAGCTCTAACCAAGTTGAATGGTCATTTAACCACGTAGTAATAAATCTGCGCTTTTCATTTACCATTTGACGCCATGGAAATTCGTGTTTTTTTTTTGTTGACATGGCCCTTTTTGTAAATAGAACCGATGGACTTTCTCTTTTTTGTTAGCATTATAACGATGGATGTTTATTCTTAGATCGGGATCCGATGGATACTCCTCTAGATCGTCTAATATTTGAGGAAGTGATAAAGAAATGGAAAGTTGAGGTATAGGTGAAACGCTATTTGAGCTTGATCCGGTTTCTTTCAACTTTGTGAAATAGTTCAACATATTATTTTCCATATTATTTAATAGATTCCTAGAAATCAATCAAAAAATAAAAAATAAGATCAAACTATGCCAACATATGTGAAAGCATAATATGTGAAAGCATAAATTTTTAACTATTTCGTGAAAAATAATATTACAATATGTTACTTTGATCTTAAAACTATATTTACAACATTTAAAAACGATGTAGTAATGGTTAATATCAATATTCATATAAATTTAAACTATATATATATATATATATATATATATATATATATAGACGTTAAGACTTCTAAGGAAAATGTATCTAAAAATAGCAATTCGTTTGAAGTTCTTGCAGACAAAGATGTGTGCGTGCAGGCTTTTAATAAAGAAAGCCATGATGTTACTAAAGCTGATGGGTTAGCAGCTATGGAAAATGAAACTGAGTACTTGTTAGATAAGGAGAATGATAAGGGTATGCATATAAAAGGAAGAAAAGAGCAAGATTTGTTTGGTTCTGCTAATGGAATGCTAGATGATGAAGATTGTGGTGGGTTGATGAGTACCGAGGATGCAAGAAATAGAGATATTTTATTAGACGAATCTGAAAGCTCTTGGAGTAGTTTAAAAAGTAGAAGATCCAAACATAAGTCCACTAAATTCAAAAAAGTCAACAACATTATGTCCGAAGAACCTTTGGTGGAGACAAATCCAGATTGGGTCAAATTAGTTTCTCAATTTCAAAATAAACCGAAAATGAGGAAGACAAAGGAAAATAGTAGCACTCCCAGTGGGGTCTTTAGTGGAGGAATATCAAAAAAGTAAGCATATTTCATTTGTTTCCTTTTGCGTTGGCTTGATGGTTCATGTATCTCTTAATTGCTTGGCCTTGGGATTTGCTTTTATTTAGGGTTTGTTTTGGTTTTGCCTGCTTTTGTTTCGGGAGCTGTTCTTCCTCTTGTGTGTTCATTTCAAGACAATTTGCGGATATCTGGTATTTCTTTGAAGTTGGTTGGTAGGTGATTTTTGGTGTTTGCCTGCATGCTACTACTGAAGTGTGGATTAGATTTTTTGTGGTGTGTGGAGGTTGTTGGTACTCTGTATTGTTGGTTATTATGTCGCTCAGAGTTTTTTTGAAGATGAATATTTACTGTGGTGTGTGGTTCTTGTGCTGTTGAAGTTTTGTAGCTTCTGGACTTTATTAACTCCTTTTGGACTTGCAGCTTTGGAGTTTGGCAGCTCTTTAGGAGTTTGCAGTTTGATCTGGACGATATATAAGGGTATATGCTTTGTTGACTTGTTGTGTGGCATGTAATTTTCTTTTTTCTAGTCTTGTTTTGTCTGGGTAGAGCTGGATTAAGTTATTTGGTGTTTAGTATTTGTTTTTTTTTTTTTTGTAGTTTATCATGTGTATCCAGCTCTTCCCTCTTCGTTGTATTCTTCTATTTATGTAATATAAGTACCCTGTTTTTCTATATATATATATATATATCTATATATATATATATATATATATATATATATATATATATATATATATATAGGCAAACGTTCCGTTGCACCACAAAAATGAAACACCCCAAAAGCCCCTTGATTTCCATCTCTCATTTAAGTGAGTGGGAAGTGAGAGAGTTAGTGCAAGGAGAGAGAAGGGGAGTTAGTGGGAAATGAGTGGTGGAAAAATGAGAGGCTAAAGGGGTGCTCACTATTTTGGATGCCACTGAACCTGCCTCATATATATATATATATATATATATATATATATATATATATATATATATATATATATATGAGAAGGGTTCCGCTATACCGTTTATATTGCACGTGAACTCTCCCCCTTAATCTACACCACTCATTCTCCCACTCATTCTTTCTCTTCTCATTTCAATATTATTTCTTAGTGGAAAGAGAGAGAATGGGTGGTGGAAATTAAGAGGGAGTTCACGTGAAGTATATGAGGTGTAGCGGAACTCTCCTCTCTCTCTGTATATATATATATATATATATATATATATATATATATATATATATATATATATATATATATATTTTTAACAACATTCACTATAACATTTTCATGAATATCATGAAAATAATCTCATTTTTGCAATCATGGATATGGCACCATTATCAAAAATGTGTTCAAAGAGGTTTGAATAATGTTTTTTTTACATTCCAAAATGTTTCTCCCTTCTTGTAAATGCACAGTAGAACAACTAATGAACCATTAATTTACATGCATGGACGTACATCTCCTCGTCAAAAGTTCATTGTTACTATTTAGGTGTATTGTCATTAGATTTTTAATAGTTCCTTTTGTTCTTATAATCCTGGTCAGTGGTTATAAACCCGTATGGGTCACATGATAAATTACTTGATCAAGACGGTGAGGTAGTGCAATATGCAACAGCTTTGTATTTTCAGTTTTCTTTCCTTCAATTATTGCAAATTTGCATTGTCTAAGTATAATTTATTGCTTGGAATAAGAAAAGGATTAGCTTAAACTATGTCTAATAGATATTTGGTTTAATCTACTGCGTGTTTGATCAACCATTTATAGACAAAGTACAACTGTGTTCCCTGAATGAACAAGCAATCAAAATATTCGATTAAATATGAAATATAATTAGGAGTTAACAACTACAACTGCATATAAGTGGCACTTTCTTTCCATAATACATTATGACTCAACATTCCGGGCCTACAGCGATTTATATAATGTAATTGAATAAGAATGTCGATGGAGTTAATAAATGCCTAGACAAAGTAAAAGGATCCAAGTACGTGCTCATGCCAATGCATGTTGTAATAGAATATAGAAGGTTGCATAAGCATTCCTACTCTGCATGTTTGTAAACCTTTTAGTTCTTTAATTATCCACACTGTCACTTAATTAAAAATACTTGAAGCCAATCATTTCAGTAACTAAAGTTATTTAAACTTGAACACTAACTACCACGATAAGTAAGTTCTAGGTTGCTATATATTTTGAGGTGGCCATATCGATTTCAACATCAAACTTTCTCATCACAATAATGTTGAATTTATTAAGCACTAGTTTTCTCATATTTCTCCTATTGTCTGTCTCTGCAAATTCACAAGGCCTTAAAGTAGGATATTACAAAGCAACATGCCCTAAAGTTGAAACTATTGTGCGGAAAGAAGTGGCTAAAGTTCTTTCAAGAGCTCCTAGTCTTAGTGGTCCCTTACTTAGGATGCACTTCCATGATTGCTTTGTTAGGGTAAGGATCTTGCTATAGATTATGACCAAAAGTATATGCAACTGATCATGTAAATTTATAATGCAGGGTTGTGATGCTTCAATTCTACTGAATTCCACTACGATGAACACGGTAGAAAAGCAGGCGTCACCAAATAAAATTGTTCGAGGCTACGGAGTGATTGATAGCATCAAGGCTAAATTAGAGAAAAAATGCCCTAAAACTGTTTCTTGTGCAGACATCTTAGCTCTTGTTGCTAGAGATGTTACTCATAATGGTACATAATAAATTAAACTACTTTAGTTTATAGTTTGTTATAATTTCCTGAATATCAAAGCTTTTAAACTACTGGTTTTTGTACCATTTTCATGCCATGTTTCTCTAGTATATCATATGTTATTTGGTACCATAATAAAAAAAGATTTGACTTTGAAAGTATAAACGTGAAACATAATATGGAGACATGCTTTGAATTATTAAACAGATCAATGGTTTTGGGGCTGATTCATATTGTTTTAGAATGATACAACACGACTAATTTAAAAATAATCTTGATGATGATAATAATATTGTTTTTTGGATCATACAAAAATATAATCTTATCAAGCAGCGGGTTCGTGATAAACTAATTACACTATACTTGCATACAATCTAGCTCTACTTGATGTTACTTGAAGTTAATAGCTTGTTGCATATCATTACCCTTTTTTTTTTAATTTAAAACCAAGCTTCTATTATACTACCTTTGTACCATTTCGCATGTCATGCCATGTTTCTATATTTCTGCATTACTATATGCGACATGTATTATATATAACCATGCATGTTGCACTAATTTGTTTAACATATATAACATATCAATGCAGACAAAAGGGCCAAAATGGAAGGTACCAACAGGAAGAAGAGACGGAAGGATGTCAGTATTCAGCGAATTTATCAACTTGCCACCTCCATATTTAAATTTTACTCAACTGAAAGGAATATTTGCACAAAATGGTCTTAGTGTGAAAGATCTAGTAGTATTATCTGGTTCGCATACCATTGGAATTTCGCAGTGCTCGTCTTTCACTGATCGTTTGTACAACTTCACTGGAAAGGGTATTGCCGACCCTTCACTGGAAAGAACTATGTTAAAGAGCTGAAGCGTAAATGCAAACCAAATGATGAATCAACTGTTGTAGAAATGGATCCTGGAAGCTTCTTAACCTTTGATAACAGCTACTATAAGCTTGTTGCAAAAAGAAGAGGGCTGCTCACTTCTGATAAATCTCTTTTGGATGATCCTGAAACTCGAGCTTATGTCTTTAAACAAGCAAACAGTAAAAGTTCACATAAATTTTTCAAAGATTTCAAGACCTCAATGGTTAAGATGGGAAATATTGGCGTGCTGACAGGTTCTCAGGGTGAAATTAGGAAACACTGTGCGTTCGTGAATTGAATTTGTTATTTAAATTCTTTAATTTTACTTTTGAAGAATAAGAGCGGAATACATGCATTGTAATAAAGGTATAGTTTGGTTCTTAGAATTCTTTGCACCATTCTTGTGTAATGATTTTTGTCAACGGAATAAGTTAATAGTTGTGCTTGGTTTTTGTTTAAAACGATGTGAATTATTGACGTTAGTTAATAAGTACATACCATTAATATATTACTTTCATCTTGTTGGATTTCGATAAGATATTGCTTCAATTTATTTAAAAGAGAGTAGGGATATGAAGATAAAAAATATCTCTTTTTCTTGTCTTATTACATAAACAACTGCCTTATTTATACAACTCGGTTAAATACATAAATATAGCAAACTAATATGAACCACTTATATTAGTGGTGATTACATATTTACACCATTATAATTAATGGTTATTATTCCATCAAATATAAAACCGCTGTTTGTTTTGCTAAATTTAGAAGGTCTTCATTATTCAACACTCCTCCTTGAAGAACTTCTTCTGTATACCAAGCTTATTCCTCAGAGATTCAAACTTTGCTTTCGGAAGGGGTTTTGTAAAAATATCAGCTAGTTGCTCTTCTGTATCACAATGCACTAGGCTGACCTTTCCTCTACTTTCCGCTTCTCGAACAAAGTGGTACTTAATTTTAATATGTTTTGTCTTTCTATGTTGCACTGGGTTTTTGGCAATAACAATTGCTGATGTGCTATCACAGAATATTTTAGTCACCGACTTTTGTTTCTCTCCCAATTCAGACAATATCCTTCTTAGCCATATTGCTTGATTTACTGCTGCACATGCTGCTATATACTCAGCTTCAGCTGTTGACTGTGCAATCGTATCCTGTTTCTGACTTAGCCTAGAAAATACACCATCTCCAAGTGAAAACACATATCCTGATGTACTCTTCATGTCATCCATTGATCATGCCCAATCACTGTCTGAATATCCAACCAGTTCCGGATCTTCAGTAGATCTGAACCAGATTCCATAATCTGTAGTAGCTTTTACATGATGGAGTACTCTTTTTACTACTTTCATGTGTATTTCTATTGGTTTTTGCATAAACCTAGATAATATACTGGTAGCATACATTAAATATGGCCGAGTAGCAGTTAAATATAATAAGCTGCCTATTATACTTCTATAACGTTTAAAATCTGCTTCTCCTGAATCATCGTCCTTGCTCAATTTTTCATTTTGAGCAAGAGGAGTTGAAATTGGTTTACATCCTTCCATATTAAACTTCTTCAAGATATTTGTTGCATATTTTTCTGACAAATGAAGATTCCTTCTTTAGTTTGATCAATCTCCATTCCTAAGAAGTAGTTCATCAAGCCTAGGTCCGTCATTTCAAACATTTTCATCATCTCTTGTTTGAATTTAGCAATCATTGACATATTACTTCCTGTAATTATTAGATCGTCAACATAAAGGGAAAGGATTAGCATGTCAGAACCTTCCACTTTAATGTATAGAGTTGCTTCATTTGGACTCTTCTTAAATCCCTATTGATAAAAATATTTATCAATACGACTGTACCATGCTCTTGGAGCTTGCTTAAGTCCGTACAAAGCCTTTTTTAACCTTAAGACTTTGTCTTCCTTTCCTTTTTCTACGAATCCTGGTGGTTGTTCAATATAGATTTCTTCTTCCAAGAAACCATTTAAAAAAGCAGATTTCACATCTAGCTAGAAAATACTCCATTTACGTTGTGCGGCAAGAGCAAGAATTATTCTGATTGTATCTTATCTTGAAACAGGCGCAAAAGTTTCATTATAATCAACTCCAAATTGTTGTGAGTAATCTTTTGCAACTAATCTTGCTTTGTATTTTTGAACTGAACCATCTGGATTTTGCTTGGTTTTGTACACCCATTTCACGCCAATAGTGTCTTTATGCGGCGGTTTATCAGCCAACTCCCATGTTTGGTTTTTTTCAATCATGTGAATTTCTTCTATCATGGCAACTCTCCATTCTTTGCACCGGGCTGCTTGCTCATAGTATATGGTTCATTTGAAACAAGGTAGCAGAACTGCACTTGTTCGGGATCAAAGTCAGATATTCTTTCAGTATTTTCATATAATTCTGACAATCTTCGAGTTTTCGTTGGTGGTTCATCTGAAAAACTGTCAAATTCATACCTTGGTGAGTCTGGATCATCTGAGCTACTCTCAGACTCCTCCTGAAAATGTTACTATTGTTGACCAACTGTGATGGGAGTTGGTTCAGGATTGAATGATTCTGTTACTACATACTTTTTGTTAATGTCATTATACTCCCAATCCCAAGAAGCATTCTCGTCAAATACAACATCTCTACTGACTTGTATTTTGTTGTTTTGTGGGTTATAAACCCGATATCCCTTGGATTGTGAACTATAGCCAAGAAATATTCCTTTTTCAGCTTTGTCATCTAATTTGTGTCATTTTTCACTTGGTACATAAATGTAACATATGCATCCAAATATTTTTAAGTGACTTACAGCTGGTTTATGTTCGGACCATGCTTCAAGAGGTGTTTGATTATTAATGGCCTTTGTAGATAATCGATTCTGAAGATATACTGCTGTGTAAACAGCTTCTGCCCAGAACTTATTTGGCAAACTTTTGTCTTTCAGCATTGTCCTTGCCATCTCCATCACTGTTCTGTTCTTTCTTTCACATACACCATTCTGTTGTGGTGTATACAGAACGGTGAGTTGGCGATGTATACCTTCTGCTTCACAAAATACTTTAAATTCTGATGATGTATACTTCGTCCCATTATCACTCCTCAGACTCTTGATTTGGCAGCCGCTTTCCTCCTCAGCATGACTTTTAAACTTATTGAATATTTTATATACCTCCGATCTTTCTTTCAAGAAATATACCCAAGTCATCCAAGAGTAATCATCAATAAATAATATGAAGTACTTACTATTATCAAGTGATGGAGTCCTCATAGGTCCGCATACATCTGTGTGTACTAATTCTAACTTCTTTGATGCTCTCCATGCTTGCCCAGTAGGGAATGACTTTCTTGACATTTTTCCCAACTGACATCCTTTGCAAACACCAATGGTTTCTGAAATTAGAAGAAGTACTTTGACCATATTTTTGTATGAAAGAAACTTCAAGCATTGTAAATTACTATGCCCGAAACGCTTGTGCCACAACCACATCAGCTCGTTCGCTTTGGCCTGCATAAACTTTTCTTCTGTTTTATATTTCCAGTGAATGGGAAAACATTTCTGTTGCATTTTGACGTATGCGATGTTATTCCCCTTTGGATCATAGATAGCACATGTGTCTCTTTCAAAACGAATTGAATATCCATTTTGCATCATCTATGGGACACTAAGTAAATTCTGATCCAAACTTGGAACATATAGTATGTCTTTAATTTGTCTTGTTCCTTTCTTTGTCTCAACAGTGACTATACCCTTACCTTCGGATTTCACCATTGCTCCATTCCCCATTCTTACTGGAACTTTAATAGATGAGTCTATTTCGTTAAAGACATAAGAATGTTTGGTCATATGATTAGTACAACCACTATCAATAAGTCATGCATTCTCTTGATTAGTTGTGTTTTGACATGCATAAAATAATTTGTCCTCATCTTCTATTATCTCTGATTTGCTTTCTTGCTGACTTTTAGCTCTACATTCCTCCTCAGTATGGTTGAATTTTTTACAATAAGTACATTGAGATTTTCCCTTGTACCAACAATTCTTTTCAGCTCGATTTGTTTTCTTGCAAATCGAGCATGGAGAAAATTTGGCTTTTTTCTCAACTTCTTTGACGTTGTTTGGAATGCACTTTCTAAGTGCTCCTCCTTTTTTATTTTGCTTGAATGATGAGGCTTTGTGCTTTGACCGGAAGGCTCCTTCTCCTGATATTTCACTTCTTCGAGACATCTGATCTTCATGAATTTGCAGAGATGCAATTAATTCTGATATGCTTAACCGTGTGAGATCTTTTGGTTCTTCAATCATAGTCACCACAGTATCAAATTTTTCTGATAAAGTAACCAACATTTTTTCAATAACTCTTTGGTCGGTTATACTTTCACTGTTTGATTTTAGCTCGTTCACCAGTTTAATCACCCGTGAAGAGTAATCTTTAATTGTTTCTCCATCTTTCATTTTGAGTTTTTCAAATTCATGCATGAGAGATTGAAGCCTTATTTTTGTTGTCTTCTCATCTCCTTCAAATTCTGCTTTTAAGATATCCCATGCTTCTTTTGCTGAAGTTGCATTCATGATTCGAGGAAAGATTGTATCTGTTACAGCAACATGAAATTTTGATAATGCTTCTGCATCTTTTTGTGGCCAGTCAACTGATGGAGTGGCAGTATCCCTATTCTAGGGTATACCATTTTCTACAACGCTCCATAAGTGTTGGGTTGCTTGGAGAACGACCTTCATTTTAATACTCCAGAACTTATAATTTTCTCCATTGAAAATGGGAATAACTTGCTGCTGATTTGAACCAGAAAATGCCATTGTTATGTATTATATTGCGGAAAACAGATTTAGGCCTTCTTAATTATTGAGGCTCTGATACCAAAATGTTGGATTTTGATAAGATATTGCTTCAATTTATTTAGAAGAGAAAAGAGAGTAGAGATATGAAGATAAAAAATATCCCTTTTTCTTGTCTTATTACATAAACAACAGCCTTATTTATACAGCTCGGTTAAATACATAAATATAGCAAACTAATATGAACCACTTATATTAGTGGTGATTTCATATTTACACCATTATAATTAATGGTTATTATTCCATCAAATATTAACCTGCTGTTTGTTTTGCTAAATTTAGAAGGTCTTCATTATTCAACACATCTTCGTCTCTCTTACGCAAGTTTTGTCTCTCAGGCACTACTCTCTCTATGACTCTTTAATTTCCAACTCTGTTCAACTTTACTGTCTGAAACCTCCTGTCTAATAATCTAAAAGAGATACAAGACACTTAACAAAGACAAGAAGAGTTCTTTTTTTCCAAGATGCTAAAACGATACGACTCAAGAATTAACAACAAAAACAGATAGCATAAATGGGAATTGGGAAATGCCTCCAGATCACAGTGCAATGAATTTGAATGAAGCAGGCCTCATGCATAAATAGCCACCACCACCCCAAAGAAACCTTAAACTAATATGCGCAAACATCCATTGTCTCATCAAGAATTCATTGGTATTGATTAGTTGCACTTTGATAGTACTATTTTGTTCTTTTAACCTCCATGACTGGTTATAATTTACAAAACAAAAGTACTTGATTGACATAGTGAAGAAATGCAACAAGAAAGAGTGTCACGTTTTCAATTCCTTGCATTTAGAAATTGCAAATTTGCATTGTTCACGTATACTGTACTGCTTGCACTAAGGAAAAGAGTAGCTCATCCATGCTTAACTAGCGTTCCAGCACGCGATTTGCACATGATCATGCCATCAACTTCAGAATTGTTCTTGTACAAATTTTAAAATTTTAACTTATTCAAAATAAATAATTTACATAAATATTTAGTTATATTTTTACGTTGAAACTGTTAAAGTTATATTGGTGCTTCAAAGTAATTAGTTCATGAATAATTAGAAGTGTAATAGGTTATTTTAATAAATCAAAGCATGTGCACTATTCTCATGCTAAAAGGAGGTCTATGATCCTACATTTAAGCATGTTTAGTTCTTTATTTTTATTCAAGTAATCATTTATGTAGCCTATATATAGAGGCACTAAGTTCCCAATAAAATGTGAAGCAATAACAATGTAGTCGTTCAATTATTCTACGTTTAATCTCTCTACTTCTCTCTATATAAAATTATAACATGATATCAGAACTAGATTAGAGAGAGGGGACAGAGAGATCTAGAAGCAAAAAAAAGATTTTCAAATAATTCGAGTTCGCCTGAAAGTCGCCTGTCTTTGTCAATATCCATATTTGAAATTGTTGAGACGGAGGACCTGATAATTTAACTAGTCGGAGATAATTAGGCTAGGGTTGCAGATCCAGCTTTTCAATACCAGATAGGGTTGCCAAATATTTTGTGATTTAGAGGAATTGTTGATTATTCGATTAGCCTCTAAATACACCTCTTCCAAAATCCTAAAACAAATAAAGAAGAAAGCAGAAATAAATAAAAAAGACATTTATCAATAAATTCTTACTCCAATTCTCAAAACCATTCGAGATAATCCTATTCAGATCAGATAATGAAAGCTGAGTCAATGGAATCAAGCGGGCCGATCTAGCCCGTGGCTTTGGAATGTCTAATCGATAATGCGATGAAGACATCACAGGCTATCAAAGTACCACCAAGGATCAGAAATGGCTTTTTAGAAGCGAGAGGTGGAACCATCACTCTTTCTAGAAGAGGAAGGAAACTGAGGCGAGGCTTAATGAAGCCGATCTTAAAAGACAGTAATTTCATGAGTTCTTAGAAAACAAAGCAAGGCCAAAGTTAAGAAGTCCTTGACCATGAAGAAAATGATTGTTGGCATAAGGGAAAACCTAAGTGTTTCAAGTGTCAAAAATTTGGGCACATGGCAAGAAATTGTTGGTTCAAAGATGAAGAGCAAGCGAACATGGCACAGGTGGCTGTGGAAGAGAATTTATTTTAGAGTCGTGAATGAGAAGTGCACCATGGAGAGTAGTGCTCCAATATTCAAAGAGTAGAGTTGATGAGACGTGCTTCAACAATTGAAGGTGATGAGAAGTGCATCACGAATATAAGAGAAGTGCTTCCTTTATTATCTCAACAACTTTGAAGTAAGGGGGTGTGTTAAAGTTATATTGGTGCTTCAAAGTAATTAGTTCATGAATAATAGAGTGTAATAGGTTATTTTAATAAGTCAAAGCATGCATACTTTCTCATGCTAAGAGGAGGTCTATGATCCTACATTTAAGCATGTTTAGTTCTTTATTTTTATTCAAGCAATCAATTATGTAGCATATATATAGAGGCACTAAGTTCTCAAAAAAGTGAAGCAATAACAATGTAGTCGTTCAATTATTTTACGTTTAATCTCTCTCCTCCTCTCTATATCCAATTATAACATGGTATCAATGCAAGATTGGTGAGAGGGGACAGAGAGATCTAGAAAAAAAAGATTTTCAAACAATTCGAGTTCGCCTGAAAGTCCCCTATCTTTGCCAATATCCAGATTTGAAATCGTTGAGACGGAGGACCTGAATCAGTCGGAGATAATTAGGCCATGGTTGCAGATCCAGCTTTTCAATACCACATTAGGTTGCCAAATATTATGTGATTCATAGGAATTGTTGGTTATTCCATTAGCCTCTAATTCCAAAATCCCAAAACGAACAAAGAAGAAAGCATAAATAAAAAAAAGACGTTTATCAATAAATTCTCACTCCAATTCTCAAAACCATTCAAGATAATCCTCTTCAGATCAGATAATGAAAGCTGAGTCAATGGAATCAAGCAAGCCGATCTAGCCCGTGGCTATGGAATGTCCAATCGATGATGCGATGAAGACATCACAGGCTATCAAAGTGCCGCGGAGGATCGGAAATGGCTTTTTAGAAGCGACAGGTGGAACCAGCCCTCCTTCTAGAACAGTCAAGGAAACTGAGGTGAGGCTTAAAGAAACCGATCTTAGAAGACAATAATTTCATGAGTTCTTAGCAAACAAAGCAAGGCCAAAGTTTAGAAGTCCTTGGTCATGAAGAAAATGATTGTTGGCATAAGGGAAAACCCAAGTGTTTCAATTGTCAAAATTTTGGGTATATGGCAAGGAATTGTAGGTTCAAAGATGAATAGCAAGAGAACATGGCACAAGTGGCTGTAAAAGAGAATTTATTTTAGCGTTGTGGGTGAGAAGTGCTCCAATATTCAAAGAGTATAGTTGATGAGACGTTCTTCAATAATTGATGGTGGTGAGAAGTGCATCACAAATTAAAGAGAAGTGCTTCGTTTGTTATCGCAACAACTTTGAAGCAATGGGGTGTGTTAAAGTTATATTGGTGCTTTAAAGTAATTAGTTCATGAATAATTAGAAGTGTAATAGGTTATTTTAATAAGTAAAAGCATGTGTACTATTCTCATGCTAAGAGGAGCTCTATGATCCTACGTTTAAGCATGTTTAGTTCTTTATTTTTATTCAAGCAATCATTTATGTAGACTATATATAGAGGCAATAAGTTCTCAATAAAATGTGAAGCAATAACAATGTAGTCGTTCAATTATTCTACGTTTAATCTCTCTCCTCCTCTCTATATCAAATTATAACTGAAATCACCTGTAGTAAGTTTGAATCTTTAATTCTAAGTTCAAATATCTAAAAAAAAATTCAATTTCTTATTGGTATTAATAAATTAGCAAATATTGATTTTGTAATGAAAGCTTATTCATAAATCATATGTTTAAGCGAGGGTATAGATAATCCTTAGTTTGAAATCTCTAAAACCTCACATCAGTTATATAGATAATCCCTACAAGAGCAAGCTCGTAGTGAAAAACGATGAAACCTACACTTGTCCCTCACGATAAATTGACAATCCAAAACCTTAGATATACTATATATTTAATCTTATTATGACAATCATCACAAGCCTTAAGATTCTAAGCAATTCTTATTAGCACATTCAGAGGAGCTTTAAACAAACCAAATGCAATGACTAGTCTCTTGCTATAGCTACAT